>JALAZF010000917.1:600000-1105879 GCA_022829125.1 Lathyrus tuberosus | reverse complement strand
TCATTCTTATAGTGCACGGAATGATAAAAATCTCCTAACAAAGTAGGGACTGGATTTTTAAGAACGAAAACTCTCGTTGCTTGCATATCCACAAAGTCTTGCTGATTGGGAAAGAAAACTAGGCCATATATGCAGAGAGCCAGAATGGAATTGTAAACCGTCCAATTTTTAGTACTTGCAGCCTCTTGGGCTTGTCCAGACAGAAATTCTAAATGAAATCCGCTAACTCCATTTTTACTGCTCACACCACTCTTTATCACTGCCTGATCCATTTGTAAAGCAGCAGCAATTTCTTTTACGCTGGGAGAACTACCAGAGAAGAATGGTATTGCCGACGTGATCGGAATTCCCAAAATAAATGAGAATTCTTCCAGTGTTGGCATCAAAATGTAATCTGAAAAAAGAAAGCACCTCAACGAAGGCTCGTAGAACTGCAGCAGAGTGTGCAAAGCATCATGTTCATACTTGGTGATTGTACGGACCATCCCAACCAAATTCCCGTAGCTCTTCTGAAACCTATCAAGAATACCCGGACCAGCCATATCTATAACTTTGAGCAATGAATCCAAGACAGGATCTGGAAACTTGTAAGACACATTGTTCTTTCTCTCGGCAACGATCTCTGTTGAACCCATGGATTGGAATCAGAAATGTATTATACACCTGAAAATGACAAACATAACTGTTATGATATGATAATGCAATGCAAAAGGGCATGTGATCAGGTAATCAAGTGTCGGTGTCTGTATTGAACTGTGTGCACTGTGTCTCTGTACTGAATCTGGCAATATCTGAGATGAACACTCAAATCACTATCATAGGATACAATGTCTGAAATCCTCATAGAATCACAAGTAAGGTAGGTAGGAGGCTGGGTTTCCTGCAAACCTGTAAACATCCCGCCCATGCTCACATGTGGTTCTTAGAAAATAAGGCTTGTCAGCTTCGGAGGTTTGAGAAGCAATAGCACATTCAGCCCGTAGGATACAATGCTATGCCAATCAAAGAGGTCGTCCACTGACTCCCCTTAGAAAATAAAAGTCATCCTATGCAAGTTCCAAAGTGGGCCCTCGGGTGCGAATGGGTTTGCCACAGAATGTGGTCTGCCATTGTCACCGCTAAAGAAGGATGTTTCCACTAAGGTCCTCATGATCGGTCACTAGAGTCGACAGCTCTCTAGATCTACATCCTGGAATACGCAAGATGCGCATGCCACGACGTGTCCCAAGATAGCCTCGTCTAGCTGTGCATTTCGTGAACACCCAACGCACTCCAAACGGCACGTAGGTCCCACTACTCTCCACTCTAATTCTAAGTGTATACTCAAGCCTGTGTAATGGGCTTATCTCTCAGAAATCCCATCCCGCCAAACAGACAAAGCAGTGCAACACAATATAATATATGATATGTAATGCTATAGTGCAGTAAATACAGTAAAATAAATAAACAGCAACATATAGCACAACAGTAAACACCCAATGAAAGAAAAGCAAACAAACGCTAGGAGTGACTCGCTTAGGATGGACCAGCAATAGGTCAATCTGTCCCCAGCAGAGTCGCCAGCTGTCGCTCCCGGGATTTTCATCCAAGTACAAACGCGAAAGTGGCACCGAAACAGAGTCGCCAGCAATGTGTATTTATCCCAAGAGAGGGAAAGGAAACACCGCGTAAACCTGAAGGAAAGGATAGAGCATGGTCTTGCGACCAAGAGAACTGGATTCGGGAGTCGGTTACGCGAGAGGAAGGTATTAGCACCCCCTCGCGTCCATCGTACCCAATGGGATCCATGCTTGCTTGTCTCGATCAAAGGGTGATAGAAAAGAATACTGGAAGAGGAACTAGAAAAGGAATGGAAAGAGAAAGAAACAAATGTAGGGAAAATAAAAGAAGTGCTCGCATGGGCCCTACCCCATTGCCTACGTATCTCATCGGGAGCATGAGAATCAGAGCGACGTAGTTCCCCTTACTAGGGATGAATTGTTTGTGTTTTTTAGAGAACGGCTTACGTTCTAGCTCAGGTGTTGCAGGCTCACTGGTCCGAGTGCGTTACCATCTTGCAAGAGAACGAGTAGAAGTGCGTTCGTACGCTAAGAGTGAATGAGGTGAGAAAAGAATTCCCGAAGGAAAGACGTTATTGTTTGTTTTTGTCTTTTAAGAGTTTTTTTTATTTGTTTGCATATGATAGTGTATCTGAATCTTAGTCATTAGAATGTGTACATTCTCACATTCCAAGATGGAATGAGTAAGAAAGCACACTAAGGGTGAAGAAGACCCCCACACTTAGTTCCAATTGTCAAGGTTCAAACACACTAGCATACTTGTGTTTATTAAGTGTTTTTTGTTGATTAAGAAATGAAGAAGTGCTTTTTATTATTTGTACCTTCAACAAGTATTGCATTTAGGTCCCTCATACAAGATCAAATGTTTAACACATTGACCCAAGAAGGGCTATATGCTACACATTCTAAGATCATAAGAGAAGACCCCTTATAATCTTTTCTTTATATGAAAGGCCTAAATGCAATAAATGCTTATCTTCATTAGATATTTTGAATTTTCTTTAAGAGATGAGAAGAGAGACTCAAGAGAGGAGAAAAGGTAAAACCTATATGGACTAAGACTCAATCCTAATTGAAGATTAAAGGGAGTGATCCTAAAGGTTTGTGAGGTTTCAACCTAAAGTCTAAAGAAAGAATGAATTAAACAATTCACTTCTAAAGTAGAAGATGAATTGTAATTCACAAAGGGAAAGTGATGAGTTATTAAAAGAAAGCACATAAGTGCTTAACAAAACATAACATGGAATTGTAAAAGAGAAAGGATAGAAGTTGAATGTGGATTCCTTATCCACACTCAATTGAAACTTACCAAAGCCCCTACATGGTTAGTAAACATGTATAAGAAGTATAAGAAGTAAAAGAACATGTAATGCACCATAAAACTCAAAAGAATTAAATGAGAAACCAAATCCTAGAGCCACAACCAGAATGTACATCATATGGAAACCAATGGTTATTATCAATCAAACTCAAGTGGATAGGCAACAAACATCCTCCATGACATTAGAACATGATATCATAAGAAAAGGAAGAATGAAAGATGAAAGAGAAAAGAAGAAATGTGCATAAATGGAACATGTAATCCATGGATCAGAATTGAAATGAAATGAAAAATGATTCACAAAACTCTCACAAGTATTCATGAAGCACATCAAGGCATTTAAGAAGTGATAGAAGAAGTAGGATTGAAATGGAAGTTCCAAACAAAGGAAAGTGCAAACACAACATGTTAAAGGTGCACAAGGTTTAAATGAAAGTCAACATGCAAGGATGACATATAATATGTACCAATGACCTATAATGTCAAGTGAATGGTTCACCAAATATGCAAATGACCATGCCATTATGTGCAAAAGAAAACATGTAAACATGCACAAAAGATTACAATGATATGACATGTTATAATTCTTTAAATGAAATGCATCAAACAAAAATCAAATGGCCTCATGAAAATTATGAAAACATGGTATTGAAGTTCACTAATCAAAGATGAATCACATATCAAAGTAGCATGCAAGGAAACAAGGCAAAATGATGTCAAACAATGCACTTAGGTCACATAGACATATCATACAAAGTAGCACAAAAGTGAACACCAAACATGCCATAAAATGACCCAAAAAAATCAAATAAAAAACACTAAACATACCTCAAGATTCTAATGACTCAATTCAAAAAGAAGAGCATCAAAACAATTTTTAATGATCGAGAACAAAAATGGACAAATTTATGCATCACACTAAGCATGCACACAAATTGAAATTCAAAGAATATTATAGAACAGGGGCAAAAATGTCATAAAAACAAGAAATAAAATCATGAAAAATTTCCTAAATGTTTTAATGATGTCCATGAATTTTTGTGGAATTTTATAGTGCTATTTTGTATTTTTAAAAATTGAAAAGTAAACGTGCACAAAAAATAAAAATAAAATGAAGTGAAATGAGGACTGGGGGTGTAAACATAGCAATTGAGCAGTTCAAAATGTTTTGGGCTTGAAAACATGGGGTACGAATAACAATCTGATTAGGTCCAATTACGCGCATAACACACTAACAACCATGCACTTCAGTCAACAATAGTCAAAGTAATAACAACCATCAGATTAAGTCAAGTCAAGAAACAAGTCAAGGTAATTACATCCAACGCGCATACATGAATGTGCATCTTAACTACCATGCAATGCATCACATCACTTTTAAGTGAATCAGAAAAATGGCACATGACATGCACGCCCTTTTTTAATGTGTTGGCACGTTTTGAACCACATGATCATGAACATCCAACGGACCAAATTAAAACTGAGCATAAAACCCTAAAATAAAGTCCACCAGCCGGAGAGGGACCTCCGGTCACCTTCTCCGGTCACTCACCACCGTCTGCAACTTTGATTTCTCCAGAAATCCACAACATGTATATCAATCGAAAGAGGAACTAATGGAGAACATGAATTCAAGAACAAAATGCACAAACAGTTCATGATACGAGAGAATTCAACAGAAAAAGATTTGCCCTAACATTTGAACTATGCCTCTAAAGGCCTATCAACTAGCCAGGCCAGTTCTTGAGCTTATAAGAAGCTGCAAGAACCTGAAAACAAACTCACATTAAGTCTATAATGGATGAAATTCGTACCTGAAGATTGGAGACTTTGAGGTATTCTTCAGAAAACCAGAGATCGTAGCTTCTTCTTCAACCTTGGAGCTTCACAAATTAAGCAAAATAAATGCTATATAACTGGTTGTCTTGAGAGCAGAGAGATTCAATGTTGAACAGTGCTTGAAGCAACCTTGAGAACTATACTGAAATCTCCTTCAATCAAGTGCCATTGATGATGATGAGGATGAAGTATCGTGTGCTTGGAGAAGAATTTTTGAGAGAGTTGGTGACAGAGTGAGAGACTCAGAGAGAAAGTAGAGAGAACTTTGAAGTGAAAAATGAGAAATGAAGCTCCGACTGAAATTAGAGGTGAGATTTCTATTTATAATGTGAGTTAACCATGGTTTAGTGAGTCAGTTAAGTGAGTCAATGCTTGGTTAACTGAGTGCACCCTAACTAACTGAGTTAAGTTAGTTAGGGGCGAGTGAGGTTGGCTATGATGTGGTGATGGTGATTCATGGTGTGCTATGGTGGAAGTGAGGGTAAAACAACAAAGCTGCTGTGGCAGAAACTTGCTTCATAAGTTTGCCCTTTCCATTTTCATGCATGGCACGTGCTGGTGTATGATATTTGTATCAAGTATGCTTGGTTTAATGTGGAAAGCAGATGTTATGAAGTGTTTGTGGTGTGTGTGAACCAAAATCGTGCACCAAGCTGTCAAAGCATCAGTGCCAACATAGGGCTGTTTGCAGGTGAAATACTTTCTAACCATTGAACAATTTGATGAGATTTTGGAGTCTTTGGAAAGAGGACACATTGGAGCACAATGTTGATGTGAAAATTGAAGTGAAATGAGGTTTGGAACAGGTTGAAAAATGACTTAGAACATCCACATTGGGAAATGGTATAAGGGTGTGGCATGTGGTCGGTCGACCTGGCACCTTGGCACCTGGGTTTTCAGCACAATCACCATGACTTGAGGCCACTATTTCTCCATCATAACTTGATCAGACGAAATTTTTCCCAACATGAACATTGGAGAGGGCACTACAAGGAACATTTTTTATGTTGAAAAGTTTTTCATTTGGAGCTTTCTTCTTGGAGAAATTGAGCTTGACATTTGGCACACCAGGTGTTTGTAGAAATGACATGCGCGTGACCTGAAACTTGCCCAAGCTGACTTGCATTTTGCCCAAGTTTCCCTCAACTTTGATCATCCATAACTCTCTCAATTTTTATCCAATGGAGATGTTCTACACATGGATTTGAAGCTTAAATGAAGGTCTTTTGTTGTGGCCGAGTGGAATTTCCACTTGATGCTTCAATTTTAAATGGCCTTGGTTCAAACTCTGATGCAAAATGGCCAAAACGTGCTATTTTTAGTAACCCTTCCTCTTCCAAAAATGGCAACTTTCCACCTCTTGATTTTTTTATGATTCCTTTGGAGTTTCTTGACCAAATTTTGTACATTGGACATATGTAACATGAATTTCATGATTTTGGGCTCAAAAAGTCAAGAGTTGACCTTTTCCTCTGATTATTTGACTTGGCCCCAATTTCTCTGATTCTTGATCTTTCTTCCAATTGAACCACTTCTAAAACCAATTGAGATGTAATTTTCCACATACATACACTTAGGGACATATGGAATACCATGACATCAAGTTTTGTCCAAAAAATCAGAGATACCCTGATTTAATTGGAAACCCTAATTTCAGCCCCTTCTGGTTAGGAGGAAAAAGTGCAGTCTTCAAATTCAAATTCCTCAGAGTATGTTGTGTATCCTCTTAAAGGATGATTAGATATGCCACTTGAGGATGATTTTGGATCAATGAGCTATCTCTTTTGAGGGTTTTCCTTCAGTTTTTTGAACCTCTTACATAATGAAAGATGTAGTGCTTCAATCTCCTATTGAATCTCACCTTCTTGAGGTTGTGGATGATCAATTGAGATGGTATGAGACATGAAAGACTTCTTGGCTTGCCTTGAGGGCACTTGATTGACCTTTTTGTGCTTTGAATGATCCCTTGATTGTCCACCTTCCACCTGATCACATGCCCTGATGGTAAGAAGGATGCCATGCTTCATTTTTCTATTTTAAATGCAATGTAATGTTAATGAGGTGGATATGATATGATAAATGATAATGCCATGCTATGATGACAAAGAGGGAGAGCAAATTTTGGGGTATTACATATATTGCGTATCGTGTAAATATCATTGAGTTTAATTTATTTTCTCTCATTTTTGTAGGTATTCAAGCAAATATATTTTGCCATTGTTGTATAGAGCATTAAATAAGTTTTTCAACGCTTTAAACTGGGCGAAAAACGGAGTTACGGTTCAAAAGTTACGAATAAAATAGTGCAGGATTTTTACTGTGATGACAGCTCTCGCCCCAGGCTCGCCAGGCGAAGCTGTGGCGAGCCAGACAATCCAGAAGCGTGAAAAAAGTGCAGAATAAGCCGCCTAACTTCGCCAGGCGAATTTTGTCGGACAAAAACACCATTTAAGGGCCAATAACACAATTTTAGGTTGTGGTTTGGGTATTTTTCGTCCCAACTCATCAAAACTTCATTTCTTCATAGTTTTAGAGCTTAAGAAACAACATTTATTGCTTGTACTCAGATGATCCGGAGTCGGGAGCTTGGTTGATCGTGTTTGACACCGCGAGAAATTTGGTTTCTTCTCCATTTTGTCCCTTTGTAAGTACCATTTGTTGGGGTTTGTATGTAAGTTTACTTTGATAGTATGTATATTTATTTATCATTGCTTTGTATAAGAGCTATTTTACAAATCTTTATCGGTGTTATCCTTGGTTTACTCGCTTTATGTTTGGATTTGAGTTGCGGCAGACATATCCTCTTCGAATCTGAATCTAGGATGAACATCTGTTAGGTTCTGAACTCTAGAGATAGATTTAGATCTAACATTCACCATAGGTATCGATTCTTAATGCTCCGTGTGATCGAGTTGCGTGAGACATCATCGATGAGGCGATGCGGTTGTTCTCTCAACTTTGCGTTAGACATAGCCTTTATTGTGAGTGATATGTGGGGGTATTGATGAGTGATTTAGGTTGTGTACAACTGATTGGTAGATTTGTGTATTAGATAGGTGAATGAACGTCATTCCTGACGAGTTCTCTACCGTACTTTATTTACTTGTTCATATGTTTTCTTTTTGCATTTTACTCCCATACCATTTTAACCCCAAACTCAATAACATTTAAATTGTCGAACGCCAGTTCAATATCACCGATCTCTGTGGACACGATAAATTCCTGGAAAAATACTTCCAAATCTTTTTGTTGCTTGCCGCTTTACTGCTTCAACAAAATGGCGTCGTTGCCGGGGATTGGTGTTTTTATTGAATCGCATTGCGATAGTTTCTTTGTTTTTGAGTTTTGTAGATATCGTATATATTGTCTATTTTCACTTGTTTATATTGATACTTGTTTTTCTTTTATTTTCCATTATGTTTGTTCAAGTGTTATATACATTTTGTTCCCGTAACGTTTGTTCAAGTGTTTGGTTAGGACATTTGCTTTTGATTTGCGTAGTGAGGCATCACCATGGCATGAAGGGAGGAAGTTACTAGCTAAGCACAGTAAAGGCGTCGAGCTTACGACGTAAAATAAGCATGTTTTATCGTTTTTTTGTTTCGTTATTACTTTTCCATTCTATCTTAGGTAGTGTGGTGAACATTCATTAAACAAGTTGTACTCGGATTATTCGTAAAATTCTCAAATCTTCACTTTACAACTTGTTTAATCCAATTTCACCTGGTCTTTTAGTATGTTTATATTAATAATTCTTGTGTTTGTCAATGAGCTTTTTTCGAGTAGCTTAAGGAATTTAAGGTGATGTTCCAAGTTTGATCATTTCAACTTGCGGGTGTATGGTAATGATATTGTTAAGTTTTGTACAAGTCCAAGGTATGTGTTTATCGCTTTCTAGACTTTAGCATATTCATGATACTTAGGCATTTTACAAACTTCCATGCCATTCATTCTTTTGTATACTTGTTCTTGATGTGAATCACTTTAGTTTCCACCCTTTTTGTGAGGTAGCTTTCCATTGTTCATATATCCGCGGAGTGCCAACATTCTTGTTCTAACTGGATTTTATTATGCTTAATCTTTTGTTTGTATTGATTATATGAAAGCATGAAAAGGATCAAGGCATTTTGATTCATTTTGAGCACAACTACCTAGCCAAATAGTCAATTCACCCTATGAGTGTGTGAGCATTTGTTAAACCCCTTTGTGCCTTTCTATCATTATCCATATTGTTTGAACTTAATGCTTGTCTATGAGTATTGAATTCACTTTTTGTATGGATTTTGATTGATTGTTTTTTCTTGAACCCTCAACTTTGTGTTGTTGTATGAATTTTTACCTTGCCTTAGAAAGTAGGGAGTATTCACATGATGATGCGGTTGAATTCAAGTTGGGGAGAGAATGATTATTTACTAATTGGTTGGTTTCTATGAGGTTGAAAAAGAAAATAAAAAAGAGAAAAATATGAAAAAGAAAAGAAAAGAAAAGAAAAAAAGAAAGAAAGAAAAAGAAAATCCTTGTGAAAGGAAACAAAAAGAGTTCATATAATTGTGCTAAATAAGTATTGTGTTTTGTGTAACACTTGGGATTTTGGAAGAAGTTGATCGGAATTTTGTGTTTGAGTCTTTGTGAGTTGATCACTCCCTTAGGTTTAGGCAAGTTTTTGTTTCAATTGCCTTTAGAAATTGCCCCTTGTTTGTTTACCCGACCACGCTACAACCTTGAAAGCCCTTGTGATTCTTGCCTTTGTATGTTCAATGTGAATTTTTGGATGAAAGCATAATTTAGTCTTTTGTTTGCAAGATTGTTGTGTGAGTGAAAAGTACCTCATTTTGTGTTTTTCATCTACCGATGATTGTTTTTGCTAGGTGTGATTCACGTTTGGACTTGTGTTGTTTTAGGATGTTTGGCATGATTTTTGTATTTTGCATTTGTTTCGTGACTATGTTATCGTCGTAGTTTAGTGCTAAGTATTTATTTTGTGTGTACCGTTTTTCATTTGAACCATTTATTTGTTTCTGTTTTTCAAAACTTGTTGATTCATCATTCTTTGGTTATTGCTTTTGTGTTTTTAAATTCGCTTTATTCTTGTTTGAGGACAAACAAGTTTAAGTTGGGGAGATTTTGATAAGTGCAAATTGTAACTATTTTTGTATATAAGTTTTGTTGCACTTATCGATACTTTTTGTTAATATCGTATGAATAAACCCCGCTTTGTTTGTAAATACATTTAGTTTACATTATAGTGTATATATTGCGTATCTTGTAAATATCATTGAGTTTAATTTATTTTCTCTCATTTTTGTAGGTATTCAAGCAAAGATATTTTTCCATTGTTGTATAGAGCATTGAATAAGCTTTCCAACGCTTCAAACCGGGCGAAAAACGGAATTACGGTTCAAAAGTTATGAAGAAAATAGTGCAGGATTTTTGTTGTCATGACAGCTCTCGCCCCAGGCTCGACAGGCGAAGATGTGGCGAGCCAGACAATCCAAAAGCGTGAAAAAAGTGCAGAATAGGTCGCCTAACTTCGCCAGGCGAACCGGGACTTCGCCAGGCAAATTTTGACGGACAGAAACACCATTTAAGGGCCAAAATCACAATTTTTAGGTTATGGTTTGGGTACTTTTGGTCCCAACTCATCAAAACTTTGGTCCCTCTTGGATTAGTCGGTAGCAAGGCCGGATACCAAGATTTCCGAAAAAAAAAACTTCATTTCTTCATAGTTTTAGAGCTTAGGAAACAACATCTGTTGCTTGTACTCAGATGATCCGGAGTCGGGAGCTTGGTTGATCGTGTTTGACACCGCGAGAAATTTGGTTTCTTGTCCATTTTTTCCCTTTGTAAGTACCATTTGTTGGGGTTTGTATGTAAGTTTACTTTGATAGTATGTATATTTATTGATCATGGCTTTGTATACGAGCTATTTTACAAATCTTTATCGGTGTTATCCTTGTTTTACTCGCTTTATGTTTGGATTTGAGTTACGGCAGACATATTCTCTTTGAATCTGGATCTAGGATGAACATCTGTTAGGTTCTGAACTCTAGAGATAGATTTAGATCTAACATTCACCATAGGTATCGATTCTTAATGCTCCGTGTGATCGAGTTGCGTGAGACATCATCGATGAGGCGATGCGGTTGTTCTCTCAACTTTGCGTTAGACATAGCCTTTATTGTGAGTGATATGTGGGGGTATTGATGAGTGATTTAGGTTGTGTACAACTGATTGGTAGATTTTTGTATTAGATAGGTGAATGAACGTCATTCCTGACGAGTTCTCTACCGTACTTTATTTACTTGTTCATATGTTTTCTTTTTGCATTTTACTCCCATACCATTTTAACCCAAACTCAATAACATTTAAATTGTCGAACGCCAGTTCAATATCACCGATCTCTGTGGACACGATAAATTCCTGGAAAAATACTTCCAAATCTTTTTGTTGCTTGCCGCTTTACTGCTTCAACAAAATGGCGTCGTTGCCGGGGATTGGTGTTTTTATTGAATCGCATTGCGATAGTTTCTTTGTTTTTGAGTTTTGTAGATATCGTATATATTGTCTATTTTCACTTGTTTATATTGATACTTGTTTTGCTTTTATTTTCCATTATGTTTGTTCAAGTGTTATATACATTTTGTTCCCGTAACGTTTGTTCAAGTGTTTGGTTAGGACATTTTCTTTTGATTTGCGTAGTGAGGCATCACCATGGCATGAAGGGAGGAAGTTACTAGCTAAGCACAGTAAAGGCGTCGAGCTTACGACGTAAAATAAGCATGTTTTATCGTTTTTTTGTTTCGTTATTACTTTTCCATTCTATCATAGGTAGTGTGGTGAACATTCATTAAACAAGTTGTACTCGGATTATTCGTAAAATTCTCAAATCTTCACTTTACAACTTGTTTAATCCAATTTCACCTGGTCTTTTAGTATGTTTATATTAATAATTCTTGTGTTTGTTAATGAGCTTTTTTCGAGTAGCTTAAGGAATTTAAGGTGATGTTCCAAGTTTGATCATTTCAACTTGCGGGTGTATGGTAATGATATTGTTAAGTTTTGTACAAGTCCAAGGTATGTGTTTATCGCTTTCTAGACTTTAGCATATTCATGATACTTAGGCATTTTACAAACTTCCATGCCATTCATTCTTTTGTATACTTGTTCTTGATGTGAATCACTTTAGTTTCCACCCTTTTTGTGAGGTAGCTTTCCATTGTTCATATATCCGCGGAGTGCCAACATTCTTGTTCTAACTGGATTTTATTATGCTTAATCTTTTGTTTGTATTGATTATATGAAAGCATGAAAAGGATCAAGGCATTTTGATTCATTTTGAGCACAACTACCTAGCCAAATAGTCAATTCACCCTATGAGTGTGTGAGCATTTGTTAAACCCCTTTGTGCCTTTCTATCATTATCCATATTGTTTGAACTTAATGCTTGTCTATGAGTATTGAATTCACTTTTTGTATGGATTTTGATTGATTGTTTTTTCTTGAACCCTCAACTTTGTGTTGTTGTATGAATTTTTACCTTGCCTTAGAAAGTAGGGAGTATTCACATGATGATGCGGTTGAATTCAAGTTGGGGAGAGAATGATTGTTTACTAATTGGTTGGTTTCTATGAGGTTGAAAAAGAAAAGAAAAAAGAGAAAAATATGAAAAAGAAAAGAAAAGAAAAGAAAAAAAGAAAGAAAGAAAAAGAAAATCCTTGTGAAAGGAAACAAAAAGAGTTCATATAATTGTGCTAAATAAGTATTGTGTTTTGTGTAACACTTGGGATTTTGGAAGAAGTTGATCGGAATTTTGTGTTTGAGTCTTTGTGAGTTGATCACTCCCTTAGGTTTAGGCAAGTTTTTGTTTCAATTGCCTTTAGAAATTGCCCCTTGTTTGTTTACCCGACCACGCTACAACCTTGAAAGCCCTTGTGATTCTTGCCTTTGTATGTTCAATGTGAATTTTTGGATGAATGCATAATTTAGTCTTTTGTTTGCAAGATTGTTGTGTGAGTGAAAAGTACCACATTTTGTGTTTTTCATCTACCGATGATTTTTTTTGCTAGGTGTGATTCACGTTTGGACTTCTGTTGTTTTAGGATGTTTGGCATGATTTTTGTATTTTGCATTTGTTTCGTGACTATGTTATTGTCGTAGTTTAGTGGTAAGTATTTATTTTGTGTGTACCGTTTTTCATTTGAACCATTTATTTGTTTCTGTTTTTCAAAACTTGTTGATTCATCATTCTTTGGTTATTGCTTTTGTGTTTTTAAATTCGCTTGATTCTTGTTTGAGGACAAACAAGTTTAAGTTGGGGAGATTTTGATAAGTGCAAATTGTAACTATTTTTGTATATAAGTTTTGTTGCACTTATCGATACTTTTTGTTAATATCGTATGAATAAACCCCGCTTTGTTTGTAAATACATTTAGTTTACATTATAGTGTATATATTGCGTATCTTGTAAATATCATTGAGTTTAATTTATTTTCTCTCATTTTTGTAGGTCTTCAAGCAAAGATATTTTTCCATTGTTGTATAGAGCATTGAATAAGCTTTCCAACGCTTCAAACCGGGCGAAAAACGGAATTACGGTTCAAAAGTTATAAAAAAATAGTGCAGGATTTTTGCTGTCATGACAGCTCTCGCCCCAGGCTCGACAGGCGAAGATGTGGCGAGCCAGACAATCCAAAAGCGTGAAAAAAGTGCAGAATAGGCCGCCTAACTTCGCCAGGCAAATTTTGACGGACAGAAACACCATTTAAGGGCCAAAATCACAATTTTTAGGTTATGGTTTGGGTATTTTTGGTCCCAACTCATCAAAACTTTGGTCCCTCTTGGATTAGTCGGTAGCAAGGCCGGATACCAAGATTTCCGAAAAAAAAACTTCATTTCTTCATAGTTTTAGAGCTTAGGAAACAACATTTGTTGCTTGTACTCAGATGATCCGGAGTCGGGAGCTTGGTTGATCGTGTTTGATACCGCGAGAAATTTGGTTTCTTCTCCATTTTTTCCCTTTGTAAGTACCATTTGTTGGGGTTTGTATGTAAGTTTACTTTGATAGTATGTATATTTATTGATCATAGCTTTGTATACGAGCTATTTTACAATTGTTTTACTCGCTTTATGTTTGGATTTGAGTTACGGCAGACATATCCTCTTCGAATCTGGATCTAGGATGAACATCTGTTAGGTTCTGAACTCTAGAGATAGATTTGGATCTAACATTCACCATAGGTTTCGATTTTTAATGCTCCGTGTGGTCGAGTTGCGTGAGACATCATCGATGAGGCGATGCGGCTTTTCTCTCAACTTAGCATTAGACATAACCTTTGTTGTGAGCGATACATGGGGGTATTGATGAGTGATTTAGGTTGTGTACAACTAATTTGTAGATTTGTGTATTAGATAGGTGAATGAACGTCATTCCTGACGAGTTCTCTATCGTACTTTATTTACTTGTTCTAATGTTTTCTTTTTGCATTTTACTCCCATACCAGTTTAACCCAAACTCAATAACATTTAAACTGTCGAATGGCAGTTAAATATCACCGATCTCTGTGGACACAATAAATTCCTGGAAAAATACTTCCAAATCTTTTTGTTGCTTGCCGCTTTACTGCTTCAACAAAATGGCGTCGTTGCCGGGGATTGGTGTTTTTATTGAATCGCATTGCGATAGTTTCTTTGTTTTTGAGTTTTGTAGATATCGTATATATTGTCTATTTTCACTTGTTTATATTGATACTTGTTTTGCTTTTATTTTCCATTATGTTTGTTCAAGTGTTATATACATTTTGTTCCCGTAACGTTGGTTCAAGTGTTTGGTTAGGACATTTGCTTTTGATTTGCGTAGTGAGGCATCGCCATGGCATGAAGGGAGGAAGTTACTAGCTAAGCACAGTAAAGGCGTCGAGCTTACGACGTAAAATAAGCATGTTTTATCATTTTTTTGTTTCGTTATTACTTTTCCATTCTATCTTAGGTAGTGTGGTGAACATTCATTAAACAAGTTGTACTCGGATTATTCGTAAAATTCTCAAATCTTCACTTTACAACTTGTTTAATCCAATTTCACCTGGTCTTTTAGTATGTTTATATTAATAATTCTTGTGTTTGTCAATGAGCTTTTTCGAGTAGCTTAAGGAATTTAAGGTGATGTTCCAAGTTTGATCATTTCAACTTGCGGGTGTATGGTAATGATATTGTTAAGTTTTGTACAAGTCCAAGGTATGTGTTTATCGCTTTCTAGACTTTAGCATATTCATGATACTTAGGCATTTTACAAACTTCCATGCCATTCATTATTTTGTATACTTGTTCTTGATTTGAATCACTTTAGTTTCCACCCTTTTTGTGAGGTAGCTTTCCATTGTTCATATATCCGCGGAGTGCCAACATTCTTGTTCTAACTGGATTTTATTATGCTTAATCTTTTGTTTGTATTGATTATATGAAAGCATGAAAAGGATCAAGGCATTTTGATTCATTTTGAGCACAACTACCTAGCCAAATAGTCAATTCACCCTATGAGTGTGTGAGCATTTGTTAAACCCCTTTGTGCCTTTCTATCATTATCCATATTGTTTGAACTTAATGCTTGTCTATGAGTATTGAATTCACTTTTTGTATGGATTTTGATTGATTATTTTTTCTTGAACCCTTAACTTTGTGTTGTTGTATGAATTTTTACCTTGCCTTAGAAAGTAGGGAGTATTCACACGATGATGCGGTTGAAATCAAGTTGGGGAGAGAATGATTGTTTACTAATTGGTTGGTTTCTATGAGGTTGAAAAAGAAAAGAAAAAAGAGAAAAATATGAAAAAGAAAAGGAAAGAAAAAAAGAAAGAAAGAAAAAGAAAATCCTTGTGAAAGGAAACAAAAAGAGTTCATATAATTGTGCAAAATAAGTATTGTGTTTTGTGTAACACTTGGGATTTTGGAAGAAGTTGATCGGAATTTTGTGTTTGAGTCTTTGTGAGTTGATCACTCCCTTAGGTTTAGGCAAGTTTTTGTTTCAATTGCCTTTAGAAATTGCCCCTTGTTTGTTTACCCGACCACGCTACAACCTTGAAAGCCCTTGTGATTCTTGCCTTTGTATGTTCAATGTGAATTTTTGGATGAATGCATAATTTAGTCTTTTGTTTGCAAGATTGTTGTGTGAGTGAAAAGTACCACATTTTGTGTTTTTCATCTACCGATGATTGTTTTTGCTAGGTGTGATTCACGTTTGGACTTGTGTTGTTTTAGGATGTTTGGCATGATTTTTGTATTTTGCATTTGTTTCGTGACTATGTTATTGTAGTAGTTTAGTGGTAAGTATTTATTTTGTGTGTACCGTTTTTCATTTGAACCATTTATTTGTTTCTGTTTTTCAAAACTTGTTGATTCATCATTCTTTGGTTATTGCTTTTGTGTTTTTAAATTCGCTTGATTCTTGTTTGAGGACAAACAAGTTTAAGTTGGGGAGATTTTGATAAGTGCAAATTGTAACTATTTTTGTATATAAGTTTTGTTGCACTTATCGATACTTTTTGTTAATATCGTATGAATAAACCCCGCTTTGTTTGTAAATACATTTAGTTTACATTATAGTGTATATATTGCGTATCTTGTAAATATCATTGAGTTTAATTTATTTTCTCTCATTTTTGTAGGTATTCAAGCAAAGATATTTTTCCATTGTTGTATAGAGCATTGAATAAGCTTTCCAACGCTTCAAACCGGGCGAAAAACGGAATTACGGTTCAAAAGTTATCAAGAAAATAGTGCAGGATTTTTGCTGTCATGACAGCTCTCGCCCCAGGCTCGACAGGCGAAGATGTGGCGAGCCAGACAATCCAAAAGCGTGAAAAAAGTGCAGAATAGGCCGCCTAACTTCGCCAGGCAAATTTTGACGGACAGAAACACCATTTAAGGGCCAAAATCACAATTTTTAGGTTATGGTTTGGGTATTTTTGGTCCCAACTCATCAAAACTTTGGTCCCTCTTGGATTAGTCTGTAGCAAGGCCGGATACCAAGATTTCCGAAAAAAAAACTTCATTTCTTCATAGTTTTAGAGCTTAGGAAACAACATTTGTTGCTTGTACTCAGATGATCCGGAGTCGGGAGCTTGGTTGATCGTGTTTGATACCGCGAGAAATTTGGTTTCTTCTCCATTTTTTCCCTTTGTAAGTACCATTTGTTGGGGTTTGTATGTAAGTTTACTTTGATAGTATGTATATTTATTGATCATGGCTTTGTATACGAGCTATTTTACAATTGTTTTACTCGCTTTATGTTTGGATTTGAGTTACGGCAGACATATCCTCTTCGAATCTGGATCTAGGATGAACATCTGTTAGGTTCTGAACTCTAGAGATAGATTTGGATCTAACATTCACCATAGGTTTCGATTTTTAATGCTCCGTGTGGTCGAGTTGCGTGAGACATCATCGATGAGGCGATGCGGCTGTTCTCTCAACTTAGCATTAGACATAACCTTTGTTGTGAGCGATACATGGGGGTATTGATGAGTGATTTAGGTTGTGTACAACTAATTTGTAGATTTGTGTATTAGATAGGTGAATGAACGTCATTCCTGACGAGTTCTCTATCGTACTTTATTTACTTGTTCTAATGTTTTCTTTTTGCATTTTACTCCCATACCAGTTTAACCCAAACTCAATAACATTTAAACTGTCGAATGGTAGTTCAATATCACCGATCTCTGTGGACACAATAAATTCCTGGAAAAATACTTCCAAATCTTTTTGTTGCTTGCCGCTTTACTGCTTCAACAAAATGGCGTCGTTGCCGGGGATTGGTGTTTTTATTGAATCGCATTGCGATAGTTTCTTTGTTTTTGAGTTTTGTAGATATCGTATATATTGTCTATTTTCACTTGTTTATATTGATACTTGTTTTGCTTTTATTTTCCATTATGTTTGTTCAAGTGTTATATACATTTTGTTCCCGTAACGTTTGTTCAAGTGTTTGGTTAGGACATTTACTTTTGATTTGCGTAGTGAGGCATCACCATGGCATGAAGGGAGGAAGTTACTAGCTAAGCACAGTAAAGGCGTCGAGCTTACGACGTAAAATAAGCATGTTTTATCGTTTTTTTGTTTCGTTATTACTTTTCCATTCTATCTTAGGTAGTGTGGTGAACATTCATTAAACAAGTTGTACTCGGATTATTCGTAAAATTCTCAAATCTTCACTTTACAACTTGTTTAATCCAATTTCACCTGGTCTTTTAGTATGTTTATATTAATAATTCTTGTGTTTGTCAATGAGCTTTTTCGAGTAGCTTAAGGAATTTAAGGTGATGTTCCAAGTTTGATCATTTCAACTTGCGGGTGTATGGTAATGATATTGTTAAGTTTTGTACAAGTCCAAGGTATGTGTTTATCGCTTTCTAGACTTTAGCATATTCATGATACTTAGGCATTTTACAAACTTCCATGCCATTCATTATTTTGTATACTTGTTCTTGATGTGAATCACTTTAGTTTCCACCCTTTTTGTGAGGTAGCTTTCCATTGTTCATATATCCGCGGAGTGCCAACATTCTTGTTCTAACTGGATTTTATTATGCCTAATCTTTTGTTTGTATTGATTATATGAAAGCATGAAAAGGATCAAGGCATTTTGATTCATTTTGAGCACAACTACCTAGCCAAATAGTCAATTCACCCTATGAGTGTGTGAGCATTTGTTAAACCCCTTTGTGCCTTTCTATCATTATCCATATTGTTTGAACTTAATGCTTGTCTATGAGTATTGAATTCACTTTTTGTATGGATTTTGATTGATTATTTTTTCTTGAACCCTTAACTTTGTGTTGTTGTATGAATTTTTACCTTGCCTTAGAAAGTAGGGAGTATTCACATGATGATGCGGTTGAATTCAAGTTGGGGAGAGAATGATTGTTTACTAATTGGTTGGTTTCTATGAGGTTGAAAAAGAAAAGAAAAAAGAGAAAAATATGAAAAAGAAAAGGAAAGAAAAAAAGAAAGAAAGAAAAAGAAAATCCTTGTGAAAGGAAACAAAAAGAGTTCATATAATTGTGCAAAATAAGTATTGTGTTTTGTGTAACACTTGGGATTTTGGAAGAAGTTGATCGGAATTTTGTGTTTGAGTCTTTGTGAGTTGATCACTCCCTTAGGTTTAGGCAAGTTTTTGTTTCAATTGCCTTTAGAAATTGCCCCTTGTTTGTTTATCCGACCACGCTACAACCTTGAAAGCCCTTGTGATTCTTGCCTTTGTATGTTCAATGTGAATTTTTGGATGAATGCATAATTTAGTCTTTTGTTTGCAAGATTGTTGTGTGAGTGAAAAGTACCACATTTTGTGTTTTTCATCTACCGATGATTGTTTTTGCTAGGTGTGATTCACGTTTGGACTTGTGTTGTTTTAGGATGTTTGGCATGATTTTTGTATTTTGCATTTGTTTCGTGACTATGTTATTGTCGTAGTTTAGTGGTAAGTATTTATTTTGTGTGTACCGTTTTTCATTTGAACCATTTATTTGTTTCTGTTTTTCAAAACTTGTTGATTCATCATTCTTTGGTTATTGCTTTTGTGTTTTTAAATTCGCTTGATTCTTGTTTGAGGACAAACAAGTTTAAGTTGGGGAGATTTTGATAAGTGCAAATTGTAACTATTTTTGTATATAAGTTTTGTTGCACTTATCGATACTTTTTGTTAATATCGTATGAATAAACCCTGCTTTGTTTGTAAATACATTTAGTTTACATTATAGTGTATATATTGCGTATCTTGTAAATATCATTGAGTTTAATTTATTTTCTCACATTTTTGTAGGTATTCAAGCAAAGATATTTTTCCATTGTTGTATAGAGCATTGAATAAGCTTTCCAACGCTTCAAACCGGGCAAAAAACGGAATTACGGTTCAAAAGTTATCAAGAAAATAGTGCAGGATTTTTGCTGTCATGACAGCTCTCGCCCCAGGCTCGACAGGCGAAGATGTGGCGAGCCAGACAATCCAAAAGCGTGAAAAAAGTGCAGAATAGGCCGCCTAACTTCGCCAGGCAAATTTTGACGGACAGAAACACCATTTAAGGGCCAAAATCACAATTTTTAGGTTATGGTTTGGGTATTTTTGGTCCCAACTCATCAAAACTTTGGTCCCTCTTGGATTAGTCGGTAGCAAGGCCGGATACCAAGATTTCCGAAAAAAAAACTTCATTTCTTCATAGTTTTAGAGCTTAGGAAACAACATTTGTTGCTTGTACTCAGATGATCCGGAGTCGGGAGCTTGGTTGATCGTGTTTGATACCGCGAGAAATTTGGTTTCTTCTCCATTTTTTCCCTTTGTAAGTACCATTTGTTGGGGTTTGTATGTAAGTTTACTTTGATAGTATGTATATTTATTGATCATGGCTTTGTATACGAGCTATTTTACAATTGTTTTACTCGCTTTATGTTTGGATTTGAGTTACGGCAGACATATCCTCTTCGAATCTGGATCTAGGATGAACATCTGTTAGGTTCTGAACTCTAGAGATAGATTTGGATCTAACATTCACCATAGGTTTCGATTTTTAATGCTCCGTGTGGTCGAGTTGCGTGAGACATCATCGATGAGGCGATGCGGCTGTTCTCTCAACTTAGCATTAGACATAACCTTTGTTGTGAGCGATACATGGGGGTATTGATGAGTGATTTAGGTTATGTACAACTAATTTGTAGATTTGTGTATTAGATAGGTGAATGAACGTCATTCCTGACGAGTTCTCTATCGTACTTTATTTACTTGTTCTAATGTTTTCTTTTTGCATTTTACTCCCATACCAGTTTAACCCAAACTCAATAACATTTAAACTGTCGAATGGCAGTTCAATATCACCGATCTCTGTGGACACGATAAATTCCTGGAAAAATACTTCCAAATCTTTTTGTTGCTTGCCACTTTACTGCTTCAACAAAATGGCGTCGTTGCCGGGGATTGGTGTTTTTATTGAATCGCATTGCGATAGTTTCTTTGTTTTTGAGTTTTGTAGATATCGTATATATTGTCTATTTTCACTTGTTTATATTGATACTTGTTTTGCTTTTATTTTCCATTATGTTTGTTCAAGTGTTATATACATTTTGTTCCCGTAACGTTTGTTCAAGTGTTTGGTTAGGACATTTGCTTTTGATTTGCGTAGTGAGGCATCACCATGGCATGAAGGGAGGAAGTTACTAGCTAAGCACAGTAAAGGCGTCGAGCTTACGACGTAAAATAAGCATGTTTTATCGTTTTTTTGTTTCGTTATTACTTTTCCATTCTATCTTAGGTAGTGTGGTGAACATTCATTAAACAAGTTGTACTCGGATTATTCGTAAAATTCTCAAATCTTCACTTTACAACTTGTTTAATCCAATTTCACCTGGTCTTTTAGTATGTTTATATTAATAATTCTTGTGTTTGTCAATGAGCTTTTTTCGAGTAGCTTAAGGAATTTAAGGTGATGTTCCAAGTTTGATCATTTCAACTTGCGGGTGTATGGTAATGATATTGTTAAGTTTTGTACAAGTCCAAGGTATGTGTTTATCGCTTTCTAGACTTTAGCATATTCATGATACTTAGGCATTTTACAAACTTCCATGCCATTCATTATTTTGTATACTTGTTCTTGATGTGAATCACTTTAGTTTCCACCCTTTTTGTGAGGTAGCTTTCCATTGTTCATATATCCGCGGAGTGCCAACATTCTTGTTCTAACTGGATTTTATTATGCTTAATCTTTTGTTTGTATTGATTATATGAAAGCATGAAAAGGATCAAGGCATTTTGATTCATTTTGAGCACAACTACCTAGCCAAATAGTCAATTCACCCTATGAGTGTGTGAGCATTTGTTAAACCCCTTTGTGCCTTTCTATCATTATCCATATTGTTTGAACTTAATGCTTGTCTATGAGTATTGAATTCACTTTTTGTATGGATTTTGATTGATTAATTTTTCTTGAACCCTTAACTTTGTGTTGTTGTATGAATTTTTACCTTGCCTTAGAAAGTAGGGAGTATTCACATGATGATGCGGTTGAATTCAAGTTGGGGAGAGAATGATTGTTTACTAATTGGTTGGTTTCTATGAGGTTGAAAAAGAAAAGAAAAAAGAGAAAAATATGAAAAAGAAAAGAAAAGAAAAGAAAAAAAGAAAGAAAGAAAAAGAAAATCCTTGTGAAAGGAAACAAAAAGAGTTCATATAATTGTGCAAAATAAGTATTGTGTTTTGTGTAACACTTGGGATTTTGGAAGAAGTTGATCGGAATTTTGTGTTTGAGTCTTTGTGAGTTGATCACTCCCTTAGGTTTAGGCAAGTTTTTGTTTCAATTGCCTTTAGAAATTGCCCCTTGTTTGTTTACCCGACCACGCTACAACCTTGAAAGCCCTTGTGATTTTTGCCTTTGTATGTTCAATGTGAATTTTTGGATGAATGCATAATTTAGTCTTTTGTTTGCAAGATTGTTGTGTGAGTGAAAAGTACCACATTTTGTGTTTTTCATCTACCGATGATTGTTTTTGCTAGGTGTGATTCACGTTTGGACTTGTGTTGTTTTAGGATGTTTGGCATGATTTTTGTATTTTGCATTTGTTTCGTGACTATCTTATTGTCGTAGTTTAGTGGTAAGTATTTATTTTGTGTGTACCGTTTTTCATTTGAACCATTTATTTGTTTCTGTTTTTCAAAACTTGTTGATTCATCATTCTTTGGTTATTGCTTTTGTGTTTTTAAATTCGCTTGATTCTTGTTTGAGGACAAACAAGTTTAAGTTGGGGAGATTTTGATAAGTGCAAATTGTAACTATTTTTGTATATAAGTTTTGTTGCACTTATCGATACTTTTTGTTAATATCGTATGAATAAACTCCGCTTTGTTTGTAAATACATTTAGTTTACATTATAGTGTATATATTGCGTATCTTGTAAATATCATTGAGTTTAATTTATTTTCTCTCATTTTTGTAGGTATTCAAGCAAATATATTTTTCCATTGTTGTATAGAGCATTGAATAAGCTTTCCAACGCTTCAAACCGGGCGAAAAACGGAATTACGGTTCAAAAGTTATGAAGAAAATAGTGCAGGATTTTTGCTGTCATGACAGCTCTCGCCCCAGGCTCAACAGGCGAAGATGTGGCGAGCCAGACAATCCAAAAGCGTGAAAAAAGTGCAGAATAGGCCGCCTAACTTCGCCAGGCGAACCGGGACTTCGCCAGGTAAATTTTGACGGACAGAAACACCATTTAAGGGCCAAAATCACAATTTTTAGGTTATGGTTTGGGTATTTTTGGTCCCAACTCATCAAAACTTTGGTCCCTCTTGGATAAGTCGGTAGCAAGGTCGGATACCAAGATTTCCGAAAAAAAAAACTTCATTTCTTCATAGTTTTAGAGCTTAGGAAACAACATTTGTTGCTTGTACTCAGATGATCCGGAGTCGGGAGCTTGGTTGATCGTGTTTGACACCGCGAGAAATTTGGTTTCTTCTCCATTTTTTCCCTTTGTAAGTACCATTTGTTGGGGTTTGTATGTAAGTTTACTTTGATAGTATGTATATTTATTGATCATGGCTTTGTATACGAGCTATTTTACAAATCTTTATCGGTGTTATCCTTGTTTTACTCGCTTTATGTTTGGATTTGAGTTACGGCAGACATATCCTCTTCGAATCTGGATCTAGGATGAACATCTGTTAGGTTCTGAACACTAGAGATAGATTTAGATCTAACATTCACCATAGGTTTCGATTTTTAATGCTCTGTGTGGTCGAGTTGCGTGAGACATCATCGATGAGGCGATGCGGTTGTTCTCTCAACTTTGCATTAGACATAACCTTTGTTGTGAGCGATACATGGGGGTATTGATGAGTGATTTAGGTTGTGTACAACTAATTTGTAGATTTGTGTATTAGATAGGTGAATGAACGTCATTCCTGACGAGTTCTCTACCGTACTTTATTTACTTGTTCATATGTTTTCTTTTTGCATTTTACTCCCATACCATTTTAACCCAAACTCAATAACATTTAAACTGTCGAATGGCAGTTCAATATCACTGATCTCTGTGGACACGATAAATTCCCGGAAAAATACTTCCAAATATTTTTGTTGCTTGCCGCTTTACCGCTTCAACAGTTGCACTGTTTCATATTCTACAACACCTCCTGAAGTGTTGCCTATTTCCAAATTCAAACCTACTGCACACTTCACAAGTGTTGCCTATTTTTGAATTCAAACCTACTGCAACACTTCACAAGTATTGCCTATTTCTGAATTCAAAATTAATCTTCACTTGAATATTTTCTTGTCATTTTGGAACACACTTAGGATTATTAATTGTTAATAATTTATCATAGTTATTAAGAATAGAGAAAGAGATAGTAGAGAAACACTTCATAATAGTCCTAATTAACTTGTTAGGAAAGCCCGTGGCCAGGAGATTATTTTCAATAAAAGTTCATTCGAGCCTATCATAGCTGAAAAAACACATTTCACGCTTGCAGTTGCTACAGGTAAGACTAAAGCCAACTTCAGAAGCTTATAAACCATATCAAATGTGTTGTACTTATTTGTTTCCACAAGTTTTGTACAAAGACCTAATTCCTTTTAAATTTTCAAACTTTGGGTCACATCAAACATTTCTAACATAATTCTGAAGTTGATGTCGCACCACCACTTCGGGCACATTTACAAAATCATTTGGAAAAGCTCAACCATCCTCAATAGTTTTTTCACATCAAAAGCTGCAGATGACAATGAGGGACTTAAACATGAAATACATTGTAAAAGTTCAATATTCTCTTCATCAAACCAAGCTTTGGGTTCATACAATTGCAAATCTAAAACACTAAATAAACAATCATGCTTATAATGATGCAAATTAGAAACACTAGAAGTTGTAGCATATTGTCTAGGTTTCTTCCCTTATATCATGCCTATTGCAAATTTCCATAACCTTAGATATAAGTTCCTCCTATCCATCATTGTTCATTTCTTGTAATTCTTGTTTGGTAGCATTTATAAGTGACAAAGCATTCAAAAGATCTTGATCACGCTTTTGTAGTGCTACACTCAAATTATTTGTAAATCCTAAAATCTCAACCATCATATATAACATGATGATAAAATCAAAAGACTAGAGCACATCTAGCAAAAGCATAGTTTCACCATATTTTTCTAATGACGTATCCTTCCTGGCTTCTTCAAGTACTCCAATAATGGCACCGTACAAAGTCATCAAACTAGTGAGAGTCCTAAAATGGGAACCCCAACGATTGTCACCTGCTCTGGCAATATATGATTCTTGATTTAATCCACTACCAGACTCTATTTGGTCATCTTGAATCAATTTAGCAAATTGAGTTACTTGTTTATCTCAAAGCTATTCTTGTCTCTTGATAGAAGATCGTATGAAATTAACAAGAATATTGACCTTACCGAAAAAAACCACTAACATCTTTGTGAGTCTTAGCACATGCAACAAGTGCCAATTGAAGTAGATGGGTGAAACAATGCACATAATAAGTAGATGGATTCTCATTTTGGATTAAAGTTCTCAGACCACCAAACTTACCTCGTATATTGCTGGCTCCATCATATCCTTGCCCCCTAATGCTAGATAAACTCAAGCCATTAATAGACAACAACTTTTCAAGTGCCTCCTTAAGTGACTTAGTACTTGTTTCTTTAACACTTACAATGCCAAGAAACCTTTCTTTTGCCAAACCTTCACTATTAACATAGCGAACAACAACAACCATTTGTTCTTTACCAGCAACATCACCAGATTCATCAATCAAAACACAAAACACATCATCCGAAATATCACATATAATTTGTTAAGCTATTTCACATGTACAAGCAGCAGCAAGATCCTTTTGAATCTTAGGGGCAATCATAAGGTTATTTCCTGGAGAAAATCTATTACACTAGCCATCTATGGGTTAATTTTCGTTAGAGTGTCGACCAACTAAAGAAATGGCCCCTTAAATAAAGAGTTAATGGACTCGCCACTCCCTCTAAATGACATACGATGCCTCAAAAGAAACTTAGTAACTATAAGACATGTGTGTACACGAACATGATATTCGACATTTATTTGCCTAGTTTGATTGACAAACGCATCCTTAATAATTTTCGATTCATGAGATCATAACTCATATACACACAATCAACATGACTATTGGAAGAAGTAGCATGATTAGCCAATCTTTGAGCATTCTTACAATCACCAAAACCCTCTCCCACAAAGTGATCTCCCCCATATTTAGAGACATTTTTAAATAAAAAACATGGCAAATAAAATGTTAGGTCCTCATATTCACTATAATCAATTGATTCATACAAATCAAACCAATTTTTGCAAAATCGACGTCATTGTTTACCTTGAACAGTTCAAGGGTAAACAAAATTGTGAGGAGGTTGATGACGACCTGTTTTTAAATAAGCTTTCCTTACCTCATTTTGGATGTCAGGATGATAGCTTGAAATTGGAAGCCTAATTCCTGGATCCATTTCCAACAATTCATAATCAACAACTTTAATACCCTCACTTGAATGTTGAGTTTCTGATGCTTCTAGATTTGCTGAAGAAGTAGCTTTGTCTCTAGAAAGTACAGGAAAGAATTTCTTCATCCTATAAAGAAAACAATGAAATCATTTAAAATAATTATTAAAAATATAAGAGAACGGTAAAACCAATTGATTATAAAGGAAATCATTTATGAGAAATTGATAAATTTAATTTTTTTTAACAACTTCCTTCTCTTAGCATTAGGGACATGTTTATGACAAACAGAACCAAACGCATTCAAATGGCTCACACTTTGCTTGTCTCCAATACACTTATAAATAGGAACTACTCCCTTAGCTTCTTGGTTGAACATATATTGAGCACATATGCTAGAGTGGGAATAGCTTCTCCCCACAAGGTGTGAGGGAGCTTCTTCTCCTTCAGCATGCTCCTTGTCATATCAAGCAAAGTTGCGTTTCTTCTTTCAGTAAGACCATTATGCCGAGGAGTGTACTGAGCAATAACCTCATGCTAAATCCAATTCTCCTCACAGAACCTTCTAAACTCTATAGAGTTGTACTCATCTCCACTATCAGTTCTGAGAATTTTCAACATTTGACCACTATGTTTTTCAGCCTTCACCTTGAACTTCTGAAACTCAGTAAACAACTCATGCTTAAACTTGATGAGTGTTACCTATGTCATCCTTGGGAACTCATTCATAAAAGACATAACGTACTTGTTTCCTTCATGTGAAGGTACTTCAAATGGTCCACATACATTGATCCGCTGTCGCGTGCGGATCAAAACGAGTAATTTTTTTTTAAAAACGTAGTATAGCGACAATGACTCGAGTCGTCTCACAAGGATTCTTGATCTTATTAACTAACAATAGTAACAATTAATGGGGGGTTGGTTTTGGGTTTCGAATTATAAAAACGGATTAAAATAAGTGATTATTGAAATAAGCTGAAACGACAATTCTACTGATTCGGGTACCAACTTATCATTGGTTCAATAAACTTTAATCCCCTAAACGATTTCTATTCCCCCTACTGATTACAACACCAATTAACAAGCGAAATTGACATTATAAGATTGCATTCCTATTTTCCGAATAAAGCAGACGGATAAGCACAATCACGAATTAAGCAAATGTGATTCTAATATACGCGGTCTAACGATTAAGCAACGGTAAACCACGCTAAAACTCAAGGAACATCAATCAATCGATATAAATCAATAGTATTCTATATAACTCAAATTAAGCAAATAAGGCATATAGATTAATATTGAAAAGGGAAAAGAAATTGGATTAAAGATTAAAAAACCTCAAAGTATGGAATCCGTAATAGCAGAATTTTGCCTTCGGAATTAGTTCTCCATTCGATCGTACAAACTCAAATTATTTTTCTCGTGAAGAGTAGTATCCATGAACAGTAGCGGCTGCTAGGTAAAAGAGAAAAATAAAAATGCGGTTTACAACCCAACTGGGTCAAATACATAACCCTGGCCCAAAACAAATGATCCAAAACAAATTATATCTAATGCTGCAACTTCAACGACTTTTTCAGGTCTGCTACAGTCCGATTCACCTTCTGACTTCTTCATGAAAGTCGTAGCTCTCTGTCGTAGCTTTCCAGCGACTGGTAGAACGTCTCAAGCCGATTCCCATAGCTCCAGTTATGATTATTTTAGTGCAGACTGCTAATGCTGAAAATAAAGTACAAAAATCAAATAAGTGCAAAAATAAACTAATTTATAAAAACACATTAAAATAGAAAAATAACCAAAGTAAAGTATGGAAATGCATAAGTATAAACATAGAGGAATATGCATCAAAATGCACTGATCATACATCATAATGCATTACTCATAAAGGATGTTTTGCTCTCGGGGTCACTTCTAATGCAAATGGCAATCTAGGTGGCTTGCCTTTCATGCATATCTCACATGATTTCTTAGCCTTTACAATCTTAGGAATTTCATGTACCAGCTTCTTAGAACTTAGAGGCCCAAAGCTTCTGAAGTTCAGATTCCCCAATCTCTTATGCCACATCTCACTCTCACCTTCAGTACCTTCCGCACCAAAGAATTTAGTTTCATCTGTTTCCACATTCACCTTGAATGTTCAATTGCTTCCCTGTTCAAATTGCATAATAAACTTCTGATCAAAATCATACAATTTCAGGAGATTGTCCTTCATAGTAACTGAGAAAATTTTCTCAATTAGATGACCTACACTCATCAAATTTCTCTTCATGCCAGGAACATATTAAACATCCTTGATCAGAACAATATTTACATTCTTCACTCTGACCTTGACATTTCCCATTCCTTCAGCATTCAGATACTTATCATCAGCACATCTGATCTTTGTCCATTTTTTAGCGTCCAAATTAATCATCCATTGTTTGTTTCTAATTAGGTGATTTGAGAAGCCGGTGTCCATATATCACCATTCTACAAAATATCCACCATCAGATTCAGAAACCATCAATAGCACAGGTTCATCATCAGACTCTCCTCTAGCTATGTTTGCTTCTTCTGATTTCCTCTCTTTGTTTTACTAACAACCAGGAGCAAAGTGACCAAACTTCTTATAACATTATCATTGAACCTTCTTCTTGTCAAACTTCTCCTCTACCTTCTGATGTTTCTTCTCATCAGAGTTGGAGGCGTTTGACTTCTAATAACCACCACCATGTCTCTTCTTGTCCTCTGACCAGTTCTTGGCCTCTTACCAAGACTGCTTCTGATTCTTCTTACCAGAAGACGCCTTCAGAGCTTGCTCTACCTCTCTTTTAAAGGTTCTCTCATTCAAACGCAACTCTTATGTCTCTAGCCTACTTTACAACTCTTCAATTCTCATGGTGCTAAGGTCCTTAGATTGTTAAATGGCTACAACAATGTAATCAAACTGAGGAGTAATTGATCTCAGTTCATTTTTAATGATTACTTGTTCAGAGAGAGTCTCTCCACAAGATTTCATCTTATTTGTGATCATTATCACTTTGGAGACGTAATCAGGTACCTTATCATTGTTCTTCGTGTTGAGATTCTCATACTGCTTACGTAGACACTAAAGCTTTACCTTCTTCACTGATGCATCATCGTTGTAGGGTCATACTAGTGTGTCCCACACAGCCTTCGTCGTCGCTGAATAAGCGATCTTCTCAAACACATTAGTATCAATACACTGATGGATATAGAACAACGCCTTTTGGTCCTTCTTCCTCGTTTCGCTTTGCGTGTTTCTTTGTGCTTTAGTTGCATCTGCTACAACCGCTGCATAACCGTCATTGACGATATCAAGAACATCTTGAGCGCCAAACAACACACGCATCTGAATCATCCATCGATTCCAATTCCTTCTATCAAAGACTGGAAGCTTTGTGTTTAAGCTACCGTTTCCACCGTTCATCTTTGATTTTGTGAAAATTCACTCAAAACTCACCAACACTCGTGTTTCCCAATCCCTCAGAATCAAGAAATGTGATGTTGTTTCAATTTCAAACTTCAATTTACTGTGAATTTAAAAATAAAATCAATCACACACGCCTCACGTACACTCGTATTTCCCGACCTAAATCAGAACCAAAACTCTAAATACCAATTGTTAGTGCACAAGGTTGAAGATGAAAAAAATGATGAAAGAGAAATAGAGAGAAACTGTAACTGAATTGTAACTAACTTTTAAAGAGAAATTGATTACTCTACCATTTTGTTACAACTAAAAACTTAGCTTTGCTTATATACACACCAAACTAAATTAAATGCTAATAGAAACCAAATTAACTTTAAATGCAACTAAAATAAATCTGAATTACTCCTATCAATTCTTTGGAGACTCTAATTAGGAATTTGTGAAAACTTCAATGAGAAGATAATTTCCATAATCTATTTTGTATAGCAATGTTAATCAAATACTATAGAAGAAATTACACTATATAACACATAATATGTTTAACTTATACCCAACAATATTGTCTCCTCAACTCTATATTATTCATATGGATAAGTTTTAACATAGTTGATCAATTTTCTATTAAAAAAAACAAGACATGCCCCTTTTCTATCACCAAAGGATGTATAATTACTTTTTAAAAACTCTAAAGATTATAAAGTATTTGTATCATACACCCTTTGCTCAATATGCTTACGAGACACTTATTAAACGCGCAAAAGGGACAATTAAAATATATATTGTGTACTTTAATGCTAAAAATATTTAACTGTTTGAAGCATTACATTATATTTACACACTATAAATTGATCAAATCTCATTCTACTTATAAACGAGAAAAAGAAAATAATATGGCCAAAATTCTCAAACTTGTTTATGCTATAATTTTGTTTCTTTCCCTAATCCTTCTTTCAGAAGAGGATATCAGTAAATTATTTTTGCCCTCTAATTTTATTCTTCTTTTTATTTTGTAGTTCTTACAATATCTTGAGTCATGTTTTACTAATATTTTTTACTCTATTTTTCCTTGCAGCGGGTCATCCATGTGAAACTGATGAAGATTGTCCATTTTCAATGATTGGCCCTAACATGCTGAGAATCATTTTTAAGTGCGTTAAAAAAGTTTGTACAAAGTTTCAAGAGGTGCCACAAACACCATAATTACAAGGAATAATTTTTTTTTTTTGAAATATCAAAAATTATAAATAATATATCTTATGATGAATAATTGTAATTTTATATATTTATATCGTTTTGCAATTTCGTGTACTTTGAAATTATGGCTTTGTTCTCTAAAGTTTTGATAGTAATACAAAAAAAGGCAGAAATATTATTATAATTATTTTTATTTTCTGTTAATTTTGGATGCATATCTTGGCTTTCATGTTTTCTATATCATAATGAATTTGTGTTATAATTAGAACGTATTTAATATATAAATTTAAATTGATAGGATGCCAAATAAGAACTCTAACAAATTTAAGAAAAACTGTAAATTGACAAATAAAATTAAGAGAGATAAAACTTACTAATAAAAATAAACTTCATTTTGATTTCTTTCATGGCAATACAAATATAACACTATACTTTAAATATTACTCTAAACATATCTTAGTTATCCAAGTGGCACAATCACAAAGACCTAAGAAACTAATTAATTATATTAAAATCCTAATAAAAATATCTAATCTATTAAATATAAACTAGTAAGAAACTCGTGCGTTTAGTTTCAATTGAAAATATATTGAGACATGTAAATATTAATATAGAAATATGTAAAAAAACTATAAGACAATAGTAGTAATGTAAATTGAAATAAATAAGTCAAAAGCATAAGTAAATTAGTATAATAATAAAAATTATAAAATCTGAATGATTAAAAAATTTAAAAAAATTAGTATTGAGTATTTAGTAAATTGGATAAGATTAAGAAAAATATTTTAAAAACAATAGAATTTAGTTAATGGAAATAAAGTAGAGAAACCAAGTGTAGTTTGAAAAGCGGGGGTGCATATTGAAATTAAAAGATGTGGTGGGTCCAAATTACATAAAAGAAATGAAAAAGCCAAAATAGGGTCTTAGTAGTGTTTGGTTAGTTGTGTTGGATAAAAGAAGTGAAAAGGGTACAGAATTGGAAGGTTTGAGGGTCTAGGGTTATTGAAGCATTCGACGCAAGGAACAGAGGCTTAGGTGAACAATGGCCAACCAGGGGTCGTCGTCTTCATGGAAGAGGTAAAAAGATTGTATTCTGAGCATGTTTGTTGAATGTATATTTTGGAAAATACATAGCTGTAGGTTTTTGTTGCTATTGTTTAGAATGAAAATGAATCTGCATGTTTAGTTAAAATGAAATAACTGTAAGTTGGATGGTGATGTTTCTGGGTATTTAAGAATATGCTAATGTGATTCAAAGAAAAGTACGGTTTGATATGATTTCGGTTCTTGAAGTGAATGGGTTTTTGATGTGCTTTCAGTTCTTGAACTTTCTGGGTAAATGTAAACAGTGAAGTACTCCTTATTTAATTTATGGGCAACCGTTAATGTTTGGGATGGAAGTTGCATATCATATTTCACATCGAAAGTGCCGTAAAAAATATTTCGAAAGTGCCGTGAATAGGGTCTTTTTATTGTTGACATTGCTGTCACACCCAAAATTTTGACCCTAAAATTTGGTAGTTATCCATGTTGTATATTTCGTATCGATCATTTTAGTGTACTCGATTTATTTATTTTTATCACTTGGGCGTCCGATTTTTACTTATTTGGGGTCCGTTTATTTTACTTTCTTTTTTAACTAATATTATTTAGAATAAATAATTATAGTAATTAGCATTTTAATTTAATTTTAATTTTAATATTTATTTTCATTATTATTATTATTTCTAATTTAAATAATGTTTAGAATAGATAAATAGGATAATTAGTATTTTTACTTTATTTTATTTTAAATATTTATTTTTATTTTTAACTAATATGGTTTTTCATAAATAAATAGGATTTTTAGTTTCTGTTTTAAATTTATTTTAATTAAATTGTTTAAATTTTATTTAGTTTTAAGTTTATTTAATTTTTAATATTATTCTATTTAGGCCTCAAAATAGATATTAGGCCCAATTAAAAGTTAACTTTAATTTAACCTTATGTATACCTAGCAGGTATTGGTGAAAAAATGGACGACGAGAAAAAACGACAAAAACACCTTGCGGCAGCACCATACTTTATTCATCCCGTCGTACCGCCGAACTTGAACATAAGGTTAGTAACGTGTGATTCCTATAATATAACATGCGGTTTTAAGTATATATAATGTTTCAATGTTAATAGCATGCGGTTTCAGTATATACATATAATATTCAATGGTGTTCCAGTATATATATTATTCATTGTTAACGTTTCAGTACATATATAATGCTTCATGTTAATATATCTATATATCATAATGTTTTCTATGTACAGCTTTAGCAGGCACGACGTAACACCACAGCACCGTCGGTTTTGTTTTTGGATTTACTTTTGGCTAAATGTTCATGTTCTTTCTTATAGCAAAAATATATAGTTTTAACACATGTAAACTTTCTCTCTGTTTTTTTTTTTTTTTTACGTTTTGCTATATAATATATATATATATATATATATATATATATATATATATATATATATATATATATATATATATATTATAATATGAATAATATTTTACGTTTTGGTTCTAATATAATATAATTTCATTTTAGTTTTTTAATATTATTCGGATCGAATCAGGTCGATACGCTATTTACATTTGTGTGCTTGATGCGTGACATTTATGTTTGGTTCGATTTGGTTGTGATGATAGCATTTTCGCGTTAGCAACATTGTTGAGTTTCTATCACATTTAAAATTCCTTTTCTTTGCATTTCTTTTTTGTTATAATTAGATCCGTACAATTCGGATCCATGTTGCGATAATCACATTTTGTGTTAGCGACATTGTTGATATTTTTTTAGCACGTTAAATTTACTTTTTTTTTCTATTCATTTTCTATCTCTAAAAAATTTAGATCCTCACGATTTGGATCCGGTTGCGATGACTGCGTTTTCGCGATAGCAATATCGTTGAGGTTTTTATCAAATTTAAAAATTTATTTTCCTTTGAATTGCTCTTTGTTATATTTAGATCCTCACGATTTGGATCCAGATTGCGATGATCACGTTAACTGTAGCAAGTTATTGAGTGATTTCATCGGTTTATGTACGGTTTTACTCCTTTTAATTAATTATCATTGTATTTCGATTTGGGAGTTAAAATCTAATTTAACTTTCGAGAACCGCTTGAGTGCATATAGTCATTTGCTCGGCTCTCATAGAGTGATTCATACATGAATCCACTCTGATTTAGTTTCAGAGCTAAATTCAGTTGCCATTCGATTTCGTTTGGTCTCGGTCCTGCATTTACCTGTTCGATTGTGTAGTATTTCAGTCATTTTCTTACTTCCCATTGATAAAATGTATCCCTCACCCTCATGTGTAATTATTATTTGTTTTTTTACCGCCTTTATTTTCTTAGATAGATAATTAATAAAAAACAAAAAATAAAATACAATCAATCTTCCAAAAAATCAAAGAATTTGGTCAACACCAAGTTCCATTTTCAAAAATATTGGTCAACACCAACTGAACAACCAAACCCAAAGCATTCTTGATCCATATATCAAGCCATACCCCAACTTGTAAGTCGACTGCTTCTAGCATCGCCATCAACTAAACCCAAAGCATTCTTGATCCATATATCAAGCCATACCACAACTCGTAAGTCGACTGCTTTTTAGCATCGCCGTCAACCTCATACTAACACTTTCTCTTTACTTTGATTACGGTTTCGTTTACTAGGAGCACCCTTAGGGACTAGGTTCCGACTTAACTATTTTTTTTCTCAAAAACCTTAATCCAACGTCAAGTGGCTACTTCTCTCGTAAGTCGGTTGCCCTTTTGTAATCGCCATCACGTAATTCAAACCTCGATCTTTGTCGAGTGTTTTCTCTTAAAAACTAAAAAATATATTTTCTCAATCAAATTCCAAAGGAAAAGTCCCGTTGTTGACTGCCATGTCACATATTAGCCTAACTTTAGGTCCCTCCCTTTTATCCTAGCCTTGGAGTCACCGCACTCTTTACATGTGTTTCTCCGTGAACACTTCTTCCCTTATAACTCAATCTTAACTTTAGAGTCACTGCACTCTATGTAGTGTCTTACCATAGACGCTACCTCCCCCTGGAATCTCGACCACCGTCAAGAGTTCCTCACCCTTTTTGAGAGGAACCACGGATACTCTGATTCCACTCCCATCAGGATACGTAGGCACAAGATGCGATGTCTTGGCGAGTATACTTAGATACTAACCCATAGGTCTTTACCTTAGCACATACCCTTAGCAATCAAATGATAGATAACATAAATAATAACAAGAGGTTCCTGTAGAGTACTACAGACGTTTAGGATGTTAATACCTTCCCTAAGCGTAACCCACCCCCGAACTTAGATTCTCTTATTAGGATTTTCGATCTTTAACCCTTTCCTTTGGATAAAATAAAGACCGGTGGTGAATTTCAAAAATTTTGATTCAAGTTAATTAATAGCTTGACATCCGATTCTCACCGCGACAGAAATGGCGACTTCACTGGGGACTTTTTTTTACGGTTTCCTCTAACTTGTTTTATTTATTTGTTATCTACTCGCTTACTTGTTTTTATATTTGTATACTTGTTATGCTTGGTTTTGCTGTGTGCAGGGGTTCTTGAGTGGTGAGGAGTCCTACACCTGGACTTGAGTGCAATTATGATAGGAGATGACATGGTCAAGGATACTTTGACGGAGTCGATTCCTGAAAAGTTGAATTGAGAAAATCATCGCTCAGTTTAGGTTCTTTTGAAATTAATGTTATTTGAACGAGTCCATTTGTGAAAACGATATTAATTTCAACCAAGAACCCGTGAGACTGTGGACCATAGTACCTTTAACCCAACTTGGCCTATTAGGATGTAGTGTGGGGATTATGAAGGAGTCTATTCCTGAAATAGTTGCTACGCGATACTACACTCAAACGAGATTCTCTTGAGAATATTATTGACTACCAAGTGATTTGGAAAATCGATAATATCCGAAAGATGGATTGTAGACTCTGGGAACTTTGTAGAACCCGTCCGGCAGGTACATTTGAAACCATAGTACACACCTATTGGGATGGTTAGACCTTGGCTCCATGCTCGTGATCTTCAAACCCAGGCCCTTGCTTGTTTACCTGTATATGTGTATACCTGTGTTTATGCATCCATTCATGCATTCATGAATACCCCTTTGGTTTCAAGGAACTCAATTGTTCTTTCATTTGCAAAATCGATAAAAATCCTGGATTATAAAATGAAACTTTTTCAGTTTACTTTTGTGTTCCTTGAAACCATTGCATTGCATTGCATATCATTTGCATGCATCTGTTTGTCCAACAACTCATGTCTAGTCGTCTCTATCTTTCAGCGTCACCTGTGAGTCGTCAAGCTGATTCCTCGACACAGATATCGGACTAGAGCTAACTACAGACGCATAATATCAGAGCAAGAAGCACACAATGCTGAGATCTGAATGGAGATCAACGACCTTAAGTCAAGCATGGCAAAGCTCACTGAAATGCTTCAAGTCTTGATTGCTAGAGGAGAGCAACCCCAAAGGACTATCATTCAGGAAGTTTCAAATGCTGATCCTCAGCCTATTCAGGTGCCACCTTCAACTTGGCCAGAGTTTGGTTTACCACACAACTACTCACCACCTCTTGCATCTACTGGTATGATTCATCAGACTTCTGGACCAGTTTTTCAAGCTCCTGTTTTTGCTGAGCCTCAACCTATAGCTCAGACTACTCGGGCTCCTTTTGAGAACCCTCTATATGAGTACAATGCTGCCAGTGCTCAGGGTGAAGACCGTGAAGACTTTGTTGAACCTGAGGTTGTTCGTGAACAGTTTCAGACCATAGACAAGAGACTCCGAGCCGTCGAGGGTACTGATTTCTTTAATGTGAACGCAGACAACATGTGCCTGGTTTCTGACTTTGTTATGCCTTCTAAATTCAAGACTCTCGATTTTGTGAAGTACAAAGGTGATTCTTGTCCAAGAGCTCATTTGGTCATGTATACCCGAAAGATGGCTGCTCATGCCAAGAATCAGAAGTTGCTTATCCACTGTTTTCAAGATAGTCTGAGTGGAGCTTCTCTCAAATGGTATATGAATCTTGAACCAAACAACATTCACTGTTTCCAGGATCTTATTAATGCCTTCATGAAGCAATATAAATATAACCTCGACATGGCTCCTGATCATCGTCAGCTTCAAAATATGTCTCAGAATGAGAAAGAGTCTTTCAAGGAATATGCTCAGCGTTGGAGAGAACTCGCTTCCCAAGTTGAACCTCCTCTAGCAGAGAAAGAATTAACTGGATTGTTTATGGACACCTTGTCTCCATTCTACTGGGAGAAGATGATTGGTAGTGTCTCCTCTAATTTCACTGATTTGGTTACTATTGGCCAAAGACTCGAGGAAGGCCTTAAGAAAGGTAAAGTGTCAAAGACTGCTGAATCTTTTAATCGTGCGAAGAAATCCTATGGGAACTTCCAGAAGAAGAGAGAAGATCAGACTAATGCTGTCATATTTGAAACAAGAGGGCCTCGACCCCAACCTCGTTATGCTGATCAACCTGTTGTTGTTGCTGTTACTCCCGTGATTACTGCTCCACGACCGGCTCAAGCAGCTCAACGTCTGGCTGTTAGACAGAATCAGTACCGTGATAGGAGTCATTTTGTTCCTATTCCAATGACGTACACCGAATTATATCCTGGTTTGGTTCAGAAAGGTTTGATTACTACTAAGGCTTTGCCTCCTCCTCCAGATCCACTTCCACCTGGATTCAGATCTGATCTCCACTGTGTATTCCATGAAGGTGCCGCAGGCCACGACTTGGAACATTGCTATGCACTAAAGGCTAGAGTGCGTGACTTGATTAAGGTCGGAATCATCAACTTTCGTGACACCAATCCTAATGTCCAGACGAATCCTCTGCCAGAGCATGCCAAGTGAAGCTTCAGTTGACTTCAGCAGACTTCAGTGTTTCAGACAGGACAACTCACTCTTGTTTCTGATTAGTCACTAAGCCACGTTTCTTATTGTTTGCACTTTCTTTATTTTTACTAGTTGTTTGCATTCGAATTACGTTTGTACTTTCATGATTTATGAAATAAGCATTTGCAACTTTTGATTCAATTCATTTTGTCCATTATTTACATCTTTATGCTTTCTTTTCATGAAAAAAAAAACAAAAAAACAAAAAATATATTTTATCTCTTTTCCACTTTGTTCTTGATTATGCAAAGATTGGAGGGAGGATGATGAAAACAAATTACTCATAATTGCTGTTGGTATGCTTTCAAATCAAAACTTTGCTGACGATGTAAGGCATTGTTTCAATTCCCAAACACTGGAGACATAAGGAAGATAACCCCTCGTCAACCCCTTTGAGCCTTGAAGTAGGAGTTTCTTTTCTTTATAAATAAAAACCCACAATCTTAACCTGTGGCAGGGTAGTTCTCAGTTAACTTGATTGTGCATTCAAATACGAGAGCTTCATGCAAGACACCTTTCAACAAAAGTTCGCATTCACAAATTTTCCTTCGTGCACAACGATCAAGTGTCGAAGATGTCTTTCAAGTAAAACGCCAATGATGGTTCACTGTAATCATTAAGCCAGGCACCCACAAGCTTTCAACTCTTCCAAATTAAATAAATAAATGTCGTACTAGTTGTTCCTAAAGTGATAAATAAAGAAAGGTCGTCAATAAATCCTTACTCAAAGAATGAGCCGAGTCCCTTTCAAGGCGAAAGCTAAGAAAGATGGGAAGCTCACGACCTTACCTTATGCAAAGAGAAATGAGAACAAGCTTATATGACAACCAAAAGTTGTAAGGAAGTAGTGACTTCCATCTCAAGAATCCCTTGACTTTTGAACCATCATCATCACTATCATCAGTGTAATTCCCAACCCTTGGAAACTTGAGTGCATAATTTGAGTTAACTGAGTGTAAGACTGAAGTTCATCACGAAGATTAGGTGGGTACAAATAAACTTTGAGCCTTTATCCTTTGTTTCTTAAACCGTGAACCAGGCCACATTATAACCCTCAAAAGACCTAATTGAAGCAAGGTTATTTTGAAAGCATACTACAACAAGGTTGCGTAAACTGACTTCTAAAGATCTTTGCAGATCATTTATTTCAGGCATTACACCTTTGCTTTACTTTTCACTTTAGCGTCTTGAACCGCCGTGTTCAGGCCAATGACTCCTATGTTTTTCATTCCAAAAATAATTTTGATTTCAAAAGTTGCATGAACTTTGCATTTACTATATTTGTATGAACACTTTTGTTTGCAAACTGGCTTCCTCTTAAGGAATTTTCAAACATTTGAGAGGTCGGTGATCCAATTAGGGGCAAGTTCTTTCCAGATCCTGTTGAGATTAGTTCAAGATTTGTTACAGTGCAGTCCTTCTCAGAGTTAGTTTTATACAGAAGATCTTTCAAGACTCATACTGGGGAAAACTTTCCAAGTGCACAGTGAAATAGTCATTTCCAGCATCAGTCCAGTTGAAGCAATTATTAGTTCATATACAACAATCCGCTAATCTGGGGCAGTTTACTTGAAAAATCCCCAAGCAGCTCTCATCCTTCCTACAGGGGTCGTCAACTTGATACAATTTACCATTTTGGTAGAGTTTTGCCCAGTGGTAGCATCTTTAGTCCCTAAGCAGAATGGCAGTGACATCCGTGTTGGGGAATCAGTCTTCTAGTCTTGTCCTCTCCACAAAAGAGTCTATTCGTGTCGTCGACGTATGCATTACATGTGCATTTACATTTGCATTTGATCATATATCATGGCATAATTCATATACATATGCATAGCAAGAGTGACATCCATCATTTGCATTCATTTGCATTCTCCATGGGCCGTGATGTTATCCACGTCTTATCTCGTGGTCAAAGTCCAACTTACTTGGCACCTACCAAACAAATATTGTTGTACCTATCTGATGCTATTTCAGATATGTACTTTTATTCTGATGTTCTTCCAGAACTCCCTCTATGTCTATCTGAAGTTCTTCCAGGTACGACTTTGTTTCTGATGTTTTTCCAGAATTTATCTGATGTTCTTCCAGATATTACCTTTGATTCTGATGCTTTTTCAGAATCTATCCGATGTTCTTCCGGCTACGTACTTTTGTTCTGATGTTATCCCAGAACCTTCTTTGTATCTATCTGACGTTCTTCCAAATACGACGTTGCGTCTGACATTTTTCCAGATGTGTCTCTTGTTCTGATATTTTTCCAGAACTTATCTGATGTTCTTCCAGATATTACCTTTGATTCTGATGTTGTCCCGGAATCTATCCGATGTCCTTCCGGATATGTACTTTTGTTCTGATGTTCTCCCAGAACCTTCTTTGTGTCTATCTGACGTTCTTCCAGATACGACTTTACGCCTGATGATTTTCTAGATGTGTCTCTTGTTTTGATGTTCTTCCAGAACTTATCTGATGTTTTCCCAGATATACCCTTTGATTCTGATGTTGTCCCGGAATCTATCCGATGTTTTTCCGGATATGTCTCTATTTCTAACTGAGTCTTTGTCATCTGATGTTCTTCCAGATATATCGCCTTGTTTATTCTGATGCTTTTCCGGAATGACCTTGCTTTTACCATCTGATGTTTTCCCAGATGTGTCTGCTCCTGATGTTTTTCCAGAGCCCCTTTATGTCTATCTGTTGCTCTTCCGGATATGACCTTGTTTATCCGATGTTCCTCCAGATATGTGACTTTATTCTGATGCTTTTCCAAAATCCTTTTTTGTGTCTATCTGACGTTCTTCTGGATATGACCTTGTTTATCAGATGTTCTTCCGGATACGACGTTGGGTCTGACGTTTTTCCAGATATGTCTTCAAATCTTTACCTGTACATTTAATGATTTTCTAAATGTTTCAGGTATATCTTCAAGATCCCTGTCTTTCATTTCATATCATATCATATCATAAGGCATCTTAGGGCCAAAAATTGTGCATGTTTGTATTTAAGTCTCTCCTATCGCGTCGAGATTCAAGATGTTTGTATTTAAGTCACACCCAAATTTTTGACCCTAAAATTTGGTAGTTTTCCATGTCGTATATTTCGTATCGATCATTTTAGTATACTCGATTTATTTTTTTTCGATCACTTGGGCGTCCGATTTTTACTTATTTAGGGTCCGTTTATTTTACTTTCTTTTTTAACTAATATTATTTAGAATAAATAGTTAGCACTTTATTTTAATTTTATTTTAAATATTTATTTTCATTTTTATTATTATTTCTATTTTAAATAATGTTTAGAATAGATAAATAGGATAATTAGTATTTTTACTTTATTTTATTTTAAATATTTATTTTTATTTTTAACTAATATGGTTTTTCATAAATAAATAGGATTTTTAGTTTCTGTTTTAAATTTATTTTAATTGAATTGTTTAAATTTTATTTAGTTTTAAATTTATTTAATTTTTAATATTATTCTATTTAGGCCTCAAAATGGATATTTGGCCCAATTAAAAGTTAACCCTATGTATACCTAGTTGGTATTGGTGAAAAAGGGGACGACGAGAAAAAGCGACAAAAACACCTTGCGGCAGCAACATACTTTATTCATCCCGTCGTACCGCCGAACTTGAACATAAGGTTAGTAACGTGTGATTCCTATAATATAACATGCGGTTTTAAGTATATATAATGTTTCAATGTTAATAGCATGCGGTTTCAGTATATACATATAATATTCAATGGTGTTCCAGTATATATATTATTCATTGTTAACGTCTCATATATAATGTTTCATGTTAATATATCTATATATCATAATGTTTTCTATGTACAGCTTTAGCAGGCACGACGTAACACCACCGCACCGTCGGTTTTGTTTTTGGATTTACTTTTGGCTAAATGTTCATGTTCTTTCTTATAGCAAAAATATATAGTTTTAACACATGTAAACTTTCTCTCTGTTTTTTTTTTTTTTTACGTTTTGCTATATATATATATATATATATATATATATATATATATATATATATATATATATATATATATATATATATATATATATATATAATATGAATAATATTTTACGTTTTGGTTTTAATATAATATAATTTCATTTTAGTTTTTTAATATTATTCGGATCGAATCAGGTCGATACGCTATTTGCATTTGTGTGCTTGATGCGTGACATTTATGTTTGGTTCGATTTGGTTATGATGATCGCATTTTCGTGTTAGCAACATTGTTGAGTTTCTATCACATTTAAAATTCCTTTTCTTTGCATTTCTTTTTTGTTATAATTAGATCTGTACAATTCGGATCCATGTTGCGATAATCACATTTTGTGTTAGTGACATTGTTGATATTTTTTTAGCACGTTAAATTTACTTTTTTTTTCTATTCATTTTCTATCTCTAAAAAATTTAGATCCTCACGATTTGGATCCGGTTGCGATGACCGCGTTTTCGCGATAGCAATATCGTTGAGGTTTTTATCAAATTTAAAAATTTCTTTTCCTTTGAATTGCTCTTTGTTATATTTAGATCCTCACGATTTGGATCCAGATTGCGATGATCACGTTAACTGTAGCAAGTTATTGAGTGATTTCATCGGTTTATGTACGGTTTTACTCCCTTTAATTAATTATCATTGTGTTTCGATTTGGGAGTTAAAATCTAATTTAACTTTCGAGAACCGCTTGAGTGCATATAGTCATTTGTTCGACTTCTCATAGAGTGATTCATACATGAATCCACTTTGATTTAGTTTCAGAGCTAAATTCAGTTGCCATTCGATTTCGTTTGGTCTCGGTCCCGCATTTACCTGTTCGATTGTGTAGTATTTCAGTCATTTTCTTACTTCCCATTGATAAAATGTATTCCTCACCCTCATGTGTAATTATTATTTGTTTTTTTACCGCCTTTATTTCGTTAGATTGATAATTAATAAAAAACAAAAAATAAAATAAAATCAATCTTCCAAAAAATCAAAGAATTTGGTCAACACCAAGTTCCATTTTCAAAAATATTGGTCAACACCAACTGAACAACCAAACCCAAAGCATTCTTGATCCATATATCAAGCCATAACCCAACTTGTAAGTCGACTGCTTCTAGCATCGCCATCAACCAAACCCAAAGCATTCTTGATCCATATATCAAGCCATACCCCAACTCGTAAGTCGACTGCTTTTTAGCATCGCCGTCAACCTCATACTAACACTTTCTCTTTACTTTGATTAAGGTTTCGTTTACTAGGAGCACCCTTAGGGACTAGGTTCCGACTTAACTATTTTTTTTCTCAAAAACCTTAATCCAATGTCAAGTGGCTACTTCTCTCGTAAGTCGGTTGCCCTTTTGTAATCGCCATCGCGTAATTCAAACCTCGATCTTTGTCGAGTGTTTTCTCGTAAAAACTAAAAAAAATCTTTTCTCAATCAAATTCCAATGGAAAGGTCCCGTTGTTGACTGCCATGTCACATATTAGCCTAACTTTAGGTCCCTCCCTTTTATCCTAGCCTTGGAGTCACCGCACTCTTTACATGTGTTTCTCCGCGAACACTTCTTCCCTTATAACTCAATCTTAACTTTAGAGTCACCGCACTCTATGTATAGACGCTACCTCCCCCTGGAATCTCGACCACCGTCAAGAGTTCCTCACCCTTTTTTAGGGGAACCACGGATACTCTGATTCCACTTCCGTCAGGATACGTAGGCACAAGATGCGATGTCTTGGTGAGTATACTTAGATACTAACCCCTAGGTCTTTACAAGAGGTTCCTGTAGAGTACTGCAGACGTTTAGGATGCTAATACCTTCCCTAAGCGTAACCCACCCCCGAACTTAGATTCTCTTATTAGGGTTTTCGATCTTTAACCCTTTCCTTTGGATAAAATAAAGACCGGTGGTGAATTTCAAAAATTGTGATTCAAGTTTATGAATAACTTAACATCCGATTCTCACCGCGACAATTGCCAACGACGTGACAGTATAATGCCTAGGCATTGGACATTCAATGTAGACATTGGTTATGGAAGTTCCTGTTAGTGTATAGATAACTTAAGTGGTAGACATTGGAAATTCAATGTATAAGTCATGTTCAATGTCAGTAGGAAATTTAAAATGCAGGATTGTAGGATTGAAATGACTGCATTTTATGTAAATCCGATGTAAGTGAGTTTTGGACGTTGAATTTCTTGGTTATTGCAGTTGTTGATAATGTTATATTAATTTTTTAAACGAATAAAAGTTTTTGAAATAAATTAATGTGGATTATTCTATGTATTTTCAGGGAAGAACTGCGGAAATACTTGGAACATAAGTTAGCCTATATGACTTATGAAGACCAGTATGTGGGATTGAAGGGAAGGAGAAAAAGTTGTCGTTTGAGGAATTCAAAAAAGTAAAAGAGAATGGTGAGACGCGAAGTTTAGAAGGAAGATAACTGTGTGTCTTTATAATTGAGTTGATGTTTTTGTAAAAGATTTATTATGCATAGCCGTAAAATATTTTATTTCAATGTTTCCCAGGGGTAATGTTCAGCCAGTCGAACGGAGATCTTCTAGAAGAAGAATTCGGGACAGGGGATGCGGTGTAGTAGAAGAAGCTGCTAGTGAAAAGAATGGCAAGATTGAAAAAGAAAAAAAAATCCCCAACAGTAGTGGGAGAATATGATGTCAACGGGGTGAAGAAGTGAAAGATTGCTGAGGTTGGTGAGGGGAGTCGGCCAAGGGGAAAAAGTGAAAAACGGGTGTCTAAGAATGGAAAAGAACCAGCGATAGAAGATGTTGAAGGAGAAACCGTGAAGAAGAACGTGCGACATATAGCCATATCATCCGACATCGATAGGTATTGAAAAATTTAATAAAGTTAACAGTTGTTTCGAAGACCGTTTGCTATAAATTTTAGGGAGATAGTCTTTTTTGTTTATGATGTTTTGTTATGTTTTTTAGTTATGATGATGAAGACTGTCAAAAAGTGATAGGTCCACGGTTGAAGTACTATATTTGGTATCGGGAGATTCGTTCCGGAGAGAAGGCCAGGAATAATGTTTTGGTAAATGTTACTTTAAATGTAATTTTCCCAAACTGAATTATTATATTGTAGGCATCTGAATTTACCAATTTTTTGAATTTTTGGCAGCAATTACCGCAGCGAGTGATAAAAGAATGTCTGAATGAAGGTGGTAGCACAGATAAGTTGAGTGATGGAAACCTCAGAGAAATCTATGATTGTGAGCTGCATAGGTCGGTAAAAATGCGCTTGACTGAAGTTTATATTGGTCGTGGATGGTATGATTTTGCGAAGAAAAGAGAATTGAAAGATGGCGATAGACTTGGCTTCATCATTCGCACGCCTCCTGCAAAGAAAATTTATGTCACAATCTTAAACCGTTGAAGGCGTGTAATGGCTGTGAAGGAGGATGACCATGTTGAATGAATTGTTGGTGGTTTTTTTTAAGGTTGTTGTTGTCTGCTGATCATGTGAAGTGGATTGGATAAGTTGGAATTAATATTTTGTTTCTATAACTATGTATGTTTTTTAAACAATGTTGATGAATATTTTCGTTTGTAAGGATAACATGAGTATTATGTCTTAAAATAGTGTTGCTTAATTAATTCTAAATGTTACTGCAAAGCTGAATGAATGTGTTTTTTAGTATACGTACTGTCTTTACTAATATAGTGGTGGTACAACAAGGGTAATGTTTGCAGATATTGTGATTGTTGAAACTGAGAAGCTCGGTCGTTAGTATGGTTGTATGACTGAGAGAAACTGAATTTTTAAAATTGTCCTGGTTTGGTAATAATCCTATTAATAAGTGGAAGTTTCTAATGAATAAATGGCAATCTCTGGTTATACCTGGGATTTCTCATACGTAGCATTGTTGGATCGGATCTGTTTGCGGAAAGATGGTCCAATTTGTTTTAATAAACTAATAGTTGTGGATGTGTTGGTTGCCAAGTTGAAACTGGTTCGATGGATTTTTATCAATTCCGTGCAAGTTGTAAGGTGTGTTGGTCAGGGGGCAATTAGTAGAAGCTTAATAAAAAGATGGACTTCGAATCGTGATAATGCTATGAATTGTAAGGGTGCCATCCTGGCTTTAAGAATTAGTTGGTGGGAACAATTGAGTAAGATAAAAAAGGAACCTTTTCCATAGATATGTTCGCGAAACATTCGCTCCACAAGAGGATAATAGCAGTGTAACAAAGTATTGAAGTTTGGTGTTCTGGTTTTTGTATATGTATTCATGTGTAGTAACTATGTAAGTGTGAAAATGTAGCAAGGTTTAGTGACTTATTATGTTGTTGTTTATAATATCCAGCATGTAGCGGAAGAGGTAGAGTCCAAAATTATTAAGTGTCGTGTGGGTCAGAAATGGAGCATAAGTTAGCGTGATATATGTTGTTGTCTTTGTATAAAGTCTAGGCATATGTAATGACCAAAAAAAATTAGTTGGAATTTATTATTAGCTTAAATATGTATGTTGGAGTAGAATAGATTAAGCACACAGTAGATAAAAGCAAAAATTTGGTTTTCATAATTTGCAAAAATATAACTTTATGCCATTGCACAAGTTACGATAGTAATGACGATGTTTAAGCGGCAATCTAAGATGTAAATTATAGTATAGTGCTTTGAAATTCTTGTTCCATACGTCATGATAATAGTTAAGAAATGCCACGCATGGTTATAACATAGTGTTTAAATAGAAGCTACAAAATAAATTGTGAATGTAGTCCTAAAACAGAAGCCTAAAAAAAAGCCAATCTGATGGTCGGAGCATTCCGTCTCACTGATCGAAGGTCTTGACCACGGGCACCTGAAAAATCAATGAAGTGTAACGTAAGATTTCATATGAATGAAACGAAGAGTTTATATAAAGAATTTAAAATTACAGATGTAGGCATGATGATGACATATATATTCAGATTAAAAAGAAAACATGGAATACACATACAGTTATAACCCATGTAAAGTAATAATAGAAGGAATACAGTGGTGAATGCCTGCTAAATGTCAATGTTATTTGATTCTAAAAGACATATTAATAATGAGTAGAATGCTGAAAGTTAAAAGTATTGAAAAAGGTCGACATAACATTCACTGTCAATAAACCTTTGATGAATTTGTACTGAATACCAAACACAATTGAAAGAAAGTGGTTGCCTCGAACAATAAAGAAGTAGCTTTAAGACATACCTTTCAAATGTTTTGGAACACTTCCTTGAAGACAACATTTGTTGTAGAAGTCATAGGTACTTTTTCTTTGTCATGAATAAGAATTTTGAGACCCTTTTTGGATTTCACTCTAGAGACGGCGACATATAATTGTCCATGACTAAACACGTCTTTTGGAAAAAACAAACTTACATTTTCTAGAGACTGTCCTTGATATTTGTTAATTGTCATGGCAAAGGAAACTATTATTGGAAATTGGCGTCTCACCAACTTAAAAGGCCAAGGTGACTGTGAGGGAGACAAAGACATTCTGGGAATATAAATGATATTGCCAATGTTTTTACCAGAAATAATCTTAGCCTCGATGACGTGATTGGCAAGTCGGGTTACAGTGAGCCGTGTTTCGTTGAACAATCCTTCAGATTGATCAAGATTGCGCATTAACATTATAGTTGCTCCTAACTTTAACCTTATCGAATGATTAGGTAAACCGAAAGTTTTAAGAGCATTTAGGAACTCGGGGGTCACGTGCTCAAATGCATTAAAATTAGTAGCATCAGATGTATCAATTGAGTCACTACTAAAGTATTCTTTCTCTTCACCTAACAACATTGAAAAAATAAAAGTCATGTAACGTGTGAATAAGTATTTATCTTAACAGTTCCAAAAATATTACTAACAACCATGTTTTGGTAAATCACATAATACAGATTTTGAAAAAATGTGAGCTGCATACGTAGAAGAAGGTTTGTGATGTATTGGTTGATATCATCAACAACTTGAATTGTTGAAACTAAGATTGCACGACTCTGAAGATAGTCTGAATCAAGATAGTTATGAATGAGATCAGGGTATGTATCCTCTACAATTGCCTTAATCGGATCAGAAAAACTTGTAATCAAAAACTCTTCTGGAATAAAAATTTCAGCATAACCTTCATTTGGCTCACACAAGGTTCCATCCCATATTTTCAAAATCCACTCAGAAAAACTCCTTATTTCTTCAACCGTAGAAGTATTTGAACCAGTTTGCAAACGCATGTCCTTTGTAAGCCTCAAGACTCTACATTCATCCCAAATATATGAGGCATTAATGGTTGCATGGATAATATCAGATCTAGTACCTCTTGGTATAACAGGGAGAATTTGTCTGAAGTCACCACCAAACACAACAACCTTACCTCCAAATATTTTAGATGCTTGTGGAGTTCCACTCATAATATCTTTTAGGGATTTGTCAAGAGCCTCAAAGCAAAAGCTGTTAGCCATAGGAGCTTCATCCCATATGATTAGATCTGTCATATTAAGTAGCTCGGCAAGATCGTCCTTTTTTTTAATGTTGCAAATAGATGTTTCTAAAGTTGGGACAGGAATCTTAAATCTAGAATGGGTTGTTCTTCCACCAGGCAACAATAAACTTGCAATCCCACTTGATGCGACGGGCAAGACAATTTTTTTCTTAGACCGTAGTGCCGCTGATAAAGTGTTCCACATAAAAGTCTTACCAGTGCCACCGTAGCCATATAAAAAAAACCCCGCCTTGTTGCATTTGAACATCATCTATGATTTCATTAAAAATACTCCTTTGCTCATCTACATATTAGAGATGACTGTTATGGTTGTATAAATGAAGCAAAAAAAAAAAAGATTCATTAAGCACTGTTATGGTTTTAAACATGTTTTTTTGCAAATCTAAATTACCTGTAAGAGAAGAGTGCAGGCGCAAAAAAAGCTGTTCTTGAGCAACTGAATCGTATTGACGCTCACCTTGAAGCAGTCTATTTCCTAATTCCACAACAACATAACCTTTTGGATACGACATTGTCTTGTAGTCACAGAGGCTTCTATTATTATTTTGTAAGAGTTTTTCAATAGCCACCAGGGTCAATTCTTTAAGGTCGTCATCTGTTAGTGTCAAACCTATGGTAAAAGAAGCATAAAACACAGCTCGTAAGATAAAGGAATTTGAAAATATTTTCGAAACAAATCCCGTAGTAACCGGGAAATAAATAGTTGATGCTACATGTGTGTAGTGAGATACGAATAAAAAATACTGAAGAAAATCATGGCTGATTTTGAACTTCAAGAATAAAAAAGCGAAACAAAAATTAGAACTGATATAGCAATGCACAACCATCATATGGTAAGGCATGAATATACAGGCAACATACATTTGGAACTGACCATTGTTTTAAATAAACAGGCAAACATTGTTTTCAATACAACATTGTAGTTGTGGTATAGTCAAAGGAAAGAGTGTAGTAGAGCATCAGTCATTTCGTAATGCTAGAATAAACCATCAACAAAACCTATTAAGTGCACTTTTTATCCAAGAAGCCAATTCATTTGCTGCAAATTTAATGTCTTCAGGGAGAAAACCTATTAAGTGAAATTTTTATTTCAGAAGGGAGAAAACAAATATAAGCAGATGTTGTATATAGTAATCATATAGTTATCAATAAACGGAAGTAAACATTTCCATATTAGCATGGTTTTTCTTCGTAATGGATATTTATCGTAACACCGAATTGGGCTCGAGAAACCAACCCTCAGCTGTCTATAACAGTGGGACTGTATAATGACTATATGCAGGAGGGTAAATTAATTAAATTTTTCAGACTACCTCCAGTGTGTTGTAGCAGTAGACACAACATGATTATCAAGTTATTGTTAAAGTTTATAAGCATTTGTTTTCAATACTGCCAATGAAGTTTCAGTAGTACAGATGGTTTGGATTGTAGTAGGATATTGTAATGTGACATGAAGCAAACAGAATAGAAAAAATAAAGGTAGGATTAATGTGCTCATACAGAATAGTCATGCCAACCATGTAATGGTGTGGTAGTGCCTATATAAAGTGATTCTCAACATCACCAAATATATCTGGCTGTGCAAGTTTCCGAAAAAGCTCCTTCAGACAGCGGTATTTCAGAAAGACAACACAAAATTTTTCTATAGGATCATATGGGAAAAATAAAAACGAAACATGAAGAGAGGAAAAAATTAGCTACCTTGATTACGCGTCAAGAACCGTTGTTCATGAAGAATACCATCCGCTAAATACATCCAAGTGTTTCTCCAAACATGTTCGGGTCTACAAATGGATGAGGAAGACAACATTGTTACAAATAACTTACGTAAGAAGGAATCGGAACCCCAAAAATGTGCCTCTTTAATTGTCTCAACAAATTCTTTGTCGTCTTGTAAAAATCCCATAGCAAAGCATGCACCTCTAAAAGTTTTATGTTGTTTACCGTTGACTTTCTTGATATCGTCATAACATAGAGGGCCCTTAGTGACTGCTAGCATCATCCATAAATAAAACAATTCACCTGTACTTTGCGGCACCCAAATAAGTCGACCGATCGTATACCCTTGTTTCCTTGGCTTCCAAGTCCGACTTCGTTTGTGATAAACAAATTTAGAAACAAAGTCACCATAAGTTAGTAATCTTGCTGCCTCATAAGTTTTGTTTGCCTCAAACCATGCTGTAAACATAGATTCGGTTACACTTGGTTTGAGTAAAACGTTACCGGCTTGCTCGTAGTCTTTGTAGTAAACGGAGTTTTCACCTTCCATGTGAAAAAAAAATCTCTCTACGGCCGGCTTTCTTCCGTGTATGGAATACGAAAATATCCGCCAACATGCTTCACTCAGGGAAATGTATCGACAATCCAAGTACTGCTTGATTTCGTCAATGTTGTTTTTGTCTTGACCTTCAATGACAGCAGAAATTCGATCAGAGCCTTTGTTAATGTATTTGAAAAGGTATTTGATAGAAGTACTCTGATTGCACCATTCCATGTTGATGTGGGCTTCGTACTTCAATAATAAACTTGGGTTGTGAGGAACAACATGACCACTGTGAAGAATGACACCATTTTTCTCAATTGTGTGACCGTTATTTCTTCTACAATAGACAGGATAGCCATCTTGGTCCACTATAGTTGTGGGCTGAAATTTTTTAGGGAAAAACTTGGAGCATTTCCTATCTTTCATGCAAGGAGAGTTAAGATTAGCCAAACCACAAGGACCATGAACCATATGAGATTTAACCAAATTGTACAACCGAGGGTGTGTCAAGGGATCAGGCACCTCAGCACTAATAATCTTGTCAATGTCTTCAGGGCTTGGATACTTGTTTGAAGGATGCAAAAATATTAAGATATGTGCATGTGGAAGTCCTCTCTTTTGGAACTCAATGGTGTACATATCTGGCATTGGAAACACATAATGAATTAAGAAATAGTTCTAGTATAACATTAAACTAATAGTATAGAGGAAGAAATAATGCACATGCAAGAACCTTGCCTAATACACCTTTTTTGGTTAAATCTGATAGCAGTTGATCAAACTTGATTTTGAATATTCTGGATATGATATCAGGTCGATCTTGTGGTTTCAAATGTAGAGGTGCAAGTGCTATTTGAATCTCAGGCCAATTCGAGTTGCAAGTGAGTGTTATGAACAAATCAGGAAATCTGACCTTACTACAAATAACCATCCCATCGTAGTACAACTGATCCATAAACCTGCGACCGCCGACAAATGACGAAGGCAAAATAGCTCTTTTACCTATGCTGGAACCTGGAGTTTGACTTTGATCGCCTTCTTCACTTAAAGAGTTGTATTTGGACACCCGAAGCTTTGGTTGATTTTTGCGAAGCCATTCTAATTTCTCAGATTCTACCATTGTGTAACCATCGAACAGAAATTGTTGGAACAGCCTTCGTGAAGCTAACAATGTCTTGGCTTCCGTTAACCTGGTTTGAATGCAATAAGAAAGCCATTCTCTAATTGTTAGCCTATTTCTTATGCTATTTTCGAAGAATGGCCTGTCTCTATGAGCAATATTTGGTCTATAACCTTCTTCACCATAGGGAAAAATCAAAGGATACTGGAAATCCATGTAACTCGCATGGAGCTCATTGATTCTCTGAAGCCCTCCTCCTTTTGTTTGCATTATTATATCCCGCATTTCTGCCGTGTCAAGAACGCCAACTACTAAGGAAGCAACTTCGGAAACCGTAGGTTGATTATAACCCTCTCATCCATGCATCTATCAGATATCAGTCTAAGCTTCAAGTTTTCAGTATCACCATGCTCTAACCAATGTTTTGCCATTTGAAAACACTTAGCATGAGGATTGTGCTCAGTGCTCATACAACATTCCAGACAATTGATGCACCACCAAAGGATCTATGTTCTTGGTGTTCCTAAACATTAGAAGTGAGCAAAAATTACATTATAATAAACTGTATTGAGTTTGGGGATGTAAAAAAATGGAATGCGCGGTGCATCGATTTACCTCAAACTTTGCATTCTATTTTGGACCTCATTCTCCGTGTCATAAATATACAGTTGGGCAAACTTCGGTGGTTGATCGTCAGGAGGTAACAAACTTCCAATTCTATGACACGTCTGACCTTGTATCCTTAGTGTTGGAGGGCCACGACCATTGTTAAAATGATTGTCCAACTTAGCCCCAGGCGATTTGAAGGCAAACATCTTATTGTAAGTCCTGATTTGTTGCTGAAACTTCCTGCTATCTAGATTTTCATGATCAAACAGAAGTTTTGCTAATATTCGTGGAGGTTGCTTAAGCTTTGGTAATTCAAATTTGCCATTCCCACAACATAGCATAAACTTCGGATTAGCAGAATGTGAACCTTTGTGCATCCTCTCTTGATACCACATCATGGCACTGCAATAACGATATTCGATACTCAGGTCTCCAATATCGTAATAATCTACATAAGCAAACATGTTGTGAATAACTTACCAGAACTGCTTAATGGTTTTCCAATGTGGAATGTTTCAGGCTGTGGTCAAAGGATGACATACCTTCAGAAAGGCTGGCAGAATTATGATGAATTGTAAAAGGTGCTTGAAAGTTTTCTGTATCGGAATCAAAGTCATCGTCTGATAGATATGCTAATAACAACAATCAAGCAATAATCAAATGTTAGAATTGTTTAATCAAACCACATAATTTGAATGTATAAAATTTTAGGGGAGCCGTTAACCAAACATTGGACTTACTTGCAAAAGGGTCAAAGTCGCTATCATTGTCAGATCCGCTATTAAAATCCAAGTTGGCTACATGGATTATGCAATACCCCGTATTATCTAAATGCTCAATTGGCTATCAGATGAGATTAGATGAGTATCTATGTGCTCTATCCTTGGTAAATTGGATTAATGGAATCCTCTAAATACTTTAAGTATTATCAATTGGGATCAATAGAGCAACTATTGAACTCTGCAGAGACCAATTTATTATTAGTTCAAGAGAGACTTTTATGATAACTCTAATAATTGATCAATTGGTTGAGATGAAAAAATATCAATTGGAGATATTTTACTCTATTGGATTATATTATATAATATTAGTTTATATATATATATATATATATATATATATATATTTGTTAAGAAGAAAAAGATAGAAAAGGAGAAGAAGAGGAAAGGAAGTGAAGAAGAGAAGAAAGAAGGGAAAGAGAGGAAAAAGTTCAAGGAAGAAGAAGAAGCCATGGATCATCATCATCTTCTCCAAACTCCTCTTCGATTATCAGGTGGGTTCTAGTTAGACACTCTAAGTTCTAGAAATAGATGTTTAGAACTTAGGTTAGAATTGAGAGAAAATGATTAAACGGATAATCGATGAAATCTAACGGATGAAGCGTGATATAAAATGTGTGGAATACTTGTTGTATGATTGGATTATGTTCTGGTATGATTTGGATGAGTTTTGGTTGAAGAAATGTTGGATTTTGCCCCAAATGACCCATAACAGCGTTGCTGGAAAACCCAGAATTCGCAGGTTCGCACTACGAATCCCCTAGCGAAGGGGAAATCGAACATTTGCTGGTTGTTCGCACGACGAAGGTGAAGGTGAGCATTCGCCAGAGATTCGCCAGAGGTTCGCACTGCGAACATTACCCTGTTTTGGTTCTTCCACGGTTCGCTAGACGTTGGCACAGCGAATGGGACAGCGAACCCAGTGTATTTAGGCATTCGCTGGGATCTTCGCACTGCGAATGAGAAAGCGAGCATTCGCTGGAAGATTCGCATTGCGAACATAGCAGATCCTCCAACTTGTTTCTTTCATAACTTTTGATCCGTAACTCGGATCGGGACGTTCTTGGTGTCATTAGAAAGCTATGACGACCCTCTATCTGATAAAAAGTGAAAATCTTGGGTATGATGTGGGATATTTCATTTAGTGGAAAATAAAAGAAAGTGATGTTTTATGTAATGTGTGATTATGTGTGTTTACTTGTAATAATTGTGATTATACCATGTCTATCTAATTGTGAATTGTGAATGAAAGATATATGCATGCTAAAAAAATGAATTAGGAAGAGTGAGGAAACTTTACCCCAAAATAAATGGTAGAATTCTAGGTTATGAGTAGAATTGTGATTTATGAGAAAGGCGGATGCGGCCTTAAGGCATTGTGGCATTGTGATTGTCGAATACAATCACGTCGTGTATATGATCACGTAATCGTAACTAGTTTATCTTGTGGTGTAGTTTCATGAGACTCGAGCTCCTCCTCTGAAACGTATGTACAATTACTTGGTAGGTTTGATTCCCTACGTGTAGTACAATTGGAGCCTATGCATTGGGTAGAGACATGTGATGGTTAACAGGCCATGAGAAGTGACGGTTGACGGTTAACAGGCCGATGATCCCGAATCCAATTCGTATGCCAAGTAACTACAAGGATCCATGACTCGGATCCACTTCTAGACGTAGAAGGGGACGGGAAAAGGGAATGCCTTGGTATAGGTTATCGATTAGTGAGTTTCTTGAGTTAACAGGCTCAGGACATATGTCGATTCGTAAGGAATCTTGAGTTAACAGGCTCAGGACGTAATTCCTTCCGTGTGATATTCATGAGTTAACAGACTCATAACATGTTTCCATATAGTGTGAGATTGTGAATTTATGCACTCAAAGTCATTTTCTCTTCCCCTTGACTTGAGTTAGGATGATAGAACCTTGTAAAGCCGAGAAGACCTATAAGATAGGGAACTCACTGAGATTTGATGTATCTCACCCCACTATAGTTGCTTTACTTCAGGTGCAGGTTTGGTTACAAGTGGAGCGATGCTCAGATGTTTCATGAGAAGCTTAGTTAAGCTTATTCCGCTGTGTATTCTTTTGTTGTATATAATTGAGGATATTGTATATCATTCTTAGTTTATTATTTTTATCTAGTTTCCATGACTTGTGCCATGTGTTGTATTTAGGTTTTAGAAATGGACAAGTATGTGAACTATGCCTTTAGACACTTTTGATGTGTCAGTACCAAATAAAATGCTTGTATGGTATTATTCTAGATATATATTATACAGGGAATTACAGATGCTAGAGTTAGGAATAGTAATTTAACACAATGGAATCATTACAGGTAATTCAAATGTCAAGTTTAGGAGATTTAAGTAACTACCAGTGGAAAGAAAAAGCATAATCACATGAAACGTTGCTTCATAAAACTAAATATATGGAATGTATCTATACAAAAATGGTGTGACGTGATTATGCATCAAAAAAGATAATTCTCCTGTAGTAGGCCCACCATGTTACTCCTTCTTGATATTCTTCACCTTCTTTCCAGGCTTGGCCTTAGTGGCAGATTGCTTTGGAGTCAGATCTTCAGCATGACTGAGATCATTTGATGACCTTGATATAGCATTCCGCTTGGCAGGTGTACTGCTGGAGCTTGCAGAAGGACTCCATGGATGATTTGCAGCAGAGGATGGTTCAACCGAGACTGAATGTTCAGAAGACTGTGTTACCTACATATGGCATAGTCAACATTAAATCGCATGGAGAATAGGAGGTATAAAATGCAGAAATTTATATTTCTGTATACATAATGTTGCGTACCACAAGTGGTTTTGGGTCATTGGTTGGAGAGGTAGTGGAGATTTCCATAGCAGCAGCATTTGATGTATGCTGGAAATAGGGAAATAGTTTAACGGATATGTTTCGCAACATTGTAGAAAATAAATAATCCATATTAAAAAAATAGATGTTGTACCTCATTTGGGGTGAGGTAGTTGTGAAACTTTGTGTAAAGATTCTCTTCGTTTAGTATTGGGGATAGGTCCTAACATGCTGAGAATAATTTTTAAGTGCGTTAAAAAAGTTTGTACAAAGTTTCAAGAGGTGCCACAAACACCATAATTACAAGGAATAATTTTTTTTTGGAAATATCAAAAATTATAAATAATATATCTTATGATGAATAATTGTAATTTTATATATTTATATCGTTTTCCAATTTCATGTACTTTGAAATTATGGCTTTGTTCTCTAAAGTTTTGATAGTAATACAAAAAAAGGCAGAAATATTATTATAATTATTTTTATTTTCTGTTAATTTTGGATGCATATCTTGGATTTCATGTTTTCTATATCATAATGAATTTGTGTTATAATTAGAACGTATTTAATATATAAATTTAAATTGATAGGATGCCAAATAGGAACTCTAACAAATTTAAGAAAAACTGTAAATTGACAAATAAAATTAAGAGAGATAAAACTTACTAATAAAAATAAACTTCATTTTGATTTCTTTCATGGCAATACAAATATAACACTATATTTTAAATACTACTCTAAACATATCTTAGTCATCCAAGTGGCACAATCACAAGGACCTAAGAAACTTCTAGAATAATACTAATTAATTATATTAAAATCCTAATAAAAATATCTAATCTGTTAGTTTTGGTGTTGGCAACAATTTTGGTAAAACAATGTGCTGGTTCAAGATGTCTTGCTTGATGTCTTAACATGTGCTTTTGTGTTTCTAACATTCAACATAAGGTGTATAGGTTAGTGTTGCAGGTCTGTGTACTGATGTCAAACACGATGTCCTGACATCTGTTGACAGTACATCAGTTTGGTTTGTTTCTAGAGCTGCGCTGTTTTTAATATATCTTGGGAGATTTTGTTTGAGAGATTGCAGGAGAATTTATTGGAGAAGATTTATTCTGATACAATCAATTCCTATTACTTTGTGGAGTATATTTTGTTACTATTTTAGGGCGAAGAGATTTGGAGAATAAATCTGCTTTATCGTTAAATCAAATCTGTGATTTTATAATGCACAAGCCCAATGTAAGGAATGTTTCTGGGAATATTATGGTATCCTTTGTGGAGCTGATTTAAAGGTCTGGAAGATTCAAGATAAAATCAAGAGAAGATTGAGTATTTAAATATGGAGATATTTTAGGAAGATTTGATTGAAGATTTAATTTGTAGGAGAATCTTTTGCAGATTTGTAGCAGTTGATATGTTGTGATTTGAAGCCCAAATCCAGTTGGGTTTAGGTTATAAATAGAAGCATTGTAACCTAGAAAAATAAGCCAGCCATCATGTAAATTATAAGGGCTGTGTTGGTCGATGAACCACCCGGTTTGTGGGATGGTCATCGTGTTTATCTCGAAGCCTGTAGGTAAGAGATGTATTGTTCTTGGAGGAAGCTGTTAAGCAACTCTAAGTATTGTTCTTAGTCATGTGTGTCATGTCTACGTATTGTCATTGAAGTGTCTTCTACTTTTCTGTGATTGAAGAGTTGTTGGAAATCAAGTTGTTGATGCAGTGGCTGAGGTGTTGACTACTAGACATCATTGCGATGATTGGAAGTTAGATGGAGTCTCTTATCTAGGGTGGACTTAGGTAGAAGGGTCATTGGGTAGTGATTAAGTGAGTAGATCATCAACGGGTGTGTTGATTGCAGGGTCTATGAATTGATACTGCTAATAGTGGACTTTCTTCCTGGCTTGGTATGCCCCCAAATGTAAGTTGTTAGACCGAACTGGGTGAACAAATTCTGTGTGTTGTTTATGCTTTTTAGTACTGTTGTTGTTTATATCTTGCCATGTTATCTGTAACAGACCAGATGTCTCGACATCCTGTAGGACATCTGGGATCTGTCATACCAGAATTTCAATTGGTATCAGAGCAGGCATCCTGTCTGTTTCTGGATGAGATTTAGGGAAGATACTTTCTGGTTCATGTGCAAGGAAGATAATTTTGCTGAGTTATGGACTTGGTCAGTTCATATAGTTGTTTGTATGATCCCTTGATGTGGAGGATGGACTATTGGTGACAGGGTATGTATTGGCTTTGTTTGAAGTTGTCAGGCATGTGGTGAGCTGCATTGTAGGGTGATTTATTTTCAACCTATGCTGACCTGTTGCACCTGGAGTGTGGTGTTTGTGCAATAGTTATTAAGGTTTGCCTGAAGGTTGTTGAGGGGTTTTCTTTATCTGTGTTCCGCTGCATATGTATTTGTCAGAAAACTCCTGGTGGTTTTGTGTGTTGTGGCCACAACACTCTGAAGGTGTATCACATGGTGTTGTGATACTTGAGGATAATACTGACTTTTTAAAGTGACCAAAGATACTTGAGGTTGGACCCAAGTCCACTCATAAAGGTATTTTCAATAAGTTTGTTGATGAGAGATCAGAAGGATGCAATTTATTTTTGCTCTCTTCTCTGAAAGACCATCCACAGGTATATATTGAAGGATCCCTTGGTACTGTTCTTGAATGATGTTCTACCAGTTGTTGGGACATCAAACCAGCAGAGTGTTGACATTGCAGTTGCTTAGGGGCTAAACAAATGTGTATTGATCACATCTGTCTGGAACCTACTCCATAGAGGAGGTGTAATAACCTAACTGGTTGACTGGTGTTGGAATGTCACCCAAGCCATCTAGGATGATCAGTTGTGTTTGGATCAAGGAGGAGTTGGTGGGACCAAAAGATTATGGTATCTGCATGAGAAGCTGGATAGTTATGTGGTGTCCTCACATAATGGAACATCTTTTTGTAAGGATTGAAGAGCATCCTTGTAGGTTGAAGTGTTGGGAGAAGCATATTTGTCTATGCTGTTTGTGATGACCAGTCAATGGTTTCTCTCCTTTAGGTGCAGAAGGATGGCATCCAACATCTCAAAGACAGACAGGAGGTCTGAACATTAGAAGTTTGAGAAGAAGATTCTTGAGATGTAGAGTATGCAGGTTCCTGCTTGTGTGTATGTTCTGGGTTTGAAGGTTGATCAGCTACTGATGGTCAATCCTCTTGCGTCCCTTGCAAGAGATGTGTGTGGATTACTATGGTTGTTGTCTCCAAAGCCAGAATAGATGTTTAATGTGATTTACTATGGTTGCTGATGTCGGAACTGATGTTGAAACATCATTTCAGTTCTTTGCTCAGGGTGGAGTGAAAGGTGAAGACACTGACCTAACCTGGAATGTTTTTGTGATATGAATGGTTATCATGATGGTTTGTCATGAAGAAGATTCAGAAGATGCTGGAATCTGAAGAAGGGTTAAACCACATGGATTTAAGATCAATTGCTATTTGTGAAATTCACAAGTATTTAATTGATTATCCTTGAAAAACAAGATTAAGGATGTTCTGTCAATTGTTTTAACATCTTTTCATCAGAGGTTTGGAGAATCATGGGAGGGGTTCTACATTCGCTCACAAGTCGCCTAGGTTTGACCTAGGATTATTGCTTAGCATCTGTTCCTAGAAAGTATTGTGGTTGACTTGTCCAGATGGTGGTGCTGTTGAAGATGAAGATGGAAGACTATGAAGACATCATAATCTTGATGGTTACAGCTTGGATCAATTTATTTCTGATCTAAGTGGTTTGGAGCATGGTGTTTGCTCTGGTTGTGAAGGTCGAGGATAAGTGGCAGTTATCTCTAGCTTTCTACTGGCGGCTCTACTAAGGGAAGTGACATTCTTTAGTATTGTTATGGGGTAGTCTTGGACTACTTATTTTCTGAAGATTCAGATGTGGTAGGTTTGAAGTCTTTGGAGTTTCTAAGCAGGATTGAGGTTGTCTACTCAACCTTGATTGTTAAATCAAGTCTATGAGAGCATAGAGATCTGTTTCTGCAAAGGGAGGAGGTTCTTCTGAGTGGCTGAAGGAAGAGCTTAATTCAACAGTTGGATGTCATAATGTTCTGACATCTAGCTTAACATCAGAAGTCTCAGCTGGTGATATGGCACATCAACTTATGATAGGGTGATCTACAGGAATGAACAATAGGATGGTTCAAAAAGATTGTTCTCATGGCAGTTTGCGGGAGCTGCAGGAAGGAGAAGATGTTACATGACCATGGCTTAGGGAGTCTAAGTGTGCTTGCTATTGAGCAATTGGAACATGTGACTTGAAGATCAAGTTTCCTTGGTGGATCAGGATATCTTTGTGAGAGTTCTGACAAATGTGAAAAAGGTCAAAATGTGGTATTTGGTTGTTTTCATATGAGGATTCATGAATGAGGTGATCAAACTATGGCATTTGGTTGATCTCAGAAGTGGATTCGAAGAATCAAGATAATCAGAGTGTGGCAGCTGGTTATTATTGAGGATTTTCTTCGAACAAGTTACTCTTGGGCAGAAGGGTGATGAGTTGAAGACTCAAGGAGATTATTCTTCTTGAAGGTGGATGAGAGTTAATTTCTCTAGTTCTTTGGATTACTATGCTATAGTAAGTCTAGTGGGTGGAGCATATCAAGAATCATGGTGATGATGTCTTGGTGTTCTAACTTGTGTTGGGACATTATCTGGTTGGATATCCTTGGTGAAGGATGATTATGCTCTGGTTCAGGAGCGTGGTGCCTACATTATGCCTAAGGAGTGTCTACATAGTCATACGGGAGAATGATGAAGTAGAAGGTCTGCCTTGGATGGAGAATGTAGAGAAGACTGAAGTAGATCAGGTATTGATTGATTAGAAGTCTGAAGATGAAGAGTATGATAGGGAATGACTGCCTTTGGAGGGTTGGGGGATCTATGTGACTTTGATCCTTGTCTAACAGTTCGTTTGAAGGAGGATGGTGATTCTTATGTTTCTCACAAATAGCCTAATTGTAACTTCATGTGGAGTTGGATGCTCAAGCATTATTGTCAGAAGAGGTGTTTCTGACTATGTGGATTAGAATGTGGGGATTCTGAGCTTGTTTTTAGTAGTATGTTCTGGCAAAGCATGACTACTAATTTTGAAGACTTCACTAGTATCAACAACTACTAGTGAATGTAATGGCAGAGGAATTGTGTCATATGATGTGATCTGATCAGAAAGTTTTTTTAAAGAGCTGTTCTTTCTTCTGCTGCAAGTATCTCTTGAAGAGATTGGATCTCAGTAAAGCTTTTAAGTAAGCTGAGAATTCGTGGGGTCTGTATGAGCATGAAGATGTTCATGTGCTTGAACTGAGGATTGGTGTTTTTGGTTCCGTTGTGTGCCTCAGGGGGAGTAAAGTGGTGTTTTGTTTGATGTTTATGATGTCAGATCAGATGTCATGACTTTATGTCATGTGTGTACTACTGCTTAGGAAGAGTGGTTACATTTTTGTTGCTGAACTTATGCAACTATTTAGGGGGAGCATGATAGTCTGTCATGCGTGATTGCTGCTGCTGAAAAGATGTGGAACTCCTTACTGTGTCTGGGAAAATTTATTTTTCTCTACAATTTTTGTTGGAAGAACTCTGTAGGGGTCTTGGTTGATGGGAGATGTCACACTTGTCTTGGTGTGTGTTATTAATTCAAAGTAAGAGGACTTTACTTAGAGTGTAGTGGAAGGCAGTTTGTTTGTGCTTCAGAACTTGGGGATGATTGTGTGAAGCATACCTGATTCAAGTGGATTGTATCTCAAGGAACAAGAATGTCTATGGCTGTAAAATTCAAGGTGGATTTGTACAGGGTATGGATGGGAGGGATCAATGGTGATTTTGGTCTCAATCCAAGACTTTGTTGGGTGTAATACAAGGATGTGATCCTGGTACTTTCTTACTATATGATCATAAAGGTGTCATGGGATATCATTGGTGATTTTGTGGTGTTTCTTGTTGAATGAGCAACTTCTGTCAGTTAAATGTACTAGTGTTGTTTGAGGATTAAGCATTAAGTGAATGCGTTCAGCAGGTGTGTTGAACAGAGGGTGCGCTCTTGAAGACATGAAGATGAGTCTTATGTTTTCCATTCATTTAAGGTGTTCATCTTGCAAAGGAGCACTGGTTATCTTAGATAGGGGGAGTTGAACTTTTGTTTATCAAGATTGTTTGTGGCTCTGGTGAAGGTGTTATGTCAAACAAGATGTCGTGACATTGTGAAGTTCATGGGGGACATGACAGTTTAGACCTGGTGTGTCAATGGATTGAACCAGTAGTTGACATTTACCCCAATGTTTGTCAATTTTTGGCCAAAAAGGGGGAGAGAAGTAGGTTTGTTCAGCTATTGTGAGATGTAGAATAGTCTGTTCTGGTCTGAGTATGTTGGTTGGATGATTCAGAGTTTGCCTTTGGAATTTTTTATGCTTGCTGCTATGTTCAGAGTTTGTCCAATTATGGCTAAAAAGGCTAAAAAGGGGAGAGTAGCCTTATTTTTTTAGTGAGAGGAGCTGCGTTGTGGTGTGTTGTGTTTGTTAGATACGGTTGTGGTGTTGTTTGTGGTGTTGTTTCTGCTGCTGGTATCCCTGATGTGTGCTGATATTGTTTTAGCCAAAATTTGCCAAAGGGGGAGATTGTTAGTTCTGGTGTTGGCAGCAATTTTGGTAAAACAATGTGCTGGTTCAAGATGTCTTGCTTGATGTCTTAACATGTGCTTTTGTATTTCTAACATTCAGCATAAGGTGTATAGGTTAGTGTTGCAGGTCTGTGTACTGATGTCAAACACGATGTCCCGACATCTGTTGACAGTACATCAGTTTGGTTTGTTTCTAGAGCTGCACTGTTTTTAATATATCTTGGGAGATTTTCTTTGAGAGATTGCAGGAGAATTTATTGGAGAAGATTTATTCTGATATAATCAATTCCTATTACTTTGTGGAGTATATTTTGTTACTATTTTAGGGCGAAGAGATTTGGAGAATAAATCTGCTTTATTATTAAATCAAATCTGTGATTTTATAATGCACAAGCCCAGTGTAAGGAATGTTTCTGGGAATATTATGGTATCCTTTGTGGAGCTGATTTAATAGTACTGTTATTGTTTATATCTTGCCATGTTATCTGTAACAGACTAGATGTCTCGACATCCTGTAGGACATCTAGGATCTGTCAAACCAGAATTTCATAATCTATTAAATATAATGGCTTAAATAGTGTTTTAGTCCCTGTAAGTTGGCGAGATTTTGGTTTTAGTCCCTGTATCTTTTTTTTTTCGGTCCAAGTCCCTACATGTTCAATTCCTTTTGGTTATAGTCCCTGCCGTCAATGAAACGTTTAAAAAAAGCTGAGTTGGCAGACGGTGCTGAGGTGGAATATTGTTTTATCATTTCTTGTTTAATTTTCTTTACACATGTGGATTTATTCAATGGAACGTTAAATAAAGAGGGACCAAATACAAAAAACATTACAAATTTGTTTTGCTTCTTCTTCCTTCTACATTGGCACTGTTGTCTTCTTCTTTCTTCTACATTGGCTCTGTTCTCTTCTTCTTATACCTTCAACATCCATGGCCTCGTTTTCTTCTGCGAACTCTCATCATGGTCAAGCACCGGTTTGTGGTTGTAATAGAAGCATGAAAATGTTTATGTCAAATTCAGTTGAAAACTCTAAGAGACGATTTTGGAAGTGTCAAAATTCAGGATTAATGTCTGGTTGCAAGTTGTTTATTTGGGATGATGAGCTTGAAAGAAATCCAGTAAGTGATGTTAGATGTTTAGGTGGTTGCAACTGCTCTGAAGTGTTGAAGGATTTGGGGTTCAAGGTCAAGGAGATTGAAAATGGTAAAAAAACAAAGATGAAGATTAAGCTGGAGAAGGAGAAGAGAAAAGTGAATCTGTTGAAGCTATTATTGGTTGTTTCATGGGGGATGTTCTTTGGTTATCTGAAACGGTGAATCCAATTGTTTGTGTTGTTGTTCAGTTTTTTTTTCTTTAAGTCCTTGTAACATTATTGTATTTTGGAATTGGTCCCTGTACCATATGGTGAATGAAAAACATGTTTTGGTTTTGTTCAGTATATGTATGCAATTATATTGTTCAGTATATGAATTCAATTAAGTTGATCATTTTGCTTGCAGTTGTACTTAAACCATATCTTGATAATTTTCTTACTTAAAGTCAAACTTAAAGTCATAACAAAATAAATACTTAAGTCAAAATACATTGTTGGGAACGAAATACATAAATGCCTTAACTACAAGGCTAAAGCCAAAGCAGTGATGTAGTCATAATAGTTAACAAAAAACTTCTAGATGGAATCAAAATTACAACATAATTCAAAATAGGCCATTGTCTACATAGTCCATGGTTGGTCTTGGCTACTTCCTTCTCCCTTAAGCTTTTTTCATCTTAGTACCCTTGTTCTTTCACTTCTCCTCAATTCCAACATCCTTTCCACCTTTTGTCTGGGTTGTTTGGCCTACAAAGTCATATAAAAACATACAGAATTAGAGAAAGATCAGCAGACCAAACATCATAGACATTAACTCAGTATTAGACTCAACTAGTTTAGGATCATGTTGCTTTGGTGGAGCTGCATGAACATGTTGGTCATTACCAACTTCAACAGTTGGCTGTGAGCCACCACCTTCTTTGATAGGTGCAGACAAAATGTAATTTGGCTGAGAGTCACCAACTCCTTGTGAAGCATGTACAGGTTGTTCATTAGAAACTTCCACATTAGCAACTTGGGATTAGCTGGAATTTTGGTAGTGATGTCATTGATATTGGGTTGGGCTTGTGTTGCTTCAAAATCAGCACAGAGATCTGCTACAAGCATTTCAAATTCTGGATCCACATAACATTGTGTTCCCTGCTGTTGTTCAGTTGGAGCCTCAATATCAGCATTACTCGGATTCTGTTGTTGTTCAGTTGGTTGGTCATTTTGTTGTTGTTGTTGTTGTTGTTCACTTGATGCCTCATCTTCAGTTGGCTGTGATGTCTGTGTAGCAGTTTTCTTAGGTTTTCTCTGCACAAATAAATATCAGTAATCAATATCAATGATAACAATAACACAATTTGTAAACATAACTGATATTCAAATGATACCTTTCTTTTCTGAGCTTCAGGGTCAGGCACTTGAACCAAACAACTCATGGCATTATGTCCATGCACTCCACATTTGGTACAACAATAAGTAGTTTGTGTCCTTGTTTTGTTAGGATCTTCATCAGGTTCCCTTCTCCTTAACTTCTTTGGCCTACCAGGGCCTCTCTTGTATGATGGAGGCAACATTTCCTCAGTGTCAACTTTAGGCCACATGTCTTGGCCATTAATTGGGCTAATGTTGAAGTCATAGCATGCCACATATGTTTCTTTGGAGTAGCAATCATCTACATAGTCTTCTGGTTTTTGATTCCTAAATCCTAAGGCAGCAACTGCATGTCTACAGGGTATGCCTACCAACTCCCAAAAGTTACAAGTGCAAGTTCTCTTAGATGTGTCAACTATGAACATTTGTTTGTTATGAAAATGTTCAACTTGCCAAATACTGTCACCAGACCAAGTTGGAATCCAATTGCCAGCATGTTCTGCTTCTTTATCTAACCTAATTCTAGGTCTTGGCATTATCCTATGTTCCCACCTATCAGCTTTTTCTCTTAATGTAGAATTTCTATTCATCAGATAGTTCCTTATCCATTCACACATTGTCAATATTGGTTTATCCCTAGCCACTAGTATTGTGCTATTGAAAGCCTCAGATACATTATTCATTAACACATCACATTTGGGATAGAATGAGAAAGCATGCTTACACCATAATTTTGTTGGTATTTTGGCCAACCACTCCCAAGCCTTAGGATTAAATGCCTTTAGCTCTTTCATCTTTGCCTCCCATGCTTGTATATATGTTGACTTTGCTGCAGACATCATGAAGTCTCTGATTTTGGTGCCACCACCAAACTTCTTTTTGAAATTGGCATATAGATGCCTAAGACAAAGCCTATGCTCCATCCTCTCAAACATCTCCTCAAATACTGGAATTAAGCCCTTGACAGCAAAACAAACAATAAAATAAGGGACCTAATTCTAAACAACAAGACATTTTCAGGGACCAAATCAAAAACATAATCAAAATATAGATATATGAAATGTACCTTTTGTTGGTCTGAGATGAAGACCCATCTTTTTTCTTGCCCAATGTCTTCCAGCAACAATGTCAAGAACCACCTCCATGACTCCTTTGTCTCAGTCTCACATACACCAAAGGCCAATGGATAGTATTGGTCGTTAGGATCCCTTCCAACAGCCACAAGCAAAGTTCCTCCATATTTTGTCTTTAGATGACAGCCATCAATACCAATGAATGGTCTACATGCGATGGTGAATCCCTTTTTGATTCCATCAAAGCAGAAGTAAAAACAACCAAATCTGGGTTGAATTGTGGGTGCAATTCTTGTGACATTAATTTTACAAGTGTTGCCTGCATTGACCCTCCTTAATTCAGCAGAATACCTCCATAAAAGTGTATATTGCTTTGTGGCATCACCTTCAACCAAAGCCTTTTCTATTTGCTTAGCTTTCCATGCCCTGTTCATACTAATACCTATAGAATAACTTGTCCTAATATCAGTCACAATATCGTGAAGTTTGATTCCATCAGATGAAGCCATCCTAGCCGCTACAATCTTAGCAATCCACTTGGAGTTAGCAGTAGTGTTATTTAAAACCCTACCACACGTGTGACTACCAAACCATTTCTTCATTTGATACGTGTGTTTATTTCCCACTTTACTAACCAAAGCCAAAAAACCACATTTGCCCTTGCACACCACTCTCACTCTAACTTTGTCATTTTTCAGATACTTTATCTTTCTTCCATTCAAGACTGACCATTCAGTTATTGCCTCCTTAAACTCCTGCAGAGAAACAAACTCCAACCCAACTTTGAACTGGTAATCCTTGTCTAATTCCTCCATCTTAAATCTAGGATATGCTGGTCCTTTCTCTTCATCTGATGCATCTGGATCACTACTCCCTAGATCATCACTTAAATAATTGGTTTCAAGCCCTTCATTACCAACTATATTCCCACTAGATGAACCCCCAGCTGCTTCAACATTTCTTATCTTTGATGGAGTTTTCCTATGTTTCTTTGCTACCTGCTTAACCCTTGCAGGGTTTTTTTCTACAGCATCAAATCCATCATCCAAACCAAGGGCTCTTTCATCTTCACTGTCCTCAAATGATAAACCATTGTAATCACTGTCATCACTATCATCACTATCAAAACTATCACTTTCAACATTACTTACATTATCAGCACCAACTGTGTCACCTTCAACATGAGGAACACCATCATCCATAACTGTCTCAGCTTCAACATTACTTACATTGTCAGCTTCTACATTGTCAGCTTCTACATTGTCAGCTTCTACATTGCCGGCTTCCACATCATTAACACCATCTTCCATAACTTTATGCTCAACAAAAAGGTTTATACTACAACTATTTTCAACAGAGTGTTCATAAATCTTAGCAGCATCAACATCACTAACTACCCTTGCATGTTTACCCGATACAATGTTATACCACCATAGCCAATAATCATTGATTTCAAGTTTGCAAATATCTTTAACAATACCGGTTGCTTCAAAGAAGCTCCACCTATCAGGGTCAATGTCTACTTCTACCTTATCCCCACCTAGGTAGTACACTACACCATGCCTAACAAACTTTCCTCCGTAATGCAAATTCACAGTGAAAACCATACCTGGATGATTCGATTTGGAAGCTCACTCGTATTCGTACAGCACCCTTCACTTTCCCGCTATGACTGAGGTGGAAAAGAGAAAGATGGAAATGGAAAGACAAACCCTAGTTTACAGGGACTTAAAGGAAAAGAGGGAAACTACATTTGATGAAATGTTATGGGGGTAAACGAATAAATCCACATGTGTAAAGAAAATTAAACAAGAAATGATAAAACAATATTCCACCTCAGCACCGTCTGCCAACTCAGCTTTTTTTAAACGTTTCATTGACAGAAGGGACTATAACCAAAAGGAATTGAACATGTGGGGACTTGGACCAAAAAAAAAAGATACAGGGACTAAAACCAAAATCTCGCCAACTTACAGGGACTAAAACACTATTTAAGCCAAATATAAATTACTCTCTATCACTATTTACCCCTTCAAAATCAACCTTGTCCTCAAGGTTGTAAATTTATGAGGAGAATATAATATTATTATTATTATATATATATATATATATATATATATATATATATTTAGATTTAAATGGAGTCTTGGGCAGTGCATCACTGAAAAAGTGTTGACAACCTGTAACGTGTAGGGGGCGACAGTAATGTGTGTTGGAGTAGGGAAAATTAAAAGAATTGAAGCATGATTGTCTAAGAAAAACTAAAAGCGGATGATAACAATTTGTTTTTTTCTTTTTTTTTCTCTTTCTTTCTTCTTTTTTTTCACGTCTTTTTTTTTTCTTTTCTCTTTCTTTTCTCTAACCTTTGTTCTCTTTCTCTCCTTCCTTCTACTTTCTCCACCTCTTTACTGTTTTTTCTTTCTTCCAATCAAAATAAATACTAATTAAAAATATAATAATTTCAAAACAAGGTTTTGTTGATGAAAACAATAAATCTGGTGGTTTTGTCGATGGTCGTTGCTGCAAATGATCCGTAAATAGTAGTCGTGATGAAGGTGATGAGGCTAAAAATAATGATGGATCTGGTGGTGGCTTTGATGGTTTTCGTATCGGATTTGATGCTTCTAGTTGCAGATCTGGTGATTTAAATAACGTTAGAAAACTCTCCGAAAATGTCGTCGGAGAAGACACCAGAAGTTTCGCCGAAGATGCTCCCTGAGTTATTGTCGGAGTTGATCTCAGTGAATCAAAACTTGTTTTGATTCCTTCTATTTTTTCTTTCTTCAGCAATAGGTTTAATTTTTGGTTGTTCTGGTTATCTTCCATATAGATCTGAAGATTTTTTCTTATAAGAAAGTTGTGATGCTTTGAGAGAGTAACGAAAATTTTGAACAGTTCCTTCAACTCTTCTCTAGATTCATTTTTGATTTTGTGAGTTTCAATCAAATATTGTTTTAGAATTTCTAGTTGTGAATAGAAATCTTGAGATTGAGGTTTGTAGCTATGGTAACTTGAATGTTCATGGAAGGTGGAAGATGATTGTTGAGGTGTTTCAGGTTCTGAATAGGGATTTGCAGGGTATGGGTTTATGGCTGGTGTAGCAGAAATGGTTGTTGTAGTGAAATAATATGAGTGAGTGAAAGTGGGGTAAAATTGATGATTGTAGTAAGAATATGCCATGGAAGGGAGATTGAGTACAGTAATGAAAGCACCAATTGATAGGATGCCAAATAGGAACCCTAACAAATTTAAGAAAAACTGTAAATTGACAAATAAAATTAAGAGAGAGATAAAACTAACTAATAAAAATAAACTTCATTTTGATTTCTTCAATGCCAATACAAATATAACACTACACTTTAAATACTACTATAAACATATCTTAGCCATCCAAGTGGCACAATCACAAGGACCTAAGAAACTTCTAGAATAATATTAATTAATTATATTAAAATACTAATAAAAATATCTAATCTATTAAATATAAATTACTCTCTATCATAAATCATCATTTTATTTTGAATCCTACTCTTTTAAAATATCATTTTATTTTGAATTACCTTTTATTTTAGTCTTTTATGAAAATTACTATAATTGTGTTACACTTCAATGTTGGTCTCGTTCGACCAAATAGTATATTAATTTACTACACAATGAATTATGTAAATTTTTCAAGAAAAAAGGTAACTATAACACCATCTAAAAATCAGACGTCCTTGTAGTTTAGTTATTGGAAAACCAAATTGTGAAAAATTGGATAGATGATGTGCTTCACCACATGATAGATATCCAAAGGAAAAACTTTACCTTACCCTATGCCAAACTAATAACCAAAGTCATATCCTACATTGGCTATGAGTTTGGAGAAGAAGAACCAAATTTTGTGCACACAAAGATATGGCAATCAGTTATAAGAAAATTGAAATTTACAACTTAATAAGGGGATTTTGTCCAATTACCATCAAGAATAGCTAGGCAGCGAAGAAACATTACTTTCCTCTATCCTCAAGAACCCTCAACGACATCCGTGATGAGAAATGAACATTGATTGCAAAGATTGACAAGCTCGTAAAAACATAGGAAAAGAAACCTCATCTCACCAATTGTTTCAAGCGAGGATGATGATGATGAAATGAACTAATTGTTTCCTAAGTTGTTATGTTTTCAATGTCTTGAAATTTCCCTTTTGTAATTTAAAATTCTTACCTAATGTTCCGAGCTCTACAAAATTAATAAAAATATTAATTTTTTTCTTTTAAACGCCTTATTTTTTTCATATTTGCATATTTATCTGTCTTTTTTTTTCGAAAATGGGGGAAAAGTATACTCTCAGGAGGAGTAGAGTATAATCTCTATTTAACTGGCGAGGAGTTTAATTACTCCGAATATATATATATATATATATATATATATATATATATATATATATATATATATATATGTGTGTGTGTGTGTGTGTGTGTGTGTGTGTGTGTATGTGTGTGTGTGTGTGTGTGTATGTGTGTGTGTTATTCTCCTTTAGCACCTCCCATGTGAGATGTGATGTCATCATCTAAAAGAGAAGAATGTGTAATCTTGTTTTGTAGGTGATATGCTTTGAATAAGGACAACAACTTTTGATGATAACAAATAATTTCTTATGACATCTCAAGCACAAGCGATTAAGAGAATAAAGATGCAAACCTAAATATTAGTGTTTGATAGACTTAAGTATTCGATGATAGCAATCAAATGGAATACAAACTCAAGCCTCATCTCAAGTGAACTAAAGCAAGTGTCTATGAAAGAAAATATTCGACAAAGTCTTAAAGTATGAGAAACCCTACCTTAAATATTTTGAGTAAACAGTTTGTAAAACATAAGGACTTTCTTGTAAAAGTTCATGGCTAAATCACAGACACACTAAAACATCTTGTCAAACTAATTTATCTCAATAAAATTGTTTCTAAATTGTCTTGAAGTTTATCCTATTGAGTTGAAAGTTGTCAAAATAGCTCTGGGCAAAGTTTTGTCTTTGCTAATCGATTAGGACATTAACCTAATCAATTTGCTCAGTTCAAAATTGAGCTATAAGCGATTAGGACAACATCTTAATGATGTGCAAGAACTAGATATATTTTCTTTCCTATTTTGAACTGGTAATCGATTATCTTTGAACCATTTAATCAATTAACATTAGGTGTTAATCGATTAGCTTATCTTAAAAAACATTAAAATTAATTTCCTTTTTGAGCTAACCGCTAGCCTATAAATAAAGGTCCCTTCATTCATTTGAAACCTCCATAATCTTGTTTAAGTTTGAGATCAGCCCGTGGAAAAATCTCTCAAGGTTCTTGGTTTGCCCGTAGTAAAACCAAGGTCAGGTTAAAGCTTGGCTTGATATTAAAAGCTTGGATAAGGTTCAAGATTATCATGTGGTAAAATCTCTCAGGTTATTGGTTAGCCCGTGTTAAAACTAAGGTGTAAGGTTCATGAGCTCAGCACGTGATAAAAGCTTGCAAACTTTGTTTAGAAGCTTGAAGACTAACTTCTCCAAGATTCTTGTGGAAAGAAGACTAATTGCTTCATTCTATTATGTGGAAAGGAGAGTAACTGCTTTTATCCGCCGTTTGGAAGAAAAGACTCAAACTGATCTATTCCTAGTCTTATTGTTTGTTTCGAAGTCAATTATTTTCCTTGTATAGGTGCGTTCATGAGTATTACCTACTAAAAGCTCTTGATATTTATTGGATACTCTTAAGATTAACTTTTGGGTAGGAGAATCGGTTTTTTTTTCATGTTTGAACGTACCTCTATAATTCTCGGTGTTCTCTATTTCCATGAACTCTTTATTTTCTGTAATTTATTTTTTGCAATTTATTTTTCTGCTTCTTAATATTTAAACTATCTTCAAAATTATTTTAATCTCTTATTATAATCCAAAAAGCTTTTCAAAACCAAGTTTTTATGAACCACATAATTCATCCCCCATGTCTTGTGTGTGAAGTTACATGTCCAACATTTGTGAGTTTGATGCATGGAGAATTCAAAATTTCATTAATAGGAAATTTGAAACACTTCTTAGGATAGCAGAAAAAACAAACAAAAGTCGGCACATTCATTAGTAAGACAAAGTATTGCTTGAATCTCATAAAGAAATATGATATGAAAGATTCAAAAAGCATCTCTAATCTCATAGCTTCAAATTTGATGATATATAAATATGAACAAGGCGTCGAGATCGATATTACCAAATATATAGGTATCATAGGATCCTTACTCTATTAACCACGAATAGCCCCGATATTATGTTTAGCGTCTGCATGTGCAATGGATTTTAAGCATCACCTAAGAAATCCCACTTTAAGATCGTTAAAAGAATTTTAAGGTATCTTAACGGAACCTCGCATCATGGACTTTAGTTTCCCAAGTGAAGCAAGTGTAGCTTAACTGGGTTCTCTGATTTGGATTTTGTTTGATGTAAATCGATTAGTCAGAGTACTAGTTGTACTTGTAATTTGTTTGGAAATTGTTAATTTTTTGCCACAGTAAGAAGTAGCATATAATTTATCTTTCTACTACTAAGGCTTAATATGTAGCCTCCAGTAACTGTTGTTCATAAGTCTTATATTCAAAGAAACAATTGTTGGATTACAATTTAAAACTCGGTTGTTTTCCAATCAAATATGATAACACTAGTGCTATAAAGCTTACTAAGAGTCCCGTGCTACATTCACACACTAAACATATAGAGATCTGACACCATTTTCTAAAATATCATGTTCAAAATGGTGGTGTCATTTTTTAGTATGTAGATACGAAAAATCAATTTGCTAGTATTCTTACAAAACCATTATCCCCATCAACTTTTCAAAATATTCGTAGGGGATTGAGAATCTTGGATAATTCATGTAATAAATACATTTAAATCTCCATTTCGATTCTTCTTGCTCTATTTTTTGTTGTAAACTAACATTGTTTGTGTACCGAGTTACATTTAAACTAACTCTATTGGTATGATCCTTACTACTTTTATCTTTAGTTGTATTATCTTGATTATATGTTATATATGACTATTTTATTACTACTATATATTGCCTTGCATTCATAATATCATACGTTGTTTAATGATTATTCACTGTGAATTTAAAACCTTTTTAAGTGCATCCTTTTAATATGTGTATTTTGAACATAATTTTGAATTGTTCAAGCATTATTTAACCATCCATTTATGTATATATTGATCACATATAGTTTTGTTGATGATTGATTTCATGTCATATTGCGCATATTTGTTGCATTTAGCGTGTTATTCTTCGTATATCTGGAATATATTCTTATTTGAGGTATATTATTTTTAGCTTTGTATAGATTTATTTCTCTAGATTATTTTCTTTGTTGCTAGTTATTTTTCTTTTAGGCTGATTGTCAGGCTATCTATTTTTGATCTTGTCAAAGGGGGAGAAGTTTTAATGTGAGGCAAGATTTGATTTATCAGTTTTATATTGTTCATTATATTGTGCAGTGTTTCAGGGGTAACACAAGCAAAAGGATGAAAGCGTTGATCATGCTTTGATTCTGCTTAACATCTTAAAGGCCACTTAATTCCAATTACAAAGTTAAAAGCTTGCTTAGCATCAAAAAGGGGGAGACTGAAGCTGCCTCTACCTCCTAGGATTTAATTGTTAATGTTTTGTTTCTTATCAATCTAGTGTTTGGTTTATTTTGTCTTATTTAAGTCTTATTCAAATAAGAAGTTTTCTTGAATCAAATCAAGTTTATTTGAAACATGGAAGCACTTTTTCTTTCTTATTGGATCTTGATTAAAATAAATTTTTTCTCTTGACTTGACTTATACTTCTCGCTTGTGGCTCAAATCAAATAGAATTTTCTCTTATTTTTATGCTAGATCTTCAGCACATATATAATCATTTTCCATATCCCTTTCACAATGTTCATAACATACACATTTACTTTATGATTTAGAACATGCAACGCATAATTTCTATCAACCTTAAAAAAGGGTTTTGAATATTTTTTTGAGTTTTGCAAACTAAATATCTTGATCTTCAACTTCTTGCATCATCCATTGTTGTTTGGATTAATTTCACATCTTAGGGTGTGAGATCAGTGAGGAGGGTTGCTTTTATGATTAAATTTTTGTGAAGGTTTCTTAAGGGTTTCTGGGGTTTGCATTTGTGTTTTTAGTTGTTGATGGGATCAATAAATCCTACATAAAAGAAAGAGGTTTTTCTCTCAAGGATAACTTTGGTAGAGTTGTGTGGAAGCATATAGACAAATTTGGAGTATTTCTCATATATAGACAGTTCAAGTAAAGATGGCTGCAAAATGGATCTTAGAGAAGCATTCTTGAAGCCGGAATATTTAAGTCAAAGTCAAATAAAGATTTCACAAGATCTCAATGTCAGAAGCCGTGTGCATTCAAAGGGGATTCATATCGAAGATCTTTATTTTCGATATGATTCAAATTGTTATTATACTAAAAAAATGTATGTAAATTTGTCAAAATCATTGGGAAGAAGATTAAACTTTTAATAGAAGACCAATAGAGATTAGAGTAGCATACCGGGGATGAATCATGGAATATATATATATATATATATATATATATATATATATATGACCTACTATACTTACTCTCTCTCTCTCTCTCTCTCAATTTACATTTTGTTTAGAATTGCATGCTTATGTTTAGTGTTTTCTTATAATCTCTTGATAATATGGTTTATCGTATTGATAATGATTTTGTTGATATATTTTAGGTTTTGTTAGATTGAGAGTCTAAAACGTTGTTGTTTATTAAATTTGTTCTTTGATTAGTGTGAAGACTAACCTCTTCATCTGAGTGTTGTTGTTTGGTTAGAAGTTAACCTAAAACTTCATTTTCCTTGTGTAATGGAAGTTCGTGGGCTTAATCTTCTAAAATATCTCAAGCATTATTGGATACTCTCAATATCAGTGCTTAGGGAGAGGAGTAGGTAACTTCGTTAAGATGAACCTCTATAAATCTTTGGTGTTATCTCTTATCCATTAGCTTTTTACTTTCCATTTATTTTATTTTCGCTGCATATTCAAACATTTTATTAAAAATGTTTTTAACCTCTAATTCTTGAAATAATTTTATTTTAAACCTATACCCCCTTATTTTCATACCACAATTTTGTCCATGCCTTTTAAAACTTTTATGCATCCGACTTTACTTTACTTTGCATCATCTGCATAGCATAATGTACTTTATCATGCATAATACCTAAAACGTCGCCCACAATAAATTTTCGGATATATAGACAGACCGATTAAATCAATTTTCAAGTTTACGTAAAATTAGCAGGTAAAAAATTTTAAGATCGGACTTGTAGATGTCAGTTGTCTTGATCGACGGTTCACATAGTTTAACCCGACGTGCTCGTTTAATTTTTTTGACTACTTTTTCAGTCGTATTTTGATCAGCTTGAGCCTTTTCAATCGGACATTTTTTACTTTAGAATTTGATCAAAACTTGTCCGTTTTCCATAATTTTATTTTGCACTGATCATTTTGGTGCATTTATTTTAATTTTCTGGGCACTTTTGTGCCTGAATTTTATTCATTTTAATCCATTTTATTTTTATCTTTTTATCAAATTGTTTAGAAAAATTAAATAGAATTATCCATGCTTTCGTTTTAGTTTTTAGTTTTATTGTGTTTATTTAGAAAGGTGTGAATTTTGTTTGATTTAATTGATTTTAATTTTATAAAGCATCTAGAAGGTGCATTGTGGGCATTGTAAAATTGGTTAACAATGTTGGATTTCTTTAATTCAATCCAGACCACTGAATCTGATTAATTAATGATATTTGCAATCCATATGCATTCTTATCATCCAATAAAAAATAGAAAGAAAATAAAAATTATAAAAAAAAAGAGATAGAAAAAGAGAGGGGAAAACGAAGGTAAAGTTACCCAAATACCCCACATTTTCGAAAAAATTCCCCAAATACCCCATGTTTCAAAAAATTTCCCGAACTGCCCTAGTTAGGGTAATGCTTTGTACATTGTCGCCAAATGAAATGGCGACACCCCTTTAAGGCTATAACCCTGTCGCCAATTGTATTGGCGACTCCCTTTTGCCTTTGTACAGGGTCGTCAATTGCACTGGCAACTTGATAAGCAAGGGAGTCGCCAATACAATTGGCGACAGGGTTGTAGCCTTAAAAGGGTGTCGCCATTTCATTTGGCGACAATGTACAAAACCTTGCCCTAACTGGGACAGTTTGGAAATTTTTTTAAAACATGGGGTATTTGGAGAATTTTTTCACAAATGTGGGGTATTTGGGTAAAAAATTCGAAAACGAATTGAAGAAAAATTTTCCTCAACCATTTAGCAAAGGTCACATGACAACTAGCTGAAAGGTATCAAAATATCCCTCTCCCTCCAGTACAATGCTGCCACACGCCCCTTTCTCTCACTGGTACCAGCTAACATCCCATCACATATGGTGACTCTTTCTCAATTTTATAAGAGAAGGAAAAGAATTGTGAAAAAATAACATTTCTCCTTGAAAAGATGATCCAATGCATTAGACCCAACTGACAAAAGGAGGCATCTCATAACCAATCAAAAAGCTCTCTCTCTCTCTCTCTCTCTCTCTCTCATCCTTCTTCTTCCATCTCAAAACTAGCTCAGCTGTAAACTACACTTACAATCACAAACACTCCTCCAACCTTGCTCTTGTTTCCAATCTCGTCGTCACGATTGCCAATGTTTTCAAAATTTATATAGTATGTCTTCAACATGATACTCGTAAGTCATCTATGGATTCTAGTGCCTTAGACGGTATCTACGATTTTTTGCTTTAGCTCATTTGTCATAGGTTGCACGACAATGTTGAAAGTGTGGATGTGTTAAGCATTGAGAGTGGTGATGCTTCTAAGAGGCAAGAAACTTCATGAGGATTCTATTCACGAATGTCATATTTTTCCATGGCTATTGAACCTCTGATGGTGACCTTGCATGAACATGAGTCTTCTTGGTCTGGGCATGTCTCATGGAAACATCATGCTTGCATGATATCGACACTTTGCACAACTCAGAAACAATAGAACTTGACAGCAACTCACATTTTCTATGAAAAATTATGCTGGGCTGGCATTCGGTAACGATTCCATTTTGAAAACTACTTTCCATTTCGCGTACAAGTTGTTAATGTTTCGTTTTCGATTTGCTTTTGATTTTGCTTGCACAGACTAATATTGTTGTAGATAATTTGTAATCGAATATAATAATTCTTGTGTTGTTATTTGTTTTTATTTCATGCGTTTAAAGTCAGATCAGATATACGGAATCGGCATTTATATGTCGTTATGCTGCTTGATTCTCGTTTGTTACATTGATACAATTTTGGCGCATTATGATGCTTGCATACAACATTCCGTTTTTGTTATTGTTAGGCACAAACCAACTTTGAGTACATTATGTATGGTTTTGTGTGCTTCTCGTTGTAATACGCTTTATTTTGATTTCACTTAAGACTTTTACATCATTTCGGTTTGATACCATTTATTTTACCATTGCACATTTTAAATCTTGTTTCATTAATATTCATTCTTGGATGTTTTGATTCCATTCTCATTTTGTTCCATTATGCGATGATACACTTCGTGTTAGCAACTCACTCGATTCATTATAGCAATAACGATCCATTGTTGTTACGCTTAAATTGAACTACAATTCTATTTCGTTAGGGTTGCACGTCTTTACATTACGTGACTTCAGTTCGCTTCTTCGCATAACGATCTTTATTCGTGCATGTTTCATTTTGTTCTTGCTTTCTTCTTTCGATTCAATTGCATTGAAAATGTGTTTTTAAATATTTCGCACACGCTTTTATCTCTTGCATCTCTGCTTGAGTTGTGTTGATTATTTTTCCCTTTTCTTATCCTTACTATAATGCCCATTCAACTAAATGTGTCCATCACCCCCGGTTTGTATTGCTGGCCTAACTTTATGGTTTTCCTTTCGTTTATTTTGATATCTTAGTTAATTGTTATCTTAAGACTAGAATCAAGTGTTTACAAAAAGAACAAAAATAAGTTCGATCCAATGTGGAGCAACTTTCTCAAAACAAATCATTTCAAACTATTGACCATTTTCATTCAATTTCAGTAAACCTCAAATTATTTCACAAATCATTTTCATACTAACATGAATAAACCCTCAATCAACATTGAGTTTTCTTGTTGCTTATCGAAAGATTTGAAAATCTTTTCTCAAGAAATAATTGAATGAAAAAGATTGGGGCGGAAGTAATTTTCTTCTCATTTCCCGAATGTTTATGTGATGGTTGCACTTAGCCTACCGTTTCAATATTTGTCGGTCGCTTCAAAACACTATTAAATAAATGAATTAAGTTAATTCTTTCGTGGATAAAAAAGGATTAGGTCAGAAGTAGTTTTCTCCCTCTTTCCCCTAGTATTCGTGTGATGGACGCACTTATGATATCGTTCGAATACTTGTCTTCCGTTAAAGAAATGCGACTTGATTTGTGTAACACCCATATATAACAACATACATCAAAGGTATTTATATTATACATGAATCCAAGTTTTGGTACTAAAATACCAATAAGTTCCTAGTTAACACATTGTATACATTACATGCCCAAAATACAAAATACTAAAACTATGGCATAATATACACAAGATGTTCCAAAGTACTGAGAACTAGATCAATAAATGATCTCAAAATAAAATCTCCACAATGGAAGCTATGCCATTCCAAAAGATCAAGACACGTAAGTATATCAAACGGCTTTATCCTTACCCTTCTCGGCACCTGAAGCACCTGAAATATAATTAACAACGTGGGTGAGAGAATAAATCCCAGTGAGTTCCCTATCTTATGGATTCTTTCGGCTTTACAAGCTTCTAATCAATCCTAACTCAAGTCAAAGGGAAGGGAAAAGACTTTGAGTTCACAATCTCACACTATATGGAAACACATTCATGAGTTTGCAACTTAAATATCACTAATCGGTAACCTCATCAAGGCATCCCCTTTTCCCTTCCTCTCCTATGTCTAAGAGTCGACACGAGTCATTGATCCTTGAAATTTACTTGACATACGAAATGGATTCAGATCCTAAGGGACATATTATCACCTTATGAATCGTCACTCCACATGGCCTGTTAACCATCGCAAGTCTCTACCCGTAGGTTCCATTCGTACTGCACGCGGGAATCAAACCTGCCAAGTAACCATGCGTACATTCCAGAGGAGCTCTAAATAAGCTTCACCTCGCGAAACAGTAAGTCTCGGGGGAAACGGTTCCGATTACATGATCACACACACAAACGTGATTTTATTCGACAATCACAAGGCCACAAATGCCTTAATCGCAAAGAACACAAGGTTCACACACATGTTCCATACTATTGTCTCACTCTCCTCTAGACCATTACTCGTCAAGGATGCATACCTAGGCATCGAATGCACGAGCATCGCCATCTAGATAATCAATCAATTCCTAGTCACACTACTAGGTTCCACTATTGATTTGTGGTAAGGTTCCCTCGCTCTTCCTATTCCATTTTTAAGCATGCATTCACCCTCCACAATCGACAATATATAGATAAATATAGCATAACATGATAACATAACAAAATACATGTAATAATACATCTCATAAAATTATCTCATTCACTCGATCTCCACAGATTAATTAATTCCATAACTAAAATCTATGTTTTCACTTTTTATTGCATAGAATATTTTCATAGCCTTCTAATGAATCCTACTATGCCTCGATCGGAATCACGGTTCGAAAGATATGAATTTTCAAATATTTTTCAACAACCTATAGTGTTAATCGGTTAACGGGATATGATTAACCGGTTAACCATGTGGCACTGTTCACACAGAATCAAAATGAAAGTTAGAGGCATATTTTGGTAACCGGTTAACCATATTGGGTTAATCGGTTAACCATCTAATTTTTCACGCAGAATAGCAAAATTACACGCGTTAACCGGTTAGCCACCTTTGGTTAATCGGTTAATACTGTAACAGAAGCTTAAAAACCTGTTTTTCATAATCCAAAAACCCATTGAACTAAATCCAAACATGTTGGAACATCAAAATCTGTATTACCGATTATACTACGCGATTTATTCAGCATTCGAACCGTTAAAACATCCATTCCACACAATATTCATAATCTAACACTTTTTAACCTAAGTTCTAACAAATCTAACATTCTAGAACTTAAGTTTCTAACTAGAACCCACCTTGATACAAGATGAGGATAAAGATGTTGAGATGATTTAATGAAGAATGAAGAAGATCCAAGCTTGTTCTTCAACTTCTAGGTTTTCTTCTCTTTTCACCCTTTTTGCTCTTCCTTCTCTCTACTTCCTCTCTCTATGTTTCTATTTTTGTAACAAATGAGAGAATGGAAATGATATAGAGAAAATATCATTTAGCTAGTAACACTACTTAATGTCTAAATTTTCTCTAATGCACCAATTGATAAAACCTCAGAGTCAGATAATATTAATGTGATCTAATCTGAGCTCGTCAGTTGCTCTAATTACCTTAGCAGATAATCTCTTGGAGCACACCGGAATGCAGTTGATCTTAACTAATACAAAATAAGGATGCCCATTTAAGAAACACGTACCAGCAATCATGGAGTTATCACCCTTAGCCTTCCTTGCATCTAATGTATAATCTCGACCAGTACTCTTGCCTTGCGTCTGATTCTTATTCTGAGGACAATCCCTCACCATATGACCCATTTTTTGACACTGATAGCACTTCACTCCTTCGAAGCCACACCTACCCTGATGAATCTTACCACAAGTATGACACACATGAGGTGCACTAGTTCTAGAATTCTGAACTTGTTTCCCTTTGAAAGCTTGTTGTCTAGGCCTAAATTATTGGATTGATCTCCCATGATCATTCAGGCTCGACCTACTCAAATCCCCCTCAGCTTGAACTCTCTTCAAACTGTTCTCAGCCACATAGCATTGCCTTAGCAACTCAGCATAAGTAGTGAACTCTCTTTGAGACACACTGTGAGAAATCTCACCTTTCAATCCAAAAAGAAATTGGTCAATCTTCCACTTTTCATCCGGAGCATACACGGCCGACCTAGAGTAAGCAACCATGTTCTCAAACTTCTCAGCATAAACAACCATTGTCATAGTACCTTGCCTCAACTGTTGGAATTCAAACTCCTTTTGGGTCCTCAAGGAACTAGGGAAGTACTTCTCCATAAACGTAGTCTTGAATTGCTCCCACACTTAAGGTACATCTTGGATAGTCATTAAAGTGAAGCACTCTCCCACCACCTCATAGCAGGACTTTTCAACGAGTGAGAAGCAAATACCACTTTGTTCTCTTCACTGCATTACACTATCAGAAAGATTCTTTCCATACCGGCCACCCATTCATAAGCTTTCACAAGGTCTAATCCGCCATGAAATTCTAGAGGATTCATGCAGAAGAAATCCCGAAAACTCCCACCCACAGCATCTGGAACAACCACTTGAGGATGAAGACCTCCATTCATCTGTTGTACCATTTGCTGCATGAATTAGTTCTGCTGCTGCTGCATCTGTTGCATAAACTGGGGCCATGGGACATATTCGTCGCCGCCTGGAGGGTTCGTCTCGGGAGGATTAGTTCTAGGTCTACCACGGGATCTGCGTCCATCAACCATGTTCCTAAACATCATATAGATAGGATTAAGTTGATCAGGCTCAATACCATAAATATAACACTTAAGACCAAGGGTGACACAACACATATGAACGAAAATAATTACTTATAATATTTCATGGCTAGGTCGAGGATACGACCTGCTCTGATACCAACTGTAACACACATATATAACAACATACATCAAAGGTATTTATATTATACATGAATCCAAGTTTTGGTACTGAAATACCAATAAGTTCCTAGTTAACACATTGTATACATTACATGCCCAAAATACTAAATACTAAAACTATGACATAATATACACAAGATGTTTCAAAGTATTAAGACGTAGATCAATAAATGATCTCAAAAGAAAATCTCCACTACGGAAGTTATGTCATCCCAAAAGATCAAGATACGTAAGGATATCAAACGGCTTTATCCTTACCCTTCTCGGAACCTGAAGCACCTGAAATATAATCAACAACGTGGGGTGAGATAATAAATCCCAGTGAGTTCTCTATCTTATGGATTCTTTCGGATTTACAAGGTTCTAATCAATCCTAACTCAAGTCAAAGGGAAGGGAAAAGACTTTGAGTTCACAATCTCACACTATATGGAAACACGTTCATGAGTTCGCAACTCAAATATCACTAATCGGTAACCTTATCAAGGCATATCCTTTTCCCGTCCTCTCCTACATCTAAGAGCCGGCACGAGTCATGGATCCTTGTAATTTACTTGACATGCGAAATGGATTCGGATCCTAAGGGACATATTATCACCTTATGAATCTTCACTTCACATGGCATGTTAACCATCGCAAGTCTCTACCCGTAGGTTCCATTTGTACTACACGCGGGAATTAAACCTGCCAAGTAATCATGCGTATATTCCGGAGGAGCTCTAAATGAGATTCACTTTGCGAAACGGCAAGTCTCAAGGCAAACGGTTCCGATTACGTGATCACACACACAAACGTGATTGTATTCGACAATCACAAGGCCACAAATGCCTTAATCGCAAAGAACACAAGGTTCACACACATGTTCCATACTAGTGTCTCATTCTCCTCTAGACCATTACTCGTCAAGGATGCACACCTAGGCATCAAATGCACAAGCATCTCCATCTAGATTATCTATCATTTCCTAGTCACACTACTAGGTTCCACTATTGATTTGTGGTAAGGTTTCCTCACTCTTCCTATTCCATTTATAAGCATGCATTCACGCTCTCACAATTAACAATATATAGATAAATATAGCATAACATGATAGCATAACAAAATACATGCAATAATACATCTCATAAAATTATCACATTCACTCGATCTCCACTGATTAACTAATTACATAACTAAAATTGATGTTTTCACTTTTTATTGCGTAGAATATTTTCATAGCTTTCCAACAAATCCTATTACGCCTCGATCGGAATCACGGTTCGAAAGATATGAATTTTCAAATATTTTTCAACAACCTACAGTGTTAATCAGTTAACGGGATATGGTTAACCGGTTAACCATGTGGCACTGATCACATAGAATCAAAATGAGAGTTAGAGGCATATTTTGGTAACCGGTTAACCAACCAATTTTTCACGCAGAATAGCAAAATTACATGCGTTAACCGATTAACCACCTTTGGTTAATCGGTTAACACTATAACAGAAGCTTAAAAACCTATTTTTCATAATCCAAAAACCCATTAAACTCAATCCAAACATGTTGGAACATCAAAATCAGTATTCCCGATTAAACTCATGCATTAACCGATTATACTACGCGATTTATTCAGCATTCGAACCGTTAAAACATCCATTCCACACAATATTCATAATCTAACACTTTCTAACCTAAGTTCTAACAAATCTAACATTCTAGAACTTAAGTTTCTAACTAGAACCTACCTTGATACAAGATGAGAATGAAGATATTGAGATGATTTTATGAAGAATGAAGAAGATCCAAGCTTGTTCTTCAACTTCTAGGTTTTCTTCTCTTTTCTCCCTTTTTTCTCTTCCTCCTCTCTACTTCCTCTCTCTATGTTTCTATTTTTGTAACAAATGAGGGAATGGAAATGATATAGAGAAAATATCAATTAGTTAGTACCACTACTTAATGTCCAAATTGTCTCTAATGCACCAATTGATAAAACCTAAGAGTTAGATAATATTAATTTGATCTAATCTGAGCTCGTCAGTTGCTCTAATTACCTTAGCAGATAATTTCTCAGAGCATACCAGAACCTAGTTGATCTCAACTAATATTATTCATAGAGTTATAAATACGGGGTATTACAATTTGTCACACAAATTTCCTAATTAATCGATTGAAAAAGATTGGGGCGGAAGTAATTTTCTTCTCCTTTCCCAAATATTCATATGATTGTCGAACTTAGCCTACCGTTTGAATATTCGTCAATCACTATAAAATATTCAAACACACAAACCTATCTTTTTCTCACCCCCGCGCGATCAAAACTATTTTTACTAAAGAACATTGTTTAGTATGTTCTAATACGAATACAAACTAGTGCTTAAGTATTCATCGCGATCATACAGACCAACGTTTAACTACTAGATTGTGACCTAAACATTCATTCACTAAAATAAAATAATCAACTTCATTTCCTACCAAGAACTACGTAGTTTTGAGTTCTCCATCGCACCTGAAGCAAGGTTATTTTGAAAGCACACTACAGCAAGGTTGCATAAACTGACTCCAAAAGATCTTTGCAGATCATTTGTTTTGGCATCATACCTTTTGCTTTACTTCTCACTTTGAATGTCATGAACCACCGTGTTCTGACCAATGACTCATGTATTTTGCATCATTCCAAAAATGATTTTGATTTCAAAAGTTGCATGAACTTTGCATTTCCCATGTTTGTATGAGCATTTTTATTTGCAAACTGGCTATCCTCTCAAGGAATTTTCAAACAATTGAGAAACTTAGTCGGTGATCCAATCAGGGGCAAGTTCCTTCCATATCATGTTGAGAATCAGTTCAAGATTTGTTACAGTGCAAGTCCTTCTCAGAATAGATTTATTCAGAAGATTTTTCAAGACACAGACCGGGGCAAGCTTTCCAAGCGCACAGTGAAATAGTCATTTTAGAATCAGACAAGTTGAAGCAATGATAAGTTTATCTACAACAGTCAAATAATCTGGGGCAGTTTACTTGAAGAATCCCTAAGCAGCTCTTCGTCCTTCCTACAAGAATCATCAGCTTGATACAGTTTATCAGTGTGGCAGAGAGGTGTTCAACAGTAGCGTGTTTAGTCCCTAAGCAGAATGACGGTGATATTCGTGTTGAGGAATCAGTCTTCTAGTCTTGTCTTCTCCATAAAAGAGTCGAACCATGTCATCGACGTCTTCATTTACATCTGCATTTGCATTTGATCATGGCATAATTCATATACATATGCATAGCAAGAGTGTCATCCTCATTTGCACTCATTTGCATTCTCTATAGGTCGTGTTGTCATCCACGTCTTCCATTGTGGTCAAAGTCCAACCCACTTGGCACCTCTCCAACAGATATTGTCATGTCTATCTGACGTTCTTCCAGATATGACTTTGCTCCTGATGTTTTTCCAGATGTGTCCTTTGTTTATGATGTTTTTCTAGAAACTCCTTTGTACCTATCTGATGCTCTTTCGGATATGTATTTTTGTTTTGATGTTCTTCCAGAACTCCCTTGTGTCTATCTGATGTTCTTTCAGATACGAATCTATTTCTGATGTTTTTCCAGAAACGCCTTTGTACTTATCTGATGCTCTTCCGGATATGTATTTTTGTTATGATGTTTTTCCAGACATACCTTTGTGATTCTGACGCTTTTCCAAAATCTTTCCGAAGTTTTACTAGATACATTTATCTCTCTGATGTTTTACCAGATTGAGTCTTTTGTTATGATGTTCTTCCAGAACCTATCTGATCTTTTTCCAGATATTTCATTGTGATTCTGACGCTTTTCCAAAATATTTTCGATGTTTTACCAGATATGTCTCTCTCTGAGTTGTTTTACCAGATTGAGTCTTTTGTTCTGATGTTCTTCCAGAACTTAACTGATGTTTTTCCAGATATTCCTTTGATTCTGATGCTTTTCCAGAATCTATCCGAAGTTTTTCCGGATATGTATCTCTCTGATGTTTTACCAGATTGAGTCTTTTGTTCTGATGTTCTTCCAGAACCTATCTGACGCTTTTCTTGAATCTTTCCGATGTTTTACCGGATATGCCTCTCTCTGAGCTGTTTTACCAGATTGAGTATTTTGTTCTGATGTTCTTCTAGAACCTATCTGACGCTTTTCTTGAATCTTTCTAATTTTTTACCGGATATGTCTCTCTCTGAGTTGTTTTACCAGATTGAGTCTTTTGTTCTGATGTTCTTCTAGAACTTATCTGATGTTTTTCCAGATATTCCTTTAATTCTGATGCTTTTCCAGAATCTATCCGAAGTTTTTCCGGATATGTCTCTCTGAGTTGTTTTACCGTATTGAGTCTTTTGTTCTGATGTTTTTCTAGAACCCTTGGTGTCTATCTGGCGTTCTTCCAGATACAACCTTGTTTATCTGATGTTTTCCTAAATATGATGTTGCTTATCTGATGTTCTTCCAGATATGTCTTCAAAATATTTTCCCGTACATTTAATGCTTTTCTAAATGTGTCAGATGTATCTTCAGAATCGTTGTCTTCATCTAATGCTCATCTAGATGTCTTTAATTTATTTTTGACTGTGGTTAACAACTACTTATTGTTTTCCAGTCTGTTTCTATTTTCCACCCAATGTTTTTCTAGATGTCTTCGATGTTTTCATGTGTTCCAGAGTTCATTCAATGCTTTTCTAGATGTCTCTGATGTTTGTCCCTGAATTCTTCTCACCTCATTCAATGATCTTCTGAATGTTGTGACTCTTTTCCATCCAGTTCCGTTCTTGGATGACGACTGTTTATTCCCCAGTAGAGCTTATTCAATGTTATTTTGAATACCTCTAATGGATGCCTGTTTATATTCCAAAGTTCATTCAACATTCTTCTGAATGACTTTGATGGTTGTTGCTGTACTTTCCTAGAGTTTTGTTCAATACATTTCTAACAAAACCTCTGATGACTGCAACCTTTTTTCTGGTGTACTCTTTTCCCCGGTGACATCGTTCCCCACATGATAACTGTCTTGCATCCATTTCATATCATATCATATCATAAGCATTTTGTGGCATCTTAGGTCCAAAAATTGTGCATGTTTGTATTTAAGTCTCTCCTATCACGTCAAGACGAAGATTTCAATCTTCATATCTCCGGATATAAGAAACTTAAATAGGGGCATCTGTCATACCCTAATTTTTAATCCTAAGATCCCACCTATTTGTGCATCATCTTGCATATCTGCATGCTTTATTACTAACAGGTTTGTGCAGGAATATTGGTTTCAAGTGGAGATAGTACTCATTCTTTCAGTCAAGTACTTCAAGATGTGGCCAATGGATTTTGATCCAAAGGATCCTAGGGTTTCCTACTGGATGGAATATTTTGTTTTGTTAGAGAGATTAATTCAACTCGTTCTCTCATGAATTTTGAACTATCATCATCATGAGTACCTTGTCATCAAGAATTTAATCAAGGTAGTCAAAGGTCATGACTCAAATGGTTCTATGTCACATTTCAGTAGATCTTGAATCTACAGGCCAAGACATGTCTCAGTTGCTTCCAAGAATCATTTCAAGTAGCTCGATCCTATGTTGTTAGCATTTGTCGGTCTGCATGTTCGACGTACCAGGATTTTGGTTCTCCAAAGAAAGAACCTATGTACAAGATTGTGGTCGATCACAGATTTGTCGGTTCCCCATTTTCCAAGTCTCAAGTTGAGCATCGTGAGATGATCTTCAGATTTGTGGAACTTTTCTTATGGTTATATGTTGTGCGATGGATTAGCCGTCACGGCAATTGCGGTCCGAGATCATACTCTGAGGTGTGGCTCAGATTTATGGATACATTGCTAGCTTTTGTAGTGAAGTGTACTGGCGGTGAATAGAATTGTGTTTATGATACAAAGAATAAATTTCTATTTTAATGGATGGCAGAGATTTGCGACTTGCTCGTTGGCCTGGTTGGTATTTAGTCCTTTGTGTGAAATTTGTTTATCAATAACCTTCGACTGTAGTATGGATGTGGTTCACCGTTTGGAACCCGAGGAGGGCAGAGCTGACAGTGAAAAAACACCAGTTCTCACATACATCACATACACAGAGTAGTATTCATAATCAAAGAAAAAAACAATACATTCACACCGAGAGTTCACCAGAAAATCTCAAACATATCACAATATCAATACTTGGGCAGAAAACACAACACACATGGGTGGAAAACACACGATTCAGAGAGAACAAAGATTCACATTTACCACACATCAAAAGCGCAGAAAAGTTCATAAGAAGACTCATACAAAATTGAAAGAGCAGAAAGAGGAGAGAGTTCGACACATGGTATTGTTTCATAACAAAACATCATTTAGACATACACACAAAAACACAGCTTTCACACAGAGCAATTGCAGCTCACGATTGCACTCACACACACATGAATCACATCCCCCCTTCTTTTAATTTAATTAGTCTATTAAGATTTGAGTTAACTAGTTTTTTTTATAGATTTTAATCTAATTAGTTTTATTAGAATTAAACTTAAGTAATTCTCTGGATTTTAATTTAATTAGTTTTATTTTGAATTAAATTTAATTTAGTTAGAATTTATTTAGTTTTAATTAGTTTTTTTACATAATTAGTTAATTAGTTCTTTCTTAGAATTCGTTAATTTAGTTTTTAACTAGATATTTAGTTTAATTAGGTTTTATTTATCTTAGACCTTAAATTAGTCTTGAATTCGTATATTCCATTTTAATTAATTCTGATTTTCATTTTGAATGTAATTCTTGATGCATTTAATTAAATCCTAATTCTCGATGTCCTATCTTTCGAGCTTTTGAGCATTTGCTGTACATTGTTGCTATTCATTGATACTTGAGGTTTCTCTTTGACCCTTTATTGCTTATGGCTAATTCCAAAGGAAAGGGTCACTCTTGTTAGCTGCCATGTCATAACTTAGCTTAAACTTTAGGACCTTCCCTTTTATCCTATCCTTAGGATTAGAGCCACCATGCTCTATGTTCTGCCACAGACACTTCTTTCCCTGTTTATCCTAGCCTTAAGATTAGAGTCGCCATACTATATGAAGTTGTTCTGCCATGGACACTTACCTCCCTTTTAACCTAGCTTTAGGTTTGGAGTTTCTTAACTCTATGTCAGTCTCTTGCCATAGATACTTACCTTTTCCCTTTGGAACCTTGACCACAGTCAAGAGTTCCTCACCCTTATTGGGGAACTACAAATGCTCTGATTCTTTTAGTCAAGATACGTAGGCACGAGATGCGATATCTTGGCGAGCATACTTAGAAATAAACCCCTAGGTCTTTACCTTAGTAATACCCTTAGTAAGCAAACAAATAACACAAATACTAACAAGAGGTTTCTGTAGAGTACTACAGATGCTTAGGATGCTAACACATTCCCTAGGTATAACCAACCTCCGAACCTTAGATCTCTTTCATTGTTTTTACATTGTAATTAGGGTTTTCGATCTTTACCCTTTCCTTTGGATAATTCAAAGTTCGGTGGTGAATTAAGACTTGTGATTCGAGTTAATCAATAGCTTGATATGCGATACTCACCGCGACACCTCGCATGGATGCTTTGTAGCTTTAATGTGGCCTTAGTGCATATTGTAAATAGAGTTTGCACCTAAGAGGGGGTGAATTAGGTACTTTAAAATTTTTCATTTTTAACTTATGTCTTCTTATTTTTCCGATTTAGATTCTAAGTGATGAAAGCGATAAAGTACGGAAAGATAAAGAACACCGAGAAATATCCTGGTTGCCCTCACAGTCCAAGAGTACTTCAGTCTCCTTTCAACATGAAAAATATTTTACTATTGTTAGGACTTATACAAGACTATCCTAGTCTTCCGATACAGACACTAACAAAAACCACCAAGAACATTCCTCTTGAATTTTTCTCTAAGTCCACTAAGAGAACAATCCTCCCTTAATGAACCTCTTGTTTCCAACAATCCTGGACAACAAGGTTTACAACAAGTATTCTGAATTTTTACAAGAGTTTGAAGTAAAATTATAATGTATCAATCTCTTGATTGATCTTCTCTTCCAATAACAATAATTCACAAACACTAAAGTGCTAGATTGCTCAAGAAATTTCAGGATTAGATGATGTGAAAGTGTGCAGAAAATTTCTTTTATAAAAGATGAAGACTTGATTGTGAATTTTGAAAAGTTAAGAATTTGAATGGAAGAGGTGATTTTGAAATATGAAAAAGTATGTATTTATATGAGTATGACACCTTTATGAAACAATGTGAAGTTCATCAAAATTATCATGAACAAATGCCAAGATGAAATGAAAAGGTTTTAAAAGAAAGTCATGAAGAGGTGTCTATGAAAAAGTTATTGTTTTTCATTTTCGTTCAGGTGTAAATCGATTGATGTTATGTGCAAATTGATTTGCATCAAGCAGCGTTATAAATTTTTTGAAAAGATACAGTATGCAATCGATTTACAAGAAATGCAAATAGATTTACATAGTGCAAATGTGAAAATTTTCTAAGTTAAATTAGGCAAGCTACAGGTGAAATCGATTTACATATAATGCAAATCGATTTGCACAAGAAAAAATTTGAAATTCTTCCTAATATAATTATGCCATGAGAAAACATGATTTATGCAAGAGTGCTTGAACATATGAGCATCTAAGACTTTAGTTATGGTCATTATCGTTATTATACCTTCTTGACATATGAACCTATGAGTCCAAAGTCCTTGAACATGACGCTTTTTATCTTGAACTTGATCATCTTTGCCTTCTTATCACTAAGAGTCTTGTCTTCATAAAAAAATCTTCATCATAGAGAAGTTTGACTTCACATTCTCCCCCTTTTTGATGATGACAAACATTCCTCTTTGATGCTTCGATATTTCCGGAAATTTTCTCCCCCTAAGATGAATAACTCCCCTTTTATATGTGAAGCTTATGTTATTTTGTAACCTTTGTACCTTTAAAAAAATCAAGACAAGGAAATATATACAAGCATAACACCTTTCTCCCCCTTTGAAATTATCAAAAAGAAGGGAAAGATGGGTGAAAGATAATAGTTTGGCACATATATAGGTTTAAAATGAAAACCAAAATCACAAGAAAAAAGTAAAAATTGACACTAACATTAACCAAGTAACATAATTCTTAGACATTGTCTCATAACAAAACATCCATACAAGCATTCAAAATAGAACTTAGGCAAGTAAACTAGTCATGGTACAAAGTACCTTACACATACAACATTAACAATCCAAAACTAACTAAGAGCATATTCAAAGTTACATACCAAAATATAACATAAACTTAAAAATAACAAAACAAAGTAAACAATTAGGATTGGTCCATATTATGATTGTTTTTGTTGTTCTTGAAGTCTTGGAATGGATCGAATTGTTGAAGAGGAGTAAATGATGGAAGTGGATCATATGGTGGAATGTGAAGGTACGAGTAGTGGTATGAAAGTTGTCGATTCATGTCGGTCCTACACTCATTGATTTGGTTGGTGGTTGCTTCATAATTTTGAGAGATTTGATTATGAACGGAAGTCGATTGATCATTCATGGTGGAGTTGAGATTCGCAAATTGAGTAGTCATATAGTCAAAAAGAGCTTGGCAGCTTGGACCACTAGGCACTTGAGAAGTAGGAACATCTTCACCATTTTCTTCTTCTTGATCACTCTCTTCATTATCTCCACCAAGATAAGTTATGGTTTGGTTTTCCTAATCATTAAAGAAGTTTGATTTTTGGTTCCGTCGGTTTTTGGCAGATGCAATGCAATTTCGGAGTTAAAAGTTTAATTTAACTTCATAAATTTCTTAAACGCATAAAGTTTTGTTGATCGGCCTCAGATAAGGTGATTCCTACATGAATCTCCTTACGATTTCTTGACATAGCGCTAAATTCTTTAATTTGTTTATTATTTTTTTTACCTATAAAAATATCTTTTCAAAACATCAGATTTTCACAGATGGATTGCAGTTTCGGAGTTAAGATTCAATTTAATTTCAAAAACTGCTTGAGTGCATAGAGTCTTTTTGACCGTCCTCAGATAGAGTAGATTCTTGCATGAATCGCTCTACAACTGCTTAACATAGCGTTAAATTTCAATAGTTAACTTTGATTTTTATTTTCAATCTTTTTTCTTTCTCTGATTTATTTTTATGTTGATTTCACTGTTGTTTACTTTTGTTATTTACATCTGTTTAATAAGCTTGCAATGTTAATTACCGCATTATACATCCCCATTCATCAAAATTGTACCCCGATTACCACAATTATGTAATATTTTTACTGCTTTCCTTTATTGTATATTATTTTAGTTGATTGTTAATTCTCAAGGTTAAAATCAACAACTTTCAGAAAAGGACAAAAAAACAATTACTCGATCCAACGTCGAGTCTTTTTCCCAAATCAAAATTGTTTCCACTTCTTAAGCATTTTTAAACCATTCGATCATTTCAAGATGTTTCAGTTCAAAAGAAAATAAAAACCTCAATCCAACGTCGAGCGCATTTTATCTAATTCAAACTAAAATACATAAATTTTACTTAAACACCGTTTTAAATAGGGTGAAAAGGGAAATGGTCTTGAGCCTTCAATTCTTCTCCATGATGGTTTGGATACGAGTAGCCTTACTTGGTCATTCAAACAATTGTCAGTCATTAAAAAAATTCTAAACTAATACACTTCAAATCTCTTTCAAGATCAAACTTAGGTCAAAATCATTTTTGTAATAAACTTGGACGAAAAAGGAGGTGGTCTAGAGCCTTCTATTTCCTTACCCAAGTATTTGAATACGAGTAACCTTACTTGGCCATTTGAGTATTTGTCGTCTGTCCAAAATACATTAACCTTCTCTAAATCCTTTTGCAATTAAGGATGAAAAGGTAGATGGTCTAGAGACTTCTATTCCTCTTCTCGAGTATTTGGATATGAGTAGCCTTACTCGGCCATTCGAGTAATCGTCATCCAATAAAACACTCAAACCAATCAAACTTGTTTTCTGCCCTTGTGCACCCTCCAAAAATATATTTTTAGAAATGAGTATGCTTTATCCATATTGATGTGAAATAAACAAAGGCTTTAGTCTCCAAGAGCGAGCAACAAGAAAAGGTTTAAAACAGTCAATATGTCAAAAGGACTACTCTTTAAAAGCAATTAACCCAGTAGTTCTTAGTAATCCGAACTAGGGAACTCTGATTTCTCATTTCACCATGAGAATATGTAGGCACAAGATTCTTATATCTTGGCGAGCACACAGTTAATAAAACATCGACCCCTTAAAAAAATACCTTTTTATTTTAAAACCATTTTTCCTTTCTTTCTTTTTCTCACTCGATAGTTAGAATATTACAATTAACAAAGCTAACATTCAATCGCAAATCTAACTAAGAGGTTCATATTGAGTACAACGGATTAGAGGGGTGTTAATATCATCCCCTTGAATAACCGAATCCTGAACCCGAATTTGGTTACGGCGACCATTTTTCATTTTCTTTTAGGGCGACTCTGTTCGAACATCTTTTTCGCGAGAGTTCAAATGCCTTGCGAAGGATTATGTTTTTTGAGATGCGATAGTTGGCGACTCTGCTGGGGAGTTATGATCTAAGAAAGAGATGACAGATGTGGTTCCGGTGCGATGGAAGAGTTTGAAGAGAGTTTTTTTCAAATGGAAAAGTATTACATGAGAGAGAGAGAGATGAGTGTTCTTGAAAAAATCAGTATGAAAGAATGCATTTCTATTTTACTCACGAGAAAGAAAGAGGTTCTTGAAAAATAAACTTCTCAGTCTAAAAGGCAAGACGTTGAATGAGCAGTCTAATGATTGTTGGTACTGATTAGCCTTATTCCTTCCATAAACTGGAGTTATTCTTCAAGTAGAAGTTGATGAGACAGTCCCTTAGGAGGTTTTTCTTCAGATTCTTTCAAGAGATGCAACCTCTTCGAGTCCACCATTCTTTGTTATGGAATTACAGAGGTACTTACATGCAGGTACATGGGATTGTTTAGTATGCTCAGACCGCTTGGTGTGATCATGATAGTGTTTTAATTGATCAGGTCTTGTACTTTGTACTTCAAGGCTCTACAATCCTCGATCATGTGCTCGGGCACCCCTGAGTGGAATACACGTCTGGCATTTGCATCGTAGCCCTGAGGAAGAGGCGTTGGACAAGGACCAAGTTCCCTTAATTGAACCAGCAAGCTATTGAGTAACAGAGCGAGAAGTTGATTGTATGACATAGGAATTGGGTCAAGCTGCTTCTCTGGCCTCCATGGTCTTCTATTAAGGGTATTTCTTAATTCATGTGCATTTAATTTTTAAGAATTCGAGTGTACTTCTTAACGTGCATATCTTTAAAGAATCAAGAGTATTTCTTAATTTATTTGCATTCATTTTTAAGAAGTCGAGAGAACTTCTTAACATTTCATGATTAAGAAGTTGAGATTATTTCTTAATTCATCCACATTTATTTAAGAAGTCGAGAGCACTTCTTAGCATTTCATGATTGAGGAATTGAGAGTATTTCTTAATCCATTTAAATTCATCTATAAGAAGTCGAGAGTGCTTTTTAACCTGTATTCATTCAAATCACCCGACAATTAGGAAATCAAGAGAATTTCCTAAACCTTGTTACGTCATTTTGCATTACCATCTGTTGATTAAGAAATCAAGAGTATTTCTTAAATCTCTTGTTGTTCATTCATAGCCATAAGCATATCGTTATATTGCATAAAATGAGCCAAATTTGGGTATGTTTGGTATTTAAACAATCTTTCACCATGATGTTTTGAAGACAAGAATTTTTCATATCTTCAAGTTAAATATGTTTAAATTGGGGAAACTGTTATACCCTAAATTTTACCCTGAGTTTTTTTCACTCGCATCAGCATAGTACAACCACTTATTTTGTCTTACATTCTTTTAGTCAAAAGCATTCATCAGGATTTAGATAAAAACTCAAGAGTTATGGAATTTTAGCTAGTCTTGATGACATTCATTAAGTCATCTGTTGATTAAGGAGTCAAAAGACTTGATTTCTCAATCTCAGTTGTCACACCCTCATTTTCACCCTAGCCTTGCATATCATATCATTTTCATCATTTATGCATTCCATTAGGTCATTAGCACAATTTCCATTCATCCATTTGCGTAAGCTCTTGTGATATGGGATCAAGGCGTTTTCCTATGGTTTGAGTCTCCCGTATTTAGAGGAGTATCAATGTATACTCAAGGCACGAAGATTAGGGCTTCTCACCCTTTGTGTTAAGATTGGAGGGTGGCATTCAATTGAGTTTCATTTGAATTTAGCAAGTTGGGTGTGGCCCGGTCTTAGTCAAGAAAGAGGAGATTGTTTCATTCTTTATATCTAAAGATCATCATCGAATCAGGGTTTTGTATCAATTCAATTTGTCTATTGAAGTCAGGTTGTAGAGCCATTGAAGGTCAGGGCAGTTGGTACATTTCAAGTTATTTGCAAAGTCCTGGTTATATGGTTCAGGTTCTTATCATTGATCCAAGGATTTGTCAAGTTTGTTGTTCAATTGAAGATCATGTTAAGATGGATTCAGGGTTGTGATGTTAATCAGAAATTGATTCAAGGAGGATCTTCTGTGATGTAATTCGAAGATTTGTAGCATTCAGGTTCACTTGTCAAGGTTTTAAGTACGCGTTACAAAATCCATGTCCATTCCCGTAATCACTTTTATCCTCTTTCCACTTAATATCTATTTCTAAACCGCTTCTATTTTTCAATTACCCATTGTTAATGCCATTTGTTTTTCTTGTCCACTTTTCATTTCAACTATCTGATTTTTAGTTCAATTACCCACATCCATATCCAAATATTCAATGACATTTTCTTTTAATCCATATTCTTAAGTCTTTTTTTTTTAATCAATTCCCAAACATTATCTCCATATTTCAAAAATCCACCTTTATAAAAATAATTTCCCATCCAAACATTTCCAAAAATTCATTTGATTGATACAAAGAGGTGATTCACATTATGAGGCCCAAGTTACATTTCATAGGCCCATTTTTATAAAACTACAAAAAAAAAGGGGAAGTTCATTACAATTGCTCTACAACAAAAATGATGAAAAAAAAAAGAAGTGCACTCCAAGCCAGGCGTAATGTCATGCGTCAAAACAAAAAAAAAACTGCTATACCCACTTGCTACTCCAAAATCTTTACACCAATTATGTAACCAAACCTGCTACTCTTTTTGCTACATAAAACCATGCCACAAATAACTACTTGATGGACCTGTGAAAACAAATTGTACACAACAACTGCACTGGCCAAGACAAAAACTTGCAAATCCTGTTGCATCAACCGTACTTCCTGCAAAATCAACAGCAACAATGACAACACACACATCAAAATACCTGGTACCCCAGTCTGCAAAACAACAGCTCGCGACCACAACTACACACTACAAACCTCATTGTTAAACAAGTCTTTGTTATACATTGCTACCACCAACAACAACAGCCTGCCATGAAAGAGACAATACAAAAATTCAAAAAATAAATAAAGAAGTTCAATGGTTTTATAGGGAAGAGTTTTCAGAACTCAGAGGGGACCACATGAGAGGTTCTAACTTCACAGTAAGACAAAGGAAAAATGACAAAAGTAATGCAAAGGAAAAGGTACAGCAGCAATAACAGAGTGCAGCAACAGAGTTCAACAGAGCAACATGTTCATGAAAATGGAAAAACTCTTTTTGGCATCTCAAAAAGTGATAGCAAGCATTGCCATGAAAAATTCTGAAACCCTAATTGCTTCACTATATAATGAGCAGTGGAGAGAAAAGAGGAAAAAACCTTAGCAGCCGAGTTCCAAGCAAAAAAACCTTTCACAAAGATAAACCGTGAAAAAAGAGATCAAAAGCAGATGCTATTTCTAATCAGAAACCACAAAACCTTCCCAGTGTCAAAATCAATCACTTTTCAAATCCTAAAAAACCTCTTATTTTCCTCATACTAATAGAAAGGAATTCAAGTTTATTGATCAAGAACTTCAAAAAATCACAACAAGCCAAAGAATCCAAAAATTTCAATCATACAAAGAAGGTAGAAGGAGAGGCAGAGCATCAGAGGAATCAAGGTGTACCTGTTTAATTCGTGCATGTATAATTACTTCTCCTTTCCATCTTCTGAGTGGTCACGGTTCTCATGTTGAAACCTTTCCTTCGTTAATCTTGTTATTTATCCATAACCGAGAAGGTTCCCTTTTCATGTGTGTAAACATTGGTTTGGCGGTTTGATATTCCTCTGCTTTCATTATGCTTCAGAAATAATAACAAAAAATTAACGTAAATCATGAAGGAATCGAGATGATAGAGAAAGTAACTGAACCGTGTTTGAACTTGGGACAAACCTCATTATCGATTTCGTTTTCCATGACTATGAGACGAACATAAATGAGAGGGTGAGATCAGCGAACGAGTGAATAGAGTTGATGAGAGCGAGAATCCAAATCGTAAGAGATGAGGGTTGAAATCATGATCGAGTGAGCCGTCTTACCCTGTTTGTTGAGGTTTTTCTTTTATCGTGTTGTTTCTGATGGGTTTGTAGAGGTTAGGGTTTTGAAAGAGGAATGGCTCGATCCGTCTTTGTGGTTGAGATTTTGAGAAAAATAATACTAGAATCGGATTCAGGACATGATTTTGGGTGGGGTTAGTGTTTGAGTTGAAACGATTTAGGGTTTCCTCACCGGAGACGAAGGCGGTTTCCGCCGTAAGTCTCCTTCTCCGGCGACCTTGCTTTGGTATTTCCGGCGAATGATATTGTGGGAGAGAGAGAATACGCTTTGAGAGAAAGGGAACATGTGAAGTGGGTTCTGAAGCGATTTGCAATAACCTTGGTATTGTGTTTTTTTTATTAATTCATTTCCTTTATGACTTGGCTTTGAGAGGACGGTGACACTTGTCACCGTCATTTTTGAACAACATTCTCAGCAGTTTTGTTCTCGCGCGTCATCCCCAAGCACCTCACCATGCGCCCTCAGATCCAAACCCTTAGATAGAGTCAACCTTTGACTCTATGTTGATCCAACGACTCTGATTCATCTGTGAAAGTCAACAAATATTGACCAACCCACACAGAATCATGGACTCGCCTGGGCCCCTTGTTCCTTTAAGGCCTGTTTTTCTTCTAATTACACCCTCCGTTCACTTAGTCACAGGCCCGTTTGGCCTCTTTTTTTTTCTTCCTTTTTTTATTTTGTTAACTTTTATATTTCTTCTTTTATTTATTTGTTTATTTATTTTATTTCTACTCATTTTCTTATGCTATTTTTAAGAGATGAAAATTTTGTATTTCTTTTTTATTTATTAAATATATTTACTTAATATTTGATTAGTTAGAAACCCTAATTAATTTTACTAAGTATTCGTATTTAATTTAGTTAATAATTTTGTGTGTTGTTTAATTTGGTTTAATTATGTTGAGCGATTTGTCTCGTATGATGTTTATGCCATGATAATATTTGATTAGTATCTCATTTACATATTCAAACCATTTTTCAAAATAAATTCTCGATCCAATGTCGAGCCATTTTTCACCCTTGTAAGTCGATTGCCTCGTGCATCGCCATCAACCTTGTTCGTTGCAGTTCAAACTTTTTTCTCAACTAGCGATAAACCCTTGATCCAACGTCAAGTGGCATTTTTCTCAAAAACTCAAAACACTTCTTTAAAATAAGGTTCTCTTTGTATTGAACTAAAGAGAGAGGATTGGGTGAAGACCTCTTCCTCTTCGAGTATTAGGATGCTCACTTTAGAGTGTGTGGTCTCGATACTCGTCTTTCAATACGAAGACGTGACTATATTCGCCACACCATTTTCATAACAAATCTTTTGAGATAAAGAATTGGGTACTACCCGAAGGGGTTCCTATCCGAGGACTTATTTCACCCTTAAAACTAATCTTCACAAATCAAATGAGACATCTTGCCTTGATGGCAAAAATCAACCTTTTCAAAAGGGACATGTTACGTTCGTTCTACCGCAAACAGGTAACGCATAAGACTCCACGAGCGAGCCGCAATACACCTAACTGCTAGAATGCGCACGTTACCATCATCCAATACCCCCTTCCATTTTCTTCACCCGTAGTCCTTCGAACTACGTTGACTCTGACTTTCCCATTGCACGAGGGAATACGTAGGCATAGGACCGCGAAGTCCTATCGAGTCTCCCCTTTTCTTCTTCCCACCTTTTCATTTATTTTCTTTCACATTCTTCGGTTCTCACCTTTCTCTCTCCCTCTTTAGAACACTCTTAGAAAGCAATTTCCTTAGCAAACATCCTTACACATAGACATGCCAATGGTTCCCATCGAGTACGATGGATGTGAGGGGTGCTAATACCTTCCCCTCGCATAACCGGCTTCCAAACCCGTAATTTAGTTGCGAGACAATCTTATCCTTTTCTTCTTTGGGTTTTCTCAATGTTTTCCCTTCCCCTCATGGGATAAATAAAGTTCGATGGCGACTCTTCTGTTTTCTTCCTTTTCGCCTCCGGTCGACTATTTTTCAAGTAGCGACAACTGGCGACTCTGCTGGGGACTGGTTCACCCTAGCAAGCCAAGCCTAGTTTGTTTGTTGTATGTGTATTTTTGTTTGCTTTATTATTGCTTTATTATCTTGTGTTTCTCTTATCTGTTGGGTATATTGGGTATGGTTTGTGAGGAGAAAGGCTTTCTACCCGAGCTTTTCGAGTATACACTAAGCTAGGAGGTGGTTGCTTATTGATTTGCGAGACTTAGGACTCGTCGAGTTGGTTTGACTTCCACCGCTCAGATGAGGCCCCTTTGGGAATGATTATGTCTTACGATCAGTCGTAATGGCGTCTTTGTTTTCGACCTGGGAGTCCGTGATTCTAAGGACTTTTAGAACCTTATTCCAAAGGTTATTAAGACATAACTCAGTGCTCATCCTTTGAATGGATTATCGTCTTACGAAAGGACATGTTTTGACACTTGTTGTGACCTCAACATTTACTAGTGGCTGACAGGGTCTGCTCGACCAATCTTGAAAGTGTAGAGGGAAACGGCCACTTGGCAATTTATCTGCCCCAGTCTGTAGGGTTTTTCAATGAATCCTCCTCGAATGGAAGCTTTGGGGATGACTATACCATGACATGGTCTGAGATAACTTGCCCCAATATTTGAGTCTTCAATAGTCAGCCTTTGCTTGAGTCTCTTGAAGGACTTGCCCCAGAATGAGCGTTGAAGCGACTTAACTTGTGCTAATTGAGCTTTGGAGGGATTTGCCTTCAGTCACAAGAATCTCTGGGTGGCCTACCCTTGGTTGGTGAAGTCTTGGGATGATTCTTTGCACAATTGACTCTTGAATGCTCTTCCTCCAATTCACAAGGTTACGAGAATGTCTTGATTCGAGCCAGTGCCAACGAATGATCAAGTTTCTCTCTGACTACACTTTGTTAGAATCTTTTGATGTCAAGTACTTTCTTGCAATTAAATTTGTTCACTTAAAAATGGTAATTTTAATGCGACGATCATGCAGGTTTTGAAGGAAATCATTTATTGGAATGATGTGTAGGTGTGTGGTGAGTGGACCATTAGTCCAAACACAATGTTGATTCATCGGTGTGCGAAAGATATAGCAAGAATATGACACCAATGAAGAAGATTAGTAAATTTGTAGGGAGTCAGTTTACGCAACCTTGCTTTAGTACGCTTTCAGAATAAACCCTACTTCAATTAGGTCTTTCGAGGGTTGTAATGTGGCCTGGTTCACGGTTATTTGAAACAAAGGATGTTAGGCTCAAATTTTGATTTGTATCCACCCCTTCTTCGTGATATCTCCAGTCCTACATTCAGTTATACTACACACATTTATCTTCCAAAAGGGTTAACGGTGTAAGGGCGAATTTTCTTGGAATAACAGTCACCTTATTTTGTTTTTGCGGATGTCAGTGACCTTTCTAATCAATTTTGGTGGCCACTGAATCGGGTTTTGCTTTTGATGAGGATTTGAGGGCCTCTTTTTCTTTATTTATTTTTTTATCCCTAACTTTTGCATGGACCGACTTCACTTTTCTAGTCCATCGGGATTGCCCTAATTTTGCCTAAGTTTTCCCTTTGGGGTGGCAGACTTAGCGGGCTATCTTTTTTTGAAGAGTTGTAACTTCCAAGTCTTTAGTCTTTGAAGAATAACCGCCATAACAAGAGGTTTCATCTTGAAATTCGAATGTGTAATCAGGATAACTGAACACTACCCATGCCCCAGGTTAAACGTAAGGGTTTAGAAATCCGAAGGAAACTCCTACTTCTAGGCTCGAAGGGGTCGACTAGGGACTATCTCCTTATCTCTCCAGTGTTTAGGGGATTTGAAATAATGTATGTACATCATCAGCGGGATTTTATCCGAAAGCATACTATTAACAATTATGAGTATTTCATTTTCATCATCCTCCCTCAAATCTATACTAAGACAACAACTGATAAAGGGAGTGAAATGTGGGAAAAAAATTTTTTTTGATTTTTTGCAATATATGAGAAAAACTGAGTGGATACGAATGGACTTGTTCAAAAAAATGCATTACATTAACAATACCATTAATAAACAACAATGTCTGCTCATCCTACAAAACCTTCCATTCGAGGAGGATTCATTCAAAAACCCTACAGACTGGGGCAGATAAATTGCCAAGTGGCCGTTTCCCTCTACACTTTCAAGATTGGTCGAGCAGACCCTGTCAGCCACTAGTAAATGTTGAGGTCACAACAAGTGTCAAAGATTGGTCGTAACATGTCCTTTTTGAAACATGTGCATTTAATCATGTAACGCTTAAAATATTAACCAGAATAATTTTTCGGATCTACAGACAAATCAATCAAATTGTTTCTCTATAGTACGAAAAATTAGGCGAAAATTTTCAAAATCGAGCTTGTAGACATCAATATCCTTAATTTACGGTTCACGTAGTTTAACCTGGTGTGCTCGTTTTTATTTTTTGACTAATTTTTCGATCGCATTTTTATCCACCTAAGCTTTTTGACCAATCGATTTTTTGTCAGCTAAGGATTTCAAAAGATATCTCTTTTTTTTCAGCTTATATGAATGCTCACTCAAAAAATTGAAAAAGCCACCAAGAGAACCTGTCTCTTTTTGGTGAGTAAAAAAGAAATAGATTTTTTCATACTGACTTTTCCAAGAACAATCATCTCTCTCTCTCATGTAATACTTTTCCATTTGAAAAAAAACGCTCTGCAAACTCTTCCACCGCACCGGAACCTCATCCCTCCTCTCTTCCATAATACAACAAACGTACTCCTTCCATTTTTCATCTCAACTCCATGCATCCTCTGTCATCTCATTTTGCATGCAGTAAAAGTAAATTGCAGAAAAAAAGTGCATCCAACTCTTAAAAAAATGTGACCCCTCACTAGGATGGCCACCTTTTTCTTCACCCTACACACAACTTTCTACATCTCAGCCAAGCTACTACACCTTCATCCTCCTTCTAATGTAACACACTTTCAACTAACCACCTTAACACCATAACAATCAAATCGGACCTCCACCCGTTTTCCTCTATCCGACGACCTTTTTCTCATCCGCGATGCAAACAACCCTAAAAACCATTTTGGCCACCATTTCCAACACCACCGCACGACCCGCCCTCCGACGATATCCCTCCATTAATCATTGTTTGTCACCTAACAACAACACAACACGCAAACTTCACCACCACTATTCCACTCCTAAACCGTATGTCTGACCCGCCATCATCGTCACCTACGTCACCATCACGCTCCTCTTTGTACGACAGGTACAACTTGTAGCAACAACAACTTGTAGCAATAACAACAACATCACAATTCCAATAACAATCTTGCCGACACAGATTCATTTTTGTTTGGTTTTCATGATTTGTTTATTGTATGTGGTTGCTTGAGATTTGAATCTAGTGTATGTTTATGTTAAAATTAATGTGTTGTAACCACCACTATTATTAGTAAGCATTATGAGAGAATTCTAATCACCATATTATAATGATTATCTTTATTTAGATTTATGGTAGAGTTGTATCATTAAGATTGAGAGAACCAAAGAGTCCTCATCTTGATTACCAACTTATTGTATTCTCTATCAGTTTCATCTTCAAGTCTATATAAAGGCATTGTAATGCTAAGTTGAATATATGAAAAAAGAAAAACAGAAACAAAGAGTGTGTGGTGAATTCAGTAAAATTGGAGTGTTTTTAAGTATAACTTCCACCAGTGGAAGTTAAGTGCAAAACGTGACAAAAAACTAGTTTCGTACTCCACCACCTCTAGAACACCACCAACAGAGTGGTATCAGAGCTGCAGATCCTTGCAGCTACAGCAAAACCAACAAAAATATGGCTTCCACAAGCAATACTTCCACGACTTATAGCAATGTTAATTTTCCTTTGTTTGAAGAAGAGAATTATGATTTCTGGGCTGTTAAAATGCAGACTCTATTCACCTCGTTGGATGTGTTAGATATCGTCCAAAACGGGTATGAAGAACCCGTACCAACAGAGGCCGGAGAATCAAAAGAAAAGGCTGAAGAATCAAGCCAACGACTTGAAGAATTGAAGAAGAAGAAGATCACAGATGCTGGTGTTCTCGGGATGATTCAAAGAGAAGTCTCTATATCCATTTTCTAAGGATTATGAGAGCTAAAACATCGAAGGAAGCTTGGAGTATCCTACAACAAGAGTTCGAAGGAGACTCAAAGGTGCGAATAGTGAAGCTTCAATCTCTTAAGAGAAATTATGAAAATGAAAGGATGAAGGAGAACGAGAGGCTGAACGAATACTTCAACAGACTCTCCGAATTGGTAAATCAGATGAAGTCGCATGGTGATACGATAGAAGATTACAGAATTGTTGACAAAATTTTGATCAATTTGACAGCAAGATTTGACCCAATGGTGGCTGTGATTAACCATGACAGTTCAAGGGTTGATGGGGTCTTTGAGATCCTACGAGCAAAGGTTGTTACGACACTCTGAAAAATCAATCGAGAGTGCCTTTCAATCTAAACTCAACATTCAGCCTAACAATGGTGAAAATAAGCCTCCAATACAATATAGAGGTGAGTCTTCTAGAGGTGGAAAATTTAGAATAGACCGAGGAAGAAACGCATGACGAAGAGGAAGAGGCGTGAATGGCGAAAGATGGCATGAAGGAGCATCCAACAAATGGTGCAGAATTTGTAACAACAAAACTCATGACGAGAAGGGCTGTTGGAACAAAGGCAAACCACAATGCCACAATTCCAAGAGATTCAGACACCTTTAAAAGGATTGTCATCTTGCAAATAAGCAACATGCTTCGTACGCAGAAGGAGAATCTGGTGAAGGAAATTTGTTTTTTGCTTGTCAAAAAGCATTTCATGAAGAATGTAAAAATGTTTGGTATTTGGACAGCGGTTGTAGCAACCATATGACCGGACAGAAGGACCATTTATAAACATTGATTCTTCATTTAGCTCAAAAGTTAAATTGGGTAATGGAGAACATGTCGAAGTGAAAGGGAAAGGAAGCATTGGAGTCACCACGGAGCAAGGAAGCAAAGTCATACATGACACGCTTTATGTGCCGGAGTTAGGCAAAAATCTGGTTAGCATTAGACAACTTCTTGAGCACGGCTATTCTCTAAATTTTGAGAATAGAGAGTGCATAATTTTTGACTCAAAAGGAAGAAGTGTTGTCGTTGTGAAGATGACTAGCAACAGGAGCTTTCCACTATCTTTCAATTATGAGAAAAATGTAAGCATGATGGCCAGAGAAGAGAATGACTCGTGTTTATGGCACATGAGACTTGGGCATTTGAATTACGAAAGTCTCAAGTTACTCTATCAAAAGAAAATGGTGTATGGGCTGCCAAAAATTGAAGAAAAATCTGGTGTGTGCGAAGGTTGTGTGCTAGGTAAACACCACCGACAACCTTTCCCAAAGGAAGGAGCCTGGAGAGTTAAATGCGCATTAGAACTTATACACACAGATGTGTGTGACCCTATGAACACCTTATCTCATGGAAAAAATAGGTACTTTATCTTGTTTATTGATGATTTTACCTGCATGACTTGGGTATATTTCATGAGACAAAAATCTGAAGTTTTTGTAATTTTTAAGAAGTTTAAAGCTTTTGTTGAGAAACAAAGTGGTAGGTTATAAAAATATTGAAAAGTGACAGAGGGAAGGAGTACACCTCAAATGAATTTCAGAAATTTGTGAAGATGAAGGTGTTTAAAGACAACTCACTGTTGGCTATACACCTCAGCAAAATGGTGTATTTGAAAGAAAGAACCAAACCGTGATGGAGACGGCGAAGTCTATGGTACTTGAGAAAGGTTTACCTAAAACCTTTTGGCCCGAGGCTGTTAATACTGCTGTGTATTTGCTGAATAGATGTCCAACAAAGGATGTATGGAATAAGACTCCATTTGAAGCTTGGAGTGGAAGAACACCTTCAGTTAACCACCTTAAAGTTTTTGGGTGTGTTTGCTATGCTCAAATTCCTAAACAAAAGAGAACGAAGCTGGAGGAAACGAGTGAAAAATGTATTTTCATTGGCAACAGTTCCATGTCGAAAGGCTACAGATGTACAATTTGAAAACAGGAAAAGTCATCACCAGCCGGGACATCGTATTCGATGAGAAAACCTCCATGAATTGGGAAGAAAACGGAAAAAACAAAGAAAAAATAGTCCCTGCAGTGTTGTTACAACAGAATCCAGCAGTTGGAAGTGAGCAACCAGCCCCGCGTTCACCGAGTTTCTCAAATTCACCAAGTCCCTCAAGTGCATCGAGTTCGAGTTCAGCATCTCCTAGTTCAACTCCTATAAAAATGAAAGATTTAAGTGAATTTTATGCAAGATGCAATTTCTGTGTTGTCGAACCGGAAAATTTCGAAGAAGCAATAAAAGAAAGTGTTTGGAAGAATTCTATGCAGGAAGAAATAGCTGCAATTGAAAAAAACAAAACATGGCAGCTTGTAGAAAAACCAAATGACAAAGAGGCCATTGGTGTAAAATGGGTTTACAAGCTGAAGCATAATCCAGATTGGTCAATTCAAAGAGCTAAGGCCAGATTGGTAGTAAAAGGTTATGCCCAACAGCCTGGAATTGACTATAGTGAAACTTTTGCCCAGTTGCAAGATTGGATACTGTACGAATAATTATTGCAGTAGCAGCTCAGAAAGGGTGGAACCTGTACCAGCTTGACGTGAAATCAGCCTTCCTAAATGAAGAATTAAAAGAAGAAGTCTATGTGCAGCAACCTCAAGGCTTTGTGATAAAAGGCCAAGAGGAGAAAGTTTACAAGTTGAAGAAAGCTCTCTATGGGTTGAAACAAGCCCCTAGAGCGTGGTATAGTGAAATTGACGACTACTTCATTCAACAAGGATTTCAAAGAAGTTAAAGTGAGCCTACCTTGTATGTGAAGCATCAAGGTAAAGATGATATCCTTCTTGTTGCTCTTTATGTTGATGATTTGGTGTATACGGGTAACAACAAGAAAATGATTGAAAATTTTAAAATAGAAATGATAAAAAAATATGAGATGAGTGATCTTGGCTTGCTGCATCATTTTCTTGGTATTGAGGTTTACCAAGATGAATATGGAGTTTTTATTTGTCAAAAGAGATATGCTGAAAATATTTTGAAAAAGTTTGGCATGTATGGCTGCAAACCTGTTGATATTCCTTTAGTGGTGAATGAAAAATTAAAGAAGGAAGATGGCGGAAGATTAGTAGATGCAAGCATGTTGTCGCGGTGAAAATTGGATACCATAGTTATTTGTTAACTAGGATCGCATTTTTAATGTCACCACCGTCTTTGATTTTATCCAAGGGAAGGGAGAAAGACCGAATACCCACAATGCAATGCAAATGCACTAAGATTCTACGTTCGGGGGTTGGTTATACCTAGGGAAGGTGTTAGCATCCTAGATATCTGTAGGACTCTACAGGAACCTCTTGTTTTATTATGTTATTTGTTTTTTTTTGGCTCAGGTTTAAGGGTTTAGGAAAAGAAGATGAGTCATCATCTCAAGAAAGACCACCACACTTTTGAAAATGTTTGAATTTTTGTGGGGTATGGGATTGTATGTCCCTTTCTTTGAGATGATTAACATCTAATTCTCTTGTGTGGAGAATTAGGTGGGCTAAAGTTTGATTTAAAATCAAAATTAAGGGGGGACTAGCCTAGGAAATCTATCCTAAGTTGTCTAATAAACTTATCTTAAGGGTATCGATTATGATGCAAATGATATGCACCATGCACAATAACATGGTTATCATGCATGGGATTTTCCCTTGGATATTTTATGCGGTTAATTATTGCTATTTACGCGAGGGTGCTAGCAAAGTGATGCTAGACTTGTGTCCAGTGATCGGTAGGTCGAATGCGATGCCCTAAGGCGATCGACTTATATAGGTAGAAAAGGGGCTCGACGTTGGATCGAGAGTTTTTTCATTTTTGAAAGGGTTTGAGAATAAAGGCATACATCCAACAAGTAATAGTAAAGCATAATGATAACAAAAGGGGGCAAGATAAACATACAAGCGTTCACTCAAAGCTCGAGGGGTTCTAGCGAGGGACGATTTATTAGGAAAAAAAGAGTTTGATTAAATTTTATTTTTATTTAGAAGTTATGTTAGAGATTATATTATATAAAAGAATGATGTTTTTTGTTTTAGAGATTATATTTAAAAGAGATATACTAAAAAACTTATATTCTGAAAATTTGTTTTTTCATTAAGGGGGGTGTGTTTATAAATTTATTTTATCCTAAAAGATTAATTTAAAGTTATAAAAGGTTTTACTTTAATTATTATTATAAAAAAAGTTTTAATTTAATTGTTATAAAATGTTTTAATTTTAGTTATTATAAAAAAAGTTTAAAATTTGGATTAGAAAAGATCTTAAGTTTTTATGTTTTAAAAGGTTTGTTAATGAAGATTTTAAAAAGAAAAAGTTCCAAAACAAAGTTATATTAAAATATATAAATCATGCTTAATATTAAATTGATTTAAGAAAAAAAGATTGAGAAAATAAATAGAAAAAAGCAGAGAAACAGAAGGGATCTCACACGACCACGTTTGCTCTTCTCTCTCCCACCTTCTCTCTCGTTCGCTCACCTTCCTCTCGCAACGAAATGGAAATTAGGGTTAAACCCTAACGACGCCGTTCGTTCTCATTTCTCTCATCTCTCACGACCTGCAACAGCGAAACAATCAATCAAACGATAAATCCCCACCCCACACAGCCCCTTAATACCCATTTCACTATATTCTGATGATTACAAATTACAATGCGTAAAATGCGATAAAAAAAAGGTGGCGGATGACGGCGGCTCCGATCAGGGAAGTTCTCTTTCTCTTTACCTTTTTTGATTTTGTTGTTATTTGAAGTTCTTGGCTCTCATCTTTCTCCTCTGGTTCGAGGTAACGATTACGTTTTGAATCTCTGTGCTCCTTCGCTTGTGGGTTTGATGGTAGACTCTGTGATGGTCGCCTCCGTTATCACCTTTCTCTCTCTGATTTTTTTTGTCTGACGCCGTGAGTGTATTTTTGGTGCGATTCTTTGATATGATGAATTTTTTTTTGTCCTTTTGCTGGTAGACTGAGTCCCTTTTTATAGGCCGATGATGAATTAGGGAACTTGAAATATTTGAATGGTCTGATACGATCTGATTGTGATTTGAATCTTCTGATGCCCTGTTGCTGGCTGTTTTCCAACGTGTCTTCAGTGAATGGCTTTGGAAAGTTTTGAATTGTTTTGGGTTATGTGATACGATTTACTTGGTTTGCTGATTTGGAAAGTTTTTTTTTTGAAATTTGAATTTGTGATACGGTTTTAATCTGGAAGATCCAAAAATTGTCCGCTTTTGATATGATCTCTTGTAATCATTGAGTTGAATGCTCTGATTGATCCAAATTGGAAGGAATTGATGTTGGCGGCGTCTTTACGATGTTGCCCTTAATTCTTAATTTTGAAGATGATGAAATCTCTCTGATTCAAAAAATATTCTGAGGCCAAAGTAGGGATTCCTTAAAGGTTTTGGACGTGTTTCCTTGTGTTTGTATTTTAACCATTGCTTTTGATCCTTTCCTTTCTGATTCCAATGTGTTGTGGTAAAGTTAGGAATACACTTTAATGATGGTTCGAGCTGAACTTTGATTGAAACGTGTTTTGTCTTGCTTGAATAGACTAGTCTGCTTGAAGTAATTTGGAAACCAAAACCCGGTCATAACTTTCTGCTTTGATTTTCATGTTACGCTCGGATCTCCTCAACACAAAATTGCCAACGAAAGTATCACACATCTGAAAATCCATCAATGGCTTGTAACAGTGAGCATGGGAGTTATCATCACACAATTTACTGCGAGGTTCCGCAAATGAATTCACCAAACTCTGCTGAAGATGGGTCTTCTCAGTGAGTTAGTTTGAAAACCTTAACTTGTCGGCAAAAGGTACTCCTTTTTATTCACGTGTTCTTTATGATTTGTATGACTTGGTTGCCCTTTTGCACATGATATGCTTTGAATGTAACAACGAGTGGATGAACTGGTGTGTGGACTGATGTGAGAGTTGTCATGGATGGAATCAGTAATTGAATAAATAAATTTGAATTGTGAATCATGGTGTGAGGTGAAATCTTGTCGATACTTCTCGGTCATGAACTAGTGCAATACTGATGAATGTCATATGCGTACGTGAGAATTGTAACAAACTGTAATTTTTCACCATTACTTTAATTTTTGTGAAGCGGGTGACCTCATAAAAGCCTTGGAGAGTTATACGGTTTTCTCCGGCAGCATGATATGCGTCTTGAGTAACGATGGCATAATACAACAACAACTGAGCTTTACGACTTCTCGCGGCACAAACCAATCCCAGAATCCCAACGTCTTTGTGAATGATACCTGTAAACACATCCTCTTATTATGCCTCATGATACTCTTTTGGTTTTAACTTGCACGTGTTCTTGAATTTGCGATGAAACAAACTAGGACATAGAACTAATTGTTCCTTTCGTACACTTGTGTGGATGACTTGTGAACCTGGTGTTTTAGGCTATCAACTTACTGCTAATGAAAGAGTTTCCATTCCCTCTCGATTGTTTTGTGGATATTGACTGTAATTTAAAATTTATTTGATTTCTTGGCTATTTTTCGTGATTTTTCTATGTAGGAAATTGCCATTTTATGTATGCTGAGATGGAAGATTGTACCGACAGTGATTTCCAATCATATGGTACATAGGTCCCCTGGACATTTCAAACTCATCCACAACTTTGTTTTATAGCATTAGCAAATTGATTCTTATTTTTTTGGGATAAGACCTATCAACAATGTCTCCAAAGATAATCACAAAGTTATGCTTCTGGTTAGTATTCCATTCCTTAATCTGCTCTCAATTAATAGGAATGAAATTAATATGATGAAATTGGATTATGTTTGATTTTCTTGTTTATGGTTTGATGAATTTCAAATGAGACCTTCATCTCAATGTATGATTGATGGTTCATGTGAGATTCCTTTGTTTTGGAGTGATGAAGCTCGCTTGGCATGGCTGGTGTGATGGCTTGGAAGAGAACATTACGTGTCTGATGGAGAGTTACCAAGTGAGGCTACAGAAGTCATGAATGTTATTACCTAAAGAGAGGAGGAAATTGAATGTGCTTCATACTTTGAAGTATCTTGCACGGGCAACGTATTTCGTAGTTTACTACATCTTTTAATTTCTTTGCATTACTTTTGGTGTAATTTATTAGCACCATGAGTGCATCATATTGGGAAAATACTTTGTAACCCATGTATATCGAGTATCAGGTCATGGTAGATCTAGCATGTGTTGTAGGATTGGCAATCATAAGTGGTTAGTAACCTCATTGGTGCCTAATTCAATCAATTCACAAACGGTATTTGTATTCTTGTTAGTAGGATGAAACTTGTATGAAGAATGTAATTCGGATTCTTAAAAAACGAACTTGGACGATACTCCAAGTAACTTGTTGTTGAAAGTTGGGTGGTGCCTAATTCTGAGAATCCTCTTAGCATATGTAGCTCTAGATCCATTTAACCATTTGAACTTAAAACACTATGAATAAACTTTGACGTCGTAGGGAAACCATAAACCAACACATACTATTTGGCCACTTTGCAATCATTGAATTCAAAGTATGCTTGAATGAACACTTTAATCTCGAATCACAACTTCATTTTTAATACCGCCACCCATTCTTTGCACTTTAACCAAGAAAATCTCTTGTTTTAACAAGTTTTCTTCATTTGATGGTCTTGATGAAGAAACGGCTTGAGAAGCCTAGCATCTTGATCTTAAGGTATCTTTGACGAGTCTTGATAAGGGAATGTACTTAGGATGATGAATTTAAATATTAGTTCCACGAAAGAAACGAATGAACTAATCTTCAATGAAACAACCAATTCAAAACTGGCAGAAAGCCTTGAGACCCTTCGAATTAGGATCCACTGATCATGTCTTGAAACATTAGGCTGAGGGAACAATTGTTGTTTCTACTTGAAACCAAAGTTCCTGCACAACTTGTTAGTCACAATAAACATGCACACAAATCCTATGGCCTAGTGATGCTATGCAAAAAGAAAAAGGATCTTAGGGTCAAAAATTAGGGTGCGACAAATGCCCCTATTTAAGTTTCTCCTATTCGGAGATATGGAGATTGAAATCATCGTCTCGACGAGATAGGAGAGACTTAAATACAAACATGCACAAAATTTTTGGCCCTAAGATGCCGCCAAATGCACATGATATGATATGCTATACAAGACAAGGAATCTATGAGGGATAATGTCTCAGGGGATAACCGATGTTGAAACACAAAGAAAGAAAGACCCGACGAGGACGACTCAGCGAGACAAGACTCCACGGGGAAAGATCTAACTCCACTAGGGGAAGAGACTACGAATTGACAATCACAAGGCAGGTTAAGCATAAGGTAAGAGACCTGGAAGGAGAGGATAACTTACTACCAACAGCTGGTAGCCTAAGCAAAGTTATCCAGTTGAAATAAAAAGGCATATATTACCTACTATCACACACGATAGCCTAAGCAGAGGTAATGAACGGGGGAGGAAAGATCACCTACTACTAACTTGTGGCGGCCTGAGCAAAGGTGTCCGACCAAAAGGTGGGTTACCTACTATCAAGCATATGATAGCCTAAGCCAGGTAAGCACAAGAAGGAAAGATGGCCTACTACCACCACGGTAGCCTAAGCGAGGCATATGACCAAGGATACAGACCTATTACCTACTATCCCACGATAGCCTAAGCAGAGGTAATAGACTGGAAAAGGAGGATCACCTACTACCAACTTATGGCAGCCTGAGCAAGGGTGTCCGACCAAAAGGTGTGTTACCTACTATCAAGCATATGATAGCCTAAGCCAGGTGAGCAAAAGAAGGAAAGATGACCTACTACCATCACAGTAGCCTAAGCGAGGCATCTGATCCAAAAAGGGTGTGTTACCTACTATCAAGCATATGATAGCCTAAGCCAGGTAAACACAAGAAGGAAAGATGACCTACTACCACCATGGTAGCCTAAGCGAGGCATCTGGCCAAAAAAGGGTGTGTTACTTACTATCAAGCATATGATAGCCTAATACAGGTAAACATAAGAAGGAAAGATGACCTATTACCACCACGGTAGCCTAAGCGAGGCATCTGACCAAAATACAGACGTATTACCTACTATCCCACGATAGCCTAAGCAGAGGTAATAGACTGAAATGAGCTTCAACGATCAAGATGATGATTCAGCTTCCTTAAATGTTCCACTTAGGAAGAGTAAATACTTTCCCATGCCCCAAGGTTGTATGCCACGGGCAGGTCTTGAAAAGATGTTGTGAGGTTGTCCGCCTCAAACAAAGTCTCGAATTTCCCACCCTCTTCAAAGAGATATCATCTGGTGGGAGTAACTTGAATGATGGATTCACTGGAGATAACCATTGTAGGGCGATATTGCTGTAGTTGAAATTTCAGTGAAGTAAATAGAATTCTTGCAATGGGAGTTCTCAAATAAAGAGAATGCCTGCAAAGTCTTCAGTAAGTTTCTCTGATGAATTTCCGAGGAGATAACATTTGATGGAAAATGAATTGATAACCTTGATAACTTTGCTGGGGGTAGAAGAACTGTCCTGAGGAGACTGCCATTTGTCGTAGAAATCTTTGATAACCGAACTGCTCAAATAAAGAGCAGCTACTTGTTGTTTGGGTGTAAATCCCTTGAAAATGTAGTAATCATTAGAGAAATAATTTCTGTCTTCCATGGAGACCTTCAAGCAAACTCTTCTTTGGGGTGACAAAGTGCAAAATAAATGCACGCTTAGTTTGGGTTCAATATCTCAGAAATATCCAAAATTGTGATTGTCAGGGAGCAAAATTCAATCCAGGAAATAACTGGAAAGAAACGGTCAAACAAGACTCCATCCATTGAGGATTGAACTCAACGGGTTTATCCTTATCCAGAAAATGGAAAAGAAAACTAAAGCAACCATCTTCCACGAGGATCGATCTCAGTGGGGAATTAGAAAGTATGCGCTTTTTCTGCCTAGGGCCAATGACTCTACTTGGAGGGAGCAGACAAACCCAGTCACTTGGGGATAACCGCAGCCAAAGTGACAGAACAAACAACACAAAAGATGCAAGATGCGAAAAATATGCAAATGCCATGAATCTACGTGCAAGGATGCCATGCTATGCTTATGCTTATGCTGACAAAACAACGACGAGTAGCAAACAGGAGACAAAAAAAAGCATCTCGATACGGATACTCGGCCAATCTTTGCAATATAAGAAGCATCACTAGGGATGAAAGGAGATCCACATATGAGGACGCGGTCCTACTTCAAAGCTCTAAATCTCTTTGGGGAAGATAGAGTACTCCGCCTGGGGATGAACATCGTGTCTTCACTCAGGATTGTCAAGATGAACCTGGATTCTGTTGGGAATACGAAAGATTCACTGGGAACGAATCAAACCCATGATCGAAAAGACTTCATGGGGGATAAAATAAACATCCACTGCGAACTGACGTAGTCTGAATGAAAGTTGTAACCGGATAAAATAAATATCCACTTCATCGGGGGAACTTGGATCAATAGTAGTTGAAATGTCGGAGATAAAACTTCGAGGGGATGAAATAAACATCCGCTTTCACTGGAGGCGATTGCGGTATCGGGCAAATCCAATAAGGAGTGAAATAAACACTCGCTTCGCTGGGGAAGGCTGAAACTGAAGAAGTTTACCGGGGAATAGTCGCGGCCACCTGAAGTAGAACTTACTTGGGAGTTGCCACGTTACCCGGGATAGAAACCCTTTGAGCCATGGCTTATGGAGACTGTCAACATCCCTTTTAGTGTTCGTGAATCAAAGTAATCCGTACACAAGACAATTTGACATTTATTATCAAAAGATAAAAAATCATTTTGCAAGATAAAACAATTTGCCGGTAAATGATAATTGCAACTTTATTTCATAAAATGGTGATCAGCAAATTGTGTGACTCCATATGTTATTACAATGTCGGAAAATGGTAATGAAAGAAATTACATCAAAAACAAAACAATGCTATTTCTTAAACGAACTTGAGTTTCCCATGTTCTAGGCCTCTTGAAGGCCTTGACTTTAACTGTTGCAGTAAGCTTAGGCGAACCAAACTGAGTCTATTTCTCTTTACCTCTAAGTATAGTACTTCTTGATTGTATCTATGTTCACGGGACGAGTGATCTCTTCTCCATCCATTGTTTCTAACATCACAGCACCCCCCGAAAAGACCCTCTTGACGACATATGGACCATCATAGTTAGGAGCCCATTTTCCCCTAGAATCAGTAAGGAAAGACTGAATCTTCTTAAGCACAAGGTCTCCCTCTTTGATCTCGCGAGGTCGAACCTTCTTATCAAAAGCCTTCTTCATCTTCTGCTGGTATAGTTGTCCGCGACATAAAGCCGTCAACCTCTTTTCTTCAATCAGATTCAATTGGTCATATCTGCTTTGACACCATTCATCCTCTGAGAGCTTTGCTTCCATTAGGACTCTCATAGAAGGGATCTCTACATCTACTGGGAGCACAACTTCCATACCATAAACAAGGGAAAAGGGGGTTGCCTCTGTTGATGTACGTACCAAAGTACGATATCCGTGTAGAGCGAACGGGAGCATCTCATGCCAGTCCTTATAAGTGACCACCATTTTCTGAATAATCTTCTTTATATTCTTGTTTGCTGCTTCGACCGCTCCATTCATCTTTGGTCGATACGGAGAAGAGTTGTGATGCTCAATCTTGAATTCCTCACACAATTCCTTCATCATCTTGTTATTTAAGTTTGAAACATTATCAGTGATGATTTTACTCGGCACACCATATCTGCAGATAAGCTGATTCCTGATAAATCTGACGACCACCTGTCTGGTAACATTTACATATGAAGCGGCTTCGACCCATTTGGTGAAGTAATTAATCGCAACCAAGATAAAGCGGTGTCCATTAGACGCTTTCGGTTCTATCATACCGATCATATCGATGCCCCACATGGAGAAAGGCCACGGAGACGAGATAACATTCAGGGGAGTCGGTGGTACATGAATTTTGTCAGCATAGATCTGACACTTGTGGCACTTTTTAGCAAATTTGTAATAATCAGCTTCCATTGTTACCCAATAATAGCCTGCTCTCAAGAGTTTCTTTGTCATAGCATGCCCGTTAGCATGGGTACCAAAAGATCCTTCGTGAATTTCAATCATTAACCTGTCCGCTTCTCGCTTATCAACACATCTCAGCAAGACCATGTCAAAATTCCTCTTGTAAAGCACATCATTGTTCAAGAAAAAGTTACCAGCCAGTCTTCTTAAATTCTTCTTATTTTTGTTAGATGCCCCAGGTGGGTACTCTTGCTTTCGGAGAAATCACTCAATATCATGGTACCAGGGTTTTTCATCAATAACTTCTTCTACTGAGAACACATAAGCAGGCCTATCAAGGCGCATAACATTAATCTTAGGACAGTCGTTCCAGCGGTTCACCACAATCATAGAAGCCAGGGTCGCCAATGCATCTGCCATCCTATTCTCGGTACGAGGAATGTGGTGGAACTCGACTCTGTTGAAGAACAAAAGTAGTCTCATTGCATAATCTCTGTACAGAATCAAATTGTATTTTAGGGTCATCTATTCTCCTGTAATTTGGTATATCACTATAGCAGAATCACCATACACGTCCAAATTCTTGATTCTTAAATCCATTGCCTCTTCAAGGCCCATGATACATGCTTCATACTCGGCCTCATTATTCGTACATGGAAAAGTCAATCTTGAAGTGAAAGGGATATGAGATCCATGAGGAGTCCCAGTAATTGCCCCAATCCCTTTACCGTAGTTGTTGACAGCACCGTCAAAAATCAAACCCCACTGAGAATCCGATTTAGGCCCTTCATCTGGTAATGATTCCTCACAATCCTTCATCTTCAAATATATCACGTTCTCATCGGGGAAATCATCCTCCATAGACTGATGGTCTTCAATGGGTTGATGAGCTAGGTGATCCGCTAAAACACTTCCTTTAATTTCCTTCTGAGTGTGGTATTCGATATCGTATTCAGATAACAGCATCTGCCATCTGGCAATCCTTCCCGTCAGGGCTGGTTTCTCAAAAATGTACTTAATGGGATCCATCTTAGAGATCAGCCAGGTGGTATGATTTAGCATGTATTGGCGCAAACGTCGAGCTGCCCATGCCAAGGTGCAACAAGTCTTCAATAGCATTGAATATCTGGATTCACAGTCGACGAACTTCTTACTGAGGTAATAAATGGCATGTTCCTGCTTCCCAAATTCGTCTTGTTGACCGAGCACACATCCCATAGAATCTTCTAAAACCGTCAGATACATGATCAAAGGTCTGCCCCTAACTGGAGGAATCAAAATAGGAGGCTCCAAGAGATACTCTTTAATACTATCAAATGCTTTCTGACATTGTTCAGTCCAAACATAACCTTGTTCTTTTCTGAGAAATTTGAAGATGGGTCCACAGGTGGCAGTCATATTAGAGATAAGCTGAGAGACGTAGTTCAAACGCCCCAGGAAACCTCTGACCTATTTTTCCGTAGTCGGAGCTGGCATTTCTCGTATAGCTTTAACCTTATCTAGATCCACTTCGATTCCTTTTTGGCTAACAATGAAACCCAACAACTTTCCTGAGCGGACACCAAATGTACACTTGTTAGGATTCAGACGTAGCTGATACTTCCTCAAGCGCTAAAACAACTTCAACAGATGTTCGACATGGTCTTCTTCAGTCTTGAACTTGGCTATCATGTCGTCTACGTAAACATAAATCTCTTTATGCATCATATAATGGAAAAGAGTGGTCATAGCCCTCTGGTATGTTGCACCAGCATTCTTTAAGCCGAACGACATAACTTTGTAACAAAATGTGCCCCAGGGTGTGATGAATGACGTCTTCTCCATGTCTTCGGGAGCCATCCTGATTTGATTGTAACCTGAAAATCCGTCCATGAAAGAGAAAATCTTATACCTTGCAGTACTATCCACCAACATGTCAATGTGAGGGAGAGGAAAATCATCTTTAGGACTAGCTTTGTTCAAATCTCTGTAGTCGACACACATGCGAACTTTACCATCCTTCTTCGGCACGGGCACGATATTGGCTAACCACTGCGGATACTCAGATGTAACGAGAAAACCTGCATCAATCTGCTTCTGTACCTCTTCTTTAATCTTCAAGGCCATATCAGGGCGAGTCCTTCTGAGTTTCTGCTTGACTGGCGGACACTCTGGCTTCAAAGGTAGACGATGCTCCACTATAGCAGTGTCAAGACCAGGCATGTCTTGGTACGACCAAGCGAACACATCAACATATTCCTTGAGTAATTCAATCAACCTTTCTTTCACACTGGACATGAGTAAAGCTCCAATCTTCACCTCTTTACGGGATTCTTTTGTAACCAAATTAATAACCTCTTCTGGCTCTTTGTGAGGCTGAATGGCTTTATCTTCATTCTCAAGTAACCAGGATATTTCCTCAGGGATCTCTTCTTCCTCTTCTTCGGCTTCGAACACAGGAAACTCAAAGTTCGGAGAAGGCATTGGGTCATTGTTTTTGATGTTCAATTCGTGCAGTAATCTGCACATGTGATGTGATTTTATTTTAGATTTTAGTAAGTGGAAGTGTGTGCATCGACGTGCAAAGTGATTAAAAATTGTGATTACCAATTTCCATAAAGTAATAATAAACGGAAACAAAAGATAGGAATGCAAAATGATAATTTATTGATGATAGCAAATTTTAAACAAAAGCGCCACCACAAAATCACCTTCGCCTTAGGCAGAGCAAAGGGAATTATGAAAAGTAAAGCCCACACACAAATGTCATCGCCTTGGGCAGAGCGAATAAACTAAAACAAATGAAACAACAAAACAATTACTTTGATAAAGGAATCACAACAGGAACATTAACAGCACTCCAATTCCGAGCCATTGCCCCATGCGTCACAAAATTAGGCTGATCTTCGACAAAATCATCTTCCAGGATGGCACTGGCTTCATATTCGAATCCTTGGACTTCTGGTTGAGGAGGAAAGAGAGGAATGACAGCATCTTCAGAATCTTCTTCCACAACACTTACCTCTGGCGAATGGATAGTCCCTCTGCTGTGAAACACATTCTTGATAGGGAGCATAATCATATTTCCTGTTGGATTTTTCTCGAGATTGTTACCTTTGAAACCCAAACCTTTCTTGTTCTTATTTTCGGGCAACTCCAACACCTGCCCCCACTTCCCTTGAGGGCCACTTTCTATAACCTTTAGCGCATCCTTAAAAGATGTCATAGTAACTCCGTTACCCTTGGTGTGGTTGTCAGCGATCGAGAGAGCTTGAAATTGAGTCCCCACCTCTTCTTCTGCCTCAACATAAGAAAAGGAAGAGAGTTAGCTCACCACTAAAGCTCTTTCTCCGTAAACTGTAACTAACTGTCCGTCACAGACATACTTTAACTTCTGGTGTAGGGTAGATGTAACCGCTCCAGCCTCATGTATCCATGGCCTTCCTAATAAACAACTGTAGGCGGCATGAATGTCCATGACCTGGAATGTGATTTGAAAAACACTGAGCCCAATAGTCATGGGTAGATCCACTTCTCCAATCACGGTCTTCCTCGAACCATCAAAAGCTTTGACAATAACACCGCTCGGCCTCATTGGTGGTCCCTGATAAGTCAGCCTTGTTAGAGTTGTCCTTGGCATCACATTCAATGAAGAACCAGTATCAACCAAAACTCCAGATAACATGTCATTCACGCAGTTTATTGAAATGTGCAGAGCCAAATTATGCTTCTTCCCTTTTTCAAGTAACTCCTCTTCGCAGAATCCCAGATTGTTGCATGCAGTAATGTTACCCACTATTCCACTAAACTGCTCTATAGTCACATCATGGTCAATGTATGACTGCTCCAGTACTCCCTGTAATGCCTGCCTATGGGCCTCGGAGCTCATCAGCAATTGTAACACGGATATTTTAGAGGGTGTTTGTAGCAGCTGATCCACCACCTTGTATTCACTTCTCTTGATCATTTTTAGAACCTCATTAGATTTGTCTATAGAATCATTCCCACTGGACTGTCCCAGAGTCGTATTCTTCACAACTGGCTGCTCAGAAGGGACCTCTTTATCTTTTGGCTCCGAGAAAACTCGACCACTCCTTGTGACTCGGCTAACATCAGCAATGTTGACTACAGATGACAAATCAGACAAAGGTACCTCCTTACCATTTTCAAACATAGTAGCCTTATACCGGTAGGGAATAGCCTTGCTGGAAGTATAAGGGACTGGACCAGGTACATTAATAACCAGAGGATTAGCAACAGTTTTCCGGCTATCATAAGTAAACTCAATTCGTTCCAGATCTTTGATATGGGGAACTATCACAAATACCTCTTCATCTTCATCTGTAAGACACTCTTGGATCATGTTCACATTGGCCGCCCCGTGCTGCGGTAAAGGATTACTCTGCATATTTGGGTTCGAATCCTTGAACGTTGGGATTCCACTCTTAACCAATCTCTGAACGTCGGCTTTCAATCCATAACAGTTCTCAATATAATGGCCTGGCGCACCTTGATGATACGGATAAAACTGATCAGCTCTGTACCAATAAGGAAGGTCCTTGGGCACTTCTGGTGGGGGCTTAGTCTGGATATGGCCTTTTTGCAACAATGCTGGAAAGAGTTCTGCATATAGCATAGGAATCGGGTCAAAATTTGGTTTCCTAACTACACGACCGGGGCTGTTGAACGGCTGTCGGGCTTGTTGAGGAGACGGATGATTTTGCTGACGATATTGTTGTTGTGGTGAAGCAGGTGGAGTTTGGGGTGATGGTTGATAAGGTTGTGCAAACTGTGGTTGGTAAGCTGGAGCATTGATAACTGGGGTCACAGCAGCGACCTGCGGGTGTTGGTGATATCTTCCTTTCGACCGTCCTTGGTGCATAACACTTACTTCTTGTTCTTTGTTTTTCCCAAAATTACTTCCGTACTTCTTGGCATTGCTGGAAGTGCTTCCTTCTCTCATCAATCTTCCCTCACGGACGCCTTCTTCGAAACGTATTCCCATGTTTACCATCTCAGTAAAATCGCTAGGGGCGCTTGCTACCATTCTCTCATAGAAAAACGGGCTCAATGTTTTCAGGAAAATTCTAGTCATCTCCTTCTCCTCCAGAGGCGGAGTAACTTGAGCAGCGAGTTCACACCAGCGATGGGCGTACTCCTTAAAATTTTATCTTTCCTTCTGGGCCATGGCTCTCAACTGGTCTCTATCTGGTGCCATGTCGACATTATATTTATATTGCTTGATAAAAAGCTCACAGAGGTCATTAAAACTGCGGACCCTTGAACTATCTAGCCCCATGTACCACTTGAGGGTTGCGCCAGTCAAACAATCCTGGAAATAATGTATCAATAGGGGGATCATTATCCTTATGAGCAGACATTTTCCGGGCATACATAACTATGTGACTATGTGGGCAAGAATTTCTATTATACTTTTCCAAATCAGGGAGTTTGAACTTTGGAGGAATCTTAACATTAGGAACTAAGCATAGCTCAGAGGCGCTCTTTCCGAACAGCTCTTTCCCACGAAGGGCCTTGATTTCCTTCTTCATTTCTAGAAACTGGTCCTGGAAATCTTCCATTCGTTCTTCCATTCCAACACTCTCACTAGAGTCAGCATGAAACACGGGTTCTTCCAGGTGAAAAGGAATAGCATTTACCACAGATGGTGGCACAGTCATTACAGCAGTTGTGGCAGTAACTTGAGAAACAGGTGGGCGGTATCCACCTGGAGTAAAGTTAGGAGGCATACCCCCCGGATAACCAGGAGGCATAGAATAATGAACTTCGTTTGCAGTGGGCACCACTGGGATCGGTGCTGATATTATCTCAGAGATAACAGTGTTGTGTGATGTCGTACTATGTGATGGCTGATTCTGAGCAGCCATCAAAGCTTCCATCATCCCGTTAATCTTCTCTAGACTTTCTTTCAATGTTGAAACCTCTTCCCGGAGTGCTCTGTTTTCCTGTTCGAGTTGATCCATTATTTTCTTGCGACCGACTCGAGTATTGTATCGATGATTCAGCTTGTCTGAGAAGAGAAACACAGATGAGAACCTGGAACACAAAGGAATGCAAATGCAAATGCGAATGATGCGTATGATGCAGTATGCACTTCAAGGAACTCAAAAGCGTATTTTAAATATCGTAATTGGAATTTTATTTTATTTAAAATTTAAACTTTCGTGACAACGATACACCTTCAGGGCTTTATTATAATAAACAAACAGAATATAAAAAGGGAACTACGGCTTCGATCCACTGTATGATGCTCCCTTCCTTTCACTGAGTTCCTCCATCAACTTGTCAATCCTTTCCTGCAATATAAACTTGTCTAGGGTCAGCTTCTCTACTTCTGCTTTCAACCTTGAAACTTCATTTGATTCCACTACGGGAGGCTTGGGTCGAGGATACGGCATTGTCAGAACGAGAGCTCGTTTGCGTGACCACTCCAGGTAAGATTCCGTGACCGTACAGTTAGGGTTTGTTGTCGCAGTCGTCCCTTGTCTGTTGATGCGACGCCAAGCAAACGTGATCTGAATCTTTAGCTGGAGGTCCTCTCCATCATAGAGGAAGATTCTTTTTAGGTTCTCTGGATCAGGTCTTTCATTCATCGGATATCCAAGCTGGAGATGGGCGAGAATAGGATTATAGCTAGTGCAACCTTTTGTGCTAAGGAGAGGCACATTAGAAAAATCTCCACAGCTGTGGATCATGGGAATTCCTCCGTACATTGGATCATGCCAAACAATGTCCGAGTGAGTAAGAGCCATGAGTTTAACAGGCCATTCAGAAATGTCTTTCACATCCCAAAAGGCCGTGGACCTCGGTAGGTGCGAAATAAACCACCTATAGAGGATAGCAGTGCAACAAATAATCTGACCTTCTCCCTTCAGAATATTTGAATGAATCGAGTGGTAGGCATCGGCCAATAGTGTTGGAATAGGATTCTTGAGCATGAAAATTCTGATTGCGTGGACATCGACAAAATCTTCGACATTAGGAAATAGGAACAAACCATAAGCTAGTAACGCGAACAGGTTCTCAAAGGCCTCAGTCTCCCCTTGTTGGCGAATTGTCGAGCTTTCTCGAACAAGAACTAAGCAGGCAAACCGTCGATTCCTCCTCTGACTGTCATGTGAGTCTGGATCTCCAACAGCTTGATGCGGGTCACTCTTGCGATGTCTTCCTGACTAGGTCTTTCTTCTCCACCATGGAACGGGGGTGAGTCTTTGACGGGGATTCCCAATAGAGCAGAATATTCTTCCAATGTGGGCATCAACTGGAAATCTTGAAAGATAAAGCAATGGTAGATTACATGATAGAGTTGAACCAGCGTCTCTAATAAACCAGCAGCTACTCGGACCTGCAATAAAGAGAGGATCTGTCCATGCTTTGCAGCGAAGGCTTCCGGATCCTTTATCTAACCTCCTAGTTCCCTTAATTGTTCCACATTAAGGACCCTGAAGGTGTATGGCAAAGTTCCTTTCCTTCCATAGTCCATTTCACGATACCTGTAAAATAACTTTTAAAGTTCCTTGAAGGGATGAGAATGAGAATGCAAATGCAATGCGAATGACATGCACACAATCGAGGAACTCGAGATTTATTTACAAACCATATTGAATGAGTAACGCATTTTGGAATTCAAACAGAAAATTTATTTTATTAATAATTACCTTTAAAAATCACAAAAATGATTACACATTCAAAAGTCGCATTAATGGAAAAGCAAAAAGGAAACTAGGTCTTAGATCATCCGGCGAGACGATCCCTCCCCTTCAGCTAACTTCTTCTTGAGTCCTTCGATTTCTTCTTGCATCTTCGCCTTCTCAAGAACGAGCTTATCCATATATGACTTCCATGCGCCTGAAGTGGGAGGGGTATCAGAATCCGCAGCAGGTGCCGATAGTGTGCTAGGAGAAAATAAATCCCCTTGTGTCTTCCTTCTTTTGGCAGACTCTTCTTCCTTTTGTCTAAAGACCTTCTGAAGCTCTTCCATTTCACAATTGAGGGCCTGATATTTGTTCTTCCAAGCATCTCTTTCTTGCTCCGCTTTAGCCAAATTGATCTTCTGTACCTCTTCATTGCTCATGAAAATCAATACCGGGTCTCGGGGAGCCATAGGAATAGGTGCATGATGGGGATAAGGCATCTTCAAGTTGATAGCCCTTTCCTGTACCCACCAGGTATAAGACTCTGAAGCAGTGCACTCAGGCATTCCCAAAGCAATCGTTTCTTTCTTATGCACATGTCGTCAGGCATGCACAATCTCTTTCTTGAGTGCAGGATTCTCTTTTCCTTCGATGAATATTCCTTCCAAGTAGATATTGCTTGGTTTTTCTATCATAGGATAACCATGCTGACGACGAGCTAAAGCGGGATTATAACTTATACACCCTTTCGTACCAAGGAGAGGCACGTTTGGGAAACCACCATAATTATTAATCATATCCTTCCCTTTAAGCACAGGATTATACCACTCAATGTCAGTATGCGTGAGTGACATAAATTTCTGTGACCAAAGAAGTCCATCCTTAAGATTCCAAAATGTTCTTGAGCGGGGAAAATGCGAAACAAACCACTTGTATAGTAAAGTAGCACAGCAAATTATCATCCCTCCCCCATGAGATTTCCTTAGGTGCACAGAGTGATAAGTATCGGCGAGCAGAGTTGGGACCGGATTCTTGAGAATGAAAATTTTGATTGCATTTATGTCGACGAAGTCATCAACATTTGGAAATAGAAAGAGCCCATATATAAGCAAGGCGAAAATAGCCTCAAAAGCTTCCCTATTATCCATACCAGCACAATACCGAACTTTCTCCATTAGAAACTTAGCGGGTAACCCTGAAATTTCACTTTTGGTAACCATATTAGCCTTGACGTCTGAAGGCTTAAGGTGAGCAGCTTTGGCAATATCCTTTTCACTAGGTGTACTTTCCAAACCAGAGTAAGGGAGATCTGTAGAGACAGGAATTCTGACCAAGATAGAATATTCCTCTAGAGTAGGCATCAACTGATAATCAGGGAAAGTGAAGCAGTGGTATACTGGGTCGTAAAACTGCACGAGAGTAGGGAGTATCCCCTCTAGCATCTTGAATTTCAACAAGGAGAAAATCCTCCCATACTTATCTTCGAATGTTGAAGGGTCCTTGATCAATCCCCCTAATTCCTTCAGCTTTTCCAACTTAGGACTTTTGAAGGTAAATTTCTTCGTTCTTTTCCTCCTGAAATCCATCCTATAAGGTTTGCAAAACAAATGTTAAGTTCCTCAAAAATGGCATGGTGTAAGATGCATGGATGCAATGCACAAACACACGTATAGGGACACACAAATGCACACAACAAGCAAAAAGCCTAGGCTTAGAGATCACAAGCTTGGAGCCAAATGGTCTAACCATCCCAAGAAGGTATGTACTATGGTTCATTTGTACCTATCGAACGGGTTCTACAAAGTTCCCAGAGTCTACAAACCATCTTTCGGATATTATCGATTTCCCAATTACTTGGTAGTCAATAATATTCTCAAGAGGATCTCGTCTGAGTGTAGTATCGCATATCAACCATTTTGGAATTACCCCCTTATAGTCATCGCACTACATCCTAAAAGGCCAAGTTGTGTTAAAGGTGACTACGGTTCTCAATATCCCGGACTCCTAGGTCGAAAGTAGTAATGTATTCACGATAGCTCGTTCAACAAATACCACCTTCGAGAGGGTCTCAACTGAGTGTGGAATTAAATCGACTTCTTTGGAATTACTCCCTCGAAATCTCCTCGATTATACCCACGATCCTATCTTATATGTGCTCTCAAGTCCGGGTTAGGACTTATCTCACCACTCAAAGATAACCCTGCATACAGAAAAACCAGGCAAACAGATAGACAAGTATACAGATAAGTATACACAAATAACATAAAAGAAGCAAGTTAGGGGGAACCCTCTTATGAGAGTCCCCAGTGAAGTCGCCGTTTTTGTCGCGGTGAAAATTGGATACCATAGTTATTTGTTAACTAGGATCGCGTTTTTAATGTCACCACCATCTTTGATTTTATCCAAGGGAAGGGAGAAAGACCGAATACCCACAATGCAATGCAAATGCACTAAGATTCTACGTTCGGGGGTTGGTTATACCTAGGGAAGGTGTTAGCATCCTAGATATCTGTAGTATTCTACAGGAACCTCTTATTTTATTATGTTATTTGTTTTTTTTTTTGCTAAGGTTTAAGGGTTTAGGAAAAGAAGATGAGTCATCATCTCAAGAAAGACCACCACACTTTTGAAAATGTTTGAATTTTTGTGGGGTATGGGATTGTATGTCCCTTTCTTTGAGATGATTAACATCTAATTCTCTTGTGTGGAGAATTAGGTGGGCTAAAGTTTGATTTAAAATCAAAATTAAGGGGGGACTAGCCTAGGAAATCTATCCTAAGTTGTCTAATAAACTTATCTTAAGGGTATCGATTATGATGCATGAAATTCTGGTATCAGACCTGTGATGTTAAGGTGCGATGTCACAACAACACACTCTGCACAATGGACAGAATAAACAGCAAAATAACACCAAGAATTGTTGACCCAGTTTGGTTACAACCAACCTACTCTGGGGGCTACCAAGCCAGGGATGGAATTCACTACTTGTAGATATAATTTACAGACTCAACAACCCGTTGACAATCTCCTAAACTTATACTCTACTAATGACTTCCTACCTAAGAAACCACCTAGGTATGAGAACACCACTCAATCCCTTACAAACACTCAAAGAAACCACTTTGAGTAACCTTGATCTTACTTCACAGCTTTGACCAAGTAACCACTCTCTATTGCTTCACAGCTTCTAGAGAGGACAGAATACGACACAGCAATTCACCCTAGAATTCTGGTTATACAACTCGTACAAAATACTCAAGACACTCAGCCTATGCTCTTGATCTTCTCTCTGTATTTCTGTCACTTTTTCCTTTGGTCTTGTGCGCTTTATATAGCTCCTAGAATTGGTCTTGGACCTGCTACAATATCTCCCAGATTTGTTATTTAAAACTAAATATTTAAAACAGATTTTCTCCTAAAATCTTTTTAAAACTTCAACCTTTTAAATCTCCTATAAATCTGCACCAGATCTCCTATGCAGCAGAAAATATCTATCCCAAGATATTCGCATCCAATGAGACAGCTTGCTCTCCACAATTCCAGCTAACACGCAACCCTAACAACATCACAACCTGATGTTATTAATTCTGCAGATCTAATGTCACAACATCGTCTATGTGACATCAGACATCCAGCTTCAGCAAATTAAATACTTAACACAGCCCAGTGTTAAATCTCAATGTTGCAACATCAGCCCTTGACATCAACATTGAACATACCTTGTTTTACCAAAATTCCAGCCAATCCAAGAACTAACAATCTCCCCCTTTGGCTAAAACAAACTCTGCACTCTGCATCTTCAGAGACTTCAGCAGCGGAAAAACTTCAATCAATAATTTTGAACCTCCAAGCAGCAGCATCAGCAGTGACATCTTTTCTTCAAAACTCTCCTGCTCATAATAACTTCAGCATAACCACATCAGCATATATCATTAAGCTGCAAAACAGTTACAATCTTCAGCAGCAATCAACTATAATCTTCAGCTGCATCTTTAATCTACTTCAGCATCTAGCAGAAAAACTCTGCTGCAACACCTTCTTCAACAACAACAATTTTCAACAATATGTTGCTCCCCCTCAATGCAGCAACATTCAACAATGCTTCTCATATTTCATTATTAGCAGCAATGAGCACTCCCCCTCAATGCATTCTTTGATACTCTAGACTCTCTTGGCTATTTTCTCTCCCTTTTTAGCCACAATTAGGCAAGCTTCAGTTAGAAGCCCTAATAACTATAGTCAGTACACCCTATCTCTCATTGTTAGCCTCACAGTTAGTAACCAGGCAAAACAAATCATAGAATGAAAACTAAAAACATAAACAGGTGCATAAAGCAGCACAATATCTATATTACATAACCAGCAAGTGCAAAAAAAAAAAAAACTATTATCTAATGACAGCAGATGGAGGTTAGTCTTCATCCGAGCTGGTACCATCAGCATCTTCATCACCTTCATCACCTTCACCTGACCTGGAATCCTCAGTGTCACCATTCCCATTATCTTCCCCCTGTTCCAAGTCTTTGATCATCTGCTCAATCTTCATTTTCCTGACAGTGCTGGTTTTGATAACCATATCAAGATCCTTGCAGGTTGCCTTTAATTCTTCAATCAGCTCAGATTTTGTACTGACCTTTTTAACCCCAGAACTTGATGTTGTAACAATGTCTGGAACATGACTCCCAGCAAACAGTTTGGGATGCAAAGATAAAGCTGACTCCCTCTTACATGCTACCTCTGTACTGGTTAAGATTCCAGGATGTTGATCTAAGATCATTCCACAGATAAGGGAAGGGAATGATATAGGCATTTTGATAGCATTGGTGGCACCATGCTTCACCACTTGATCAAATATATAGCTTCCATAGTTGAACTTGACCTTTTTCCCCACAGCATAGATGAACCTTCCTAATTCCACAGTTATGGTGGTTTTGTGATTAGTAGGTACCCAGTTAGCAGCACCAATTCTGTACAAAATAGCATACTTGATACTGAGTTTGCTAGCTATCAATTTATTTTTTAGTGGCCACACCTTAACTTGAGTGACAATGATCTCTCTACACACTTCATTATCAGTCACCTCCAGCTCACACTCCTCTTGCTCATCTCTTCCCAGATATTTATTGACAGTACTAGGAGAGAAGTCAATACACTATCCCCTAACAAACACCTTCATATAGTTCACACTTCTATTATCAGAAATGTCTATGGGAATGTTGACAACAAATTCCTTAACAAGTCCACTATAGCACTTAGAGAATCTGGTCACAGTCTTTAGTAGTCCAACACCATGAATGAGGTCCATAATTTCTTTCATTTCCAAGACATCCTTTCCAAGCTCCCTTTCCAGAGCTAACCTCCTTTGGCACACAAACTTCCACAGGGAAACACTGCTCTCATAATGAAAGGATATGTTGTCCACTGGCACCTCAGGAACTTTATCAGAAATTCTCTTCAAGATGGTCTTTCTGACTGGTGTGATGTCATGGACATCTTCCTCAACTTCATCCTCAGACTCAGATTCTTCTCTAATCTTTCTCTTTTTGGAGGGTGTAACAACCTTGCTCCAAGGTTTTGTTGGACCAACAACAGTTTTCTTCTTTCCTTCAGTAGACTTCTTAGGAGAGGTTTCATTAGTCTTTCCTTTCCTAGTCTTTAGTCTCTTGGCAATACTTGGAACAACATTTCCAATGACTTCATTATCAGATAAGTCAACCACATTGATCACGTCCTCATTCTTTTCTTCTTCAGGAGTAGTTCTATCATTAATTTCCTCATGCATATCTTCTTCTTCTCCTCCTCTTTCAGAATCCTCAATGACAGACACAACAAGTCTATGAAGATCAGACTCATCTCCTTGCATGTCTACCCTTTCTGCTGGCATCTGATTCAATGGTATAGAAATTCCTTTCACAGGTATTCCTTTGTCCAGTATTTTGGTTGCCAGATTACCCATACTCTTGTCAACATCAAACTTTTCTACCACAGTTTGAGACGTGGATGACCTAGGTGTTGATTTATCACTAAATAGGATACTGGTAACCAGCTTCTTTGTTTCAGTGTTTTTAAAAATAGTTGCGGCCCTCTTAGGAGCAAGTTTAGATGGTCTAGGTTTACCTGACTCTGGTAGCATTACGGAGATGGGTTGTATATTCAGAGCTTCGTCTTCAGAGTACTCATCTGTAGAAACCCTAGCGTTATTCCGCGATGAACTTTTTGAAGGAGAAGAGGTTTGCTTTGACATGGTTCCTTTGAGGGAGTATAGATTGAGATGATTCTTCTTGTTGAAGGAGATGAACAGAGGAGAGATATGAGTTTTGATGAACTGTGATTTTGCTATAATAGGAATTGAGGGTCTGAGGTAAGGCGCCAGATTTTGAGTAATCTTTAAAGACCAATTATTAATTTTTTCCCTCCATAAAGACTTTCCTTTAAAAAAATCCACATCAGGACTCATTAACTCTGAGTGACCTTTCAGCATCATGACATCATAGTCTGATGTTATAACATCAACCTGAACATCATTAGTTGAACTATCTTCAAGAGAGATCCACTGATAGCAGTTATCTTTGGTTCTGGCACCCTTCATAACCACCTGATTATGCTCATCAGAAACCACACACTCATCCTTAGTGTAGTTTACCTTGTAACCTTCATCACACAACTGGCTTATGCTGATCAAATTTGCATTTAAACCACTGACAAACAGAACATTGTCAAGTTCAGGTCTACCATCACCTTTCACTTTCCCAACTCCTGCAACAACACCTTTTTCTCCATTGCCAAAAATAACCTCATGAGAGGAACAATGACTGACTTCAGCAAACATGGATCTACATCCAAACATGTGTTTGGAACACCCACTGTCAAAATACCATGTTCCTTCTTCAACCTCTTTGTCAGCCATGTGAGCCAATAAGCACTTCACCTTCTCCTTAGGTACCCATTGTTTAACAACTTTGGGCCTGTACTCTCTCCATCTGTTTTGGGGCTGAGGGTATCCATGCAGCTTGTAGCAAGAGTACTGCATATGTCCAAACCTTCCACAATAATAGAATCTCACCCTTTCATCTCTGAATCTTCTGCCATGATGAGATTGCTTAGGCTGCCATCCATAATGTGGTCTCCTCCTACCATAACTGCCCTGCCTTCTATTATGCTGGTATCTTCTCCCATAAGAAGACTGAGAATGTTGTTTCTTGGATTGTCTCCCATGATGATGTGGCTTCCTTCTCCCATAGTGATGAGGCACAGCATTGTTGTATCCATATCCATAACCATACCAGTTGTCCTGATGTTGAGACACCTGATGTGACATGTCCTGTTTGAACCTTGCAGCTTGCATGCTCTTGTGATATTGGGGAGGCATATACTGACTAGCTCCTTGAGGCTGCATCTTCCTCTGTTAGGGACCTTCCTTTTTCTCAACATTCTGAGGCTGAGCAACCTTCTTAGGGGTAGAATCCTATCTCTTTGGTTGAGACGTAGGTTGGGACACCTCCTCCTTAGCTCCTGAGGTGCTTGCCACATATCCTATACCAGACTTATCACCTGCAACTTTTTCTGTCTGCAGGATCTTGTCAAGTGTGTTTGTACCACAACTCTGCATCCTAACAGACTTGGTCATTTGATCCAGGTGAGCTCTAACTAGTACAACTTCATTTTCCAGATCAGTCTTTTCATTTTCTAGCTGAGCAATCTGTTGCTTATGGCACTTGTTTTCTTGACAAATCTCAGCACTTTTTAAACACAGCTCTTGATAAGTAGATGCTAACTCCTCATAAGTTACTTCTCCATCACTCGAATCATCATCAGAAACAACAGCTCCTGTTAAAGCTCTAACAAGCTTTGCTGACTCACCTTCACTTTCACTATCAGAGTCAGACCAGGAAACTGTCATGCCCTTCTTCTGCTTTTTCAAGAAGGTGGGACATTCTTTCTTGACATGTCCATACCCTTCACACTCAAAGCATTGCACTCCTTTATCTTGGGCAGTTTTCTCTTCATCCTTCTTGCTGGTGTCAGAAGTCATGTTCTTGACATTAGGCCTGGAGTTATTGTTCATTTTCTTGAACACTTTGTTGAACTGTCTTCCCAACATAACTATGGCCTGAGATAGATCCTCCTGGGATTCATAACTCTTTCCTTTTTCTTCTTGATCATTTGACACCAGGGCTATATTTTTTGGCTTATTTTTTGGTTCTTCCTCATTCAATCCAAGCTCAAAAGTTTGAAGAGATCCAATGAGCTCATCTACTCTCATCTTGCTGATGTCTTGTGATTCTTCAATGGCAGTAACCTTCATCTTATACTTCTTAGGAAGGGATCTAAGGATCTTCCTTACAAGCTTTTCATCTGACATTTTCTCACCAAGAACACTGGATGCATTAGCCAGCTCCAGAACATTCATGTGGAAGTCATGAATAGTCTCATCGTCCTTCATCTTCAGGCTTTCAAATTTTGATGTTAAAATCTGAAGTCTTGACATCTTGACTCTAGATGTTCCTTCATGTGTAGCCTGTAAAATATCCCACGCTTCCTTAGCAACTTCACAGGTATTGATTAACCTGAAGATATTCTTATCCACTCCATTGAAGATGGCATTTAGAGCTTTGGAATTTCCAAGGGCAAGCTCATCTTCCTCCTTTGTCCACTCTTCTTCAGGCTTTGGCTTAGAGGTGCCTTCTTTATCTTTGCCAACATCATCTTTCTCACACATGACAGGTGCTTTCCATTCTTTAATAACAGCCTTCCAAGCCCTACTGTCCAAGGATTTTAAGAAGGTGGCCATCCTTGGCTTCCAATAGTCATAATTGGATCCATCCAAAATAGGGGGTCTGTTGACGAATCCTCCAACTTTTTTGTCCATCTTTACACCAGAAAGTAACTTCCCTAGATCTCACCCAGAGACAGACAGGATGCCTGCTCTGATACCAATTGAAATTCTGGTATCAGACGTGTGATGTTAAGGTGCGATGTCACAACAATACACTCTGTACAATGGACAGAATAAACAGCAAAATAACACCAAGAATTGTTGACCCAGTTCAGTTACAACCAACCTACTCTGGGGGCTACCAAGCCAGGGATGAAATTCACTACTTGTAGATATAATTTACAGACTCAACAACCCGTTGACAATCTCCTAAACTTATACTCTACTAATGACTTCCTACCTAAGAAACCACCTAGGTATGAGAACACCACTCAATCCCTTACAAACACTCAAAGAAACCACTTTGAGTAACCTTGATCTTACTTCACAGCTTTGATCAAGCAACCACTCTCTATTGCTTCACAGCTTCTAGAGAGGACAGAATATGACACAGGAATTCACCCTAGAATTCTGGTTATACAACTCGTACAAAATACTCAAGACACTTAGCCTATGCTCTTGATCTTCTCTCTGTATTTCTGTCACTTTTTCCTTTGGTGTTGTGCGCTTTATATAGCTCCTAGAATTGGTCTTGGACCTGCTACAATATCTCCCAGATTTTTTATTTAAAACTGAATATTTAAAACAGATTTTCTCCTAAAATCTTTTTAAAACTTCAACCTTTTAAATCTCCTACAAATCTGCACCAGATCTCCTATGCAGCAGAAAATATCTATCCCAAGATATTCGCATCCAATGAGACAGCTTGCTCTCCACAATTCCAGCTAACACGCAACCCTAACAACATCACAACCTGATGTTATTAATTCTGCAGATCTAATGTCACAACATCGCCTATGTGACATCAGACATCCAGCTTCAGCAAATTAAATACTTAACACAGCCCAGTGTTAAATCTCAATGTTGCAACATCAGCCCTTGACATCAACATTGAGCATACCTTGTTTTACCAAAATTCCAGCCAATCCAAGAACTAACAATGCAAATGATATGCACCATGCACAATAACATGGTTATCAAGCATGGGATTTTCCCTTGGATATTTTATGCGGTTAATTATTGTTATTTAGGCGAGGGTGCTAGCAAAGTGATGCTAGACTTGTGTCCAGTGATCGGTAGGTCGAATGCGATGCCCTAAGGCGATCGACTTATATAGGTAGAAAAGGGGCTCGATGTTGGATCGAGAGTTTTTTCATTTTTGAAAGGGTTTGAGAATAAAGGCATACATCCAACAAGTAATAGTAAAGCATAATGAAAACAAAAGGGGGCAAGATAAACATACAAGTGTTCACTCAAAGCTCGAGGGGTTCTAGCGGGGGACGATTTATTAGGAAAAAAAGAGTTTGATTAAATTTTATTTTTATTTAGAAGTTATGTTAGAGATTATATTATATAAAAGAATGGTGTTTTTTGTTTTAGAGATTATATTTAAAAGAGATATACTAAAAAACTTATATTCTGAAAATTTGTTTTTTCTTTAAGGGGGGTGTGTTTATAAATTTATTTTATCCTAAAAGATTAATTTAAAGTTATAAAAGTTTTTACTTTAATTATTATTATAAAAAAAGTTTTAATTTAATTGTTATAAAATGTTTTAATTTTAATTATTATAAAAAAAGTTTTAAATTTGGATTAGAAAAGATCTTAAGTTTTTATGTTTTAAAAGGTTTGTTAATGAAGATTTTAAAAAGAAAAAGTTCCAAAACAAAGTTATATTAAAATATATAAATCATGCTTAATATTAAATTGATTTAAGAAAAAAAGAGAAAAAAAGATTGAGAAAATAAATAGAAAAAAAGCAGAGAAACAGAAGGGATCTCACACGACCATGTTTGCTCTTCTCTCTCGTTCGCTCACATTCCTCTCGCAATGAAATGGAAATTAGGGTTAAACCCTAACGGCGCCGTTCGTTCTCATTTCTCTCATCTCTCACGACTTGCAATAGCGAAACAATCAATCAAACAATAAATCCCCACCCCACACAGCCCCTTAATACCCATTTCACTATATTCTGATGATTACAAATTACAATGCGTAAATTGCGATAAAAAAAAAGGTGGCGGACGACGGCGGCTCCGATCAGGGAAGTTATCTTTCTCTTTACCTTTTTTGATTTTGTTGTTATTTGAAGTTCCTGGCTCTCGTCTTTCTCCTCTGGTTCGAGGTAACGATTACGTTTTGAATCTCTGTGCTCCTTCGCTTGTGGGTTTGATGGTAGACTCTGTGATGGTCGCCTCCGTTATCACCTTTCTCTCTCTGATTTTATTGTTTGACGCCGTGAGTGTATTTTTGGTGCGATTTTTTGATATGATGAATTTTTTTTCGTCATTTTGCTGGTAGACTGAGTCCCTTTTTATAGGCCGGTGATGAATTAGGGAACTTGAAAATCTTGAATGCTGATTGATAATGTGTTAAATGATTTGATCTGATTTGGTTGGATTTAGAAGGTTTTTGAAATATTTGAATGGCCTGATACGATCTGATTTTGATTTGAATCTTCTGATGCCCTGTTGCTGGCTATTTTCCAACGTGTCTTCAGTGAATGGCTTTGGAAAGTTTTGAATTGTTTTGGGTAATTTGATACGATTTACTTGGTTTGCTGATTTGGAAAGTTTTTTTTTTGAAATTTGAATTTGTGATACGGTTTTAATCTGGAAGATCCAAAAATTGTCCGCTTTTGATATGATCTCTTGTAATCATTGAGTTGAATGCTCTGATTGATCCAAATTGGAAGGAATTGATGTTGGCGGCGTCTTTACGATGTTGCCCTCAATTCTTAATTTTGAAGATGATGAAATCTCTCTGATTCAAAAAATATTCTGAGGCCAAAGTAGGGATTCCTTAAAGGTTTTGGACGTGTTTCCTTGTGTTTGTATTTTAACCATTGCTTTTGATCCTTTCCTTTCTGATTCCAATGTGTTGTGGTAAAGTTAGGAATACACTTTAATGATGGTTCGAGCTGAACTTTGATTGAAACGTGTTTTGTCTTGCTTGAATAGACTAGTCTGCTTGAAGTAATTTGGAAACCAAAACCCGGTCATAACTTAGTGCTTTGATTTTCATGTTACGCTCGGATCTCCTCAACACAAAATTGCCAATGGAAGTATCACACATCTGACAATCCATCAATGGCTTGTAACAGTGAGCAGGGGAGTTATCATCGCACAATTTACCGCGAGGTTTCGCAAATGAATTCACCAAACTCTGCTGAAGATGGGTCTTCTCAGTGAGTTAGTTTGAAAACCTTAACTTGTCGGTAAAAGGTACTCTTTTTTATTCACGTGTTCTTTATGATTTGTATGACTTGGTTGCCCTTTTGCACATGATATGCTTTGAATGTAAAAACGAGTGGATGACCTGGTGTGTGGACTGATGTGAGAATTGTCATGGATGGAATCAGTAATTGAATAAATAAATTTGAATTGTGAATCATGGTGTGAGGTGAAATCTTGTCGATACTTCTCGGTCATGAACTAGTGCAATACTGCTGAATGTCATATGCGTACGTGAGAATTATAACAAACTGCAATTTTTCACGATTACTTTAATTTTTGTGAAGCGGGTGACCTCATAAAAGCCTTGGAGAGTTGTACGGTTTTCTCCGGCAGCATGATATGCGTCTTGAGTAACGATGGCTTAATACATCAACAACTGAGCTCTACGACTTCTCGCGGCACAAACCAATCCCAGAATCCCAACGTCTTTGTGAATGATACCGGTAAACACATCCTCTTATTATGCCTCATGATACTCTTTTGGTTTTAACTTGCACGTGTTCTTGAATTTGCGATGAAACAAACTAGGACATAGAACTAATTGTTCCTTTCGTACACTTGTGTGGATGACTTGTGAACTTGGTGTTTTAGGCTATCAACTTGCTGCTAATGAAAGAGTTTCCATTCCCTCTCGATTGTTTTGTGGATATTGACTGTAATTTAAAATGTATTTGATTTCTTGGCTATTTTTCGTGATTTTTCTATGTAGGAAATTGCCATTTTATGTATGCTGAGATGGAAGATTGTACCGACAGTGATTTCCAATCATATGGTATATAGGTCCCCTGGACATTTCAAACTCATCCACAACTTTGTTTTATAGCATTATCAAATTGATTCTTATTTTTTTGGGATAAGACCTATCAACAATGTCTCCAAAGATAATCATAAAGTTATGCTTCTGGTTAGTATTCCATTCCTTAATCTGCTCTCAATTAATAGGAATGAAATTAATATGATGAAATTGGATTATGTTTGATTTTCTTATTTATGGTTTGATGAATTTCAAATGAGACCTTCATCTCAATGTATGATTGATGGTTCATGTGAGATTCCTTTGTTTTGGGTTGCAGCATACGTCTTGTCACGCTCGCGTCACGAAGTTTGGAGTGATGAAGCTCGCTTGGCATGGCTGGTGTGATGGCTTGGAAGAGAACAGTACGTGTCTGATGGAGAGTTACCAAGTGAGGCTGCAGAAGTCATGAATGTTATTACCTGAAGAGAGGAGGAAATTGAATGTGCTTCATACTTTGAAGTATCTTGCACGGGCAACGTATTTCATAGTTTACTACATCTTTTAATTTCTTTGCGTTACTTTTGATGTAATTTATTAGCACCATGATTGCATCATATTGGGAAAATACTTTGTAACCCATGTATATCGAGTATCAGGTCATGGTAGATCTAGCATGTGTTGTAGGATTGGCAATCATAAGTGGTTAGTAACCTCATTGGTGCCTAATTCAATCAATTCACAAACGGTATTTGTATTCTTGTTAGTAGGATGAAACTTGTATGAAGAATGTAATTCGGATTCTTAAAAAACAAACTTGGACGATACTCCAAGTAACTTGTTGTTGAAAGTTGGGTGGTGCCTAATTCTGAGAATCCTCTTAGCATATGTAGCTCTAGATCCATTTAACCATTTGAACTCAAAACACTATGAATAAACTTCGACGCCGTAGGGAAACCATAAACCAACACATACTATTTGGCCACTTTGCAATCATTGAATTCAAAGTATGCTTGAATGAACACTTTAATCTCGAATCACAACTTCATTTTTAATACCGCGACCCATTCTTTGCACTTTAACCAAGCAAATCTCTTGTTTTAACAAGTTTTCTTCATTTAATGGTCTTGATGAAGAAACGGCTTGAGAAGCCTAGCATCTTGATCTTAAGGTATCTTTGACGAGTCTTGATAAGGGAATGTACTTAGGATGATGAATTCAAATCTTAGTTCCACGAAAGAAACGAATGAACTAATCTTTAATGAAACAACCAATTCAAAACTGGCAGAAAGCCTTGAGACCCTTCGAATTAGGATCCACTGATCACGTCTTGAAACATTAGGCTGAGGGGCCAATTGTTGTTTCTACTTGAAACCAAAGTTCCTGCACAACTTGTTAGTCACAATAAACATGCACACAAATCCTATGGCCTAGTGATGCTATGCAAAAAGAAAAAGGATCTTAGGGTAAAAAATTAGGGTGCAACAGATGTATAGAAGTTTGGTTGGAAGCTTGTTTTATCTTACAACTTCAAGGCCCGATTTAATGTTTGCTACTAGTTTACTCTCAAGATTCATGAGTAAACCAAGTCATTTACATCTTGGGGTAGCAAAAAGAGTTCTAAGGTATGTCATGGGAACCATGGAGCATGAAATCAGATTTGAGAAGAATTCTAAACTTGAAGCTAAAGGCTATTGTGATAGTGATTGGGCCAGAAGTGTTGATGATATGAAGAGCACTTCAGGTTATGTATTCAACCTTGGTTCAGGTGTGATCTCTTGGTACTCAAAGAAGCAAGATATTGTGGCGCAATCTTCAGCTAAAGTTGAGTATTTAGCAGCTGGTTTGGCTACACAACAATCATTTTGGTTGTGAAGAATACTTGAAGATATCGGAGAAAAGCAAGAAGAAAGTTTGCTGCTCCACTGTGACAATAAATCAGCAATAGCCATTATTTCCGTATTTTATTTATTTATTTATTATTATTATTTTAAAGGCTTAAATAGTCTGCGAATCCCTGTAAGTTAGCGAGTTTTTGAGTTTGGTCACTATAATTTTTTTGTCTGAGTCCCTATATCCCATTTTTTGCGTGCGGTTTAGTCTCTAAAGCCAAAATCCGCATGAAAATTCGCATATTTCCTGCAGATTTTTCTTCATATTTTCCTGCGGATTTTGATTTTAGGGACTAAAACGCACGCAAAAGCTGAGATATAAGGACTCAGACAAAAAAAATTACAGAGACTAAACTCAAAAACTCGCTAACTTAAAGGGACCAAAAGTGCATTTAAACATTTTTTGAATGTTTATTATTATTATTATTATTATTATTATTATTATTATTATTATTATTATTATTATTATTATTATTATTATTATTATTATTATTATTTTATTATACTATTATTATTTACATTATTATTATTTGTATTATCATTATTATTACTATTTATTTATTTTCACTATTATTATTTAGTTATAAGCATTATTATTATTATTATTATTATTATTATTTTATTATTTTATTGTTATTATTTGATTATTATTGTTAGCTATCATTATTTTTTTATTATTATTGTTGTAAAATTTTAATTATTGATTATTATTGTGACCACTAATTATTAATTTGTTTATTATTGTTGTTAAATTTTTGTTGTTGTTGTTTTGTTGATTATTATTTGTATTTGTTGATTATTTATTAATTATTATTGTCATTGTGATTATTATTGTTATTGTTATTATTATTATAATTATTATTATTATTATTATTATTATTATTTATTAGACTAATTATTATTTTAATTATTATTAGTTATCCCTTTTTATTATTATTTACCATTATTGAGTTAATTAAATTATTTAAATTGTTAAAGAAGTTCGATTTTTGGTACCGTCGACTTTTCACAGATGCATTCCTATTTCGAAGTTAAAAACTCTATTTAACTTCAGAAATTGCTTAAACAAATAAAGTTTTGTTGACCGACCTCAAATAGTGTGATTCTTACATGAATCGCCTTACGATTGCTTAACATAGCACTAAATTCTTTAATTTGTTTATTATTTTGTTTACCTATAAAAATGTCACTTGAAAGCATCGGTTTTTCACAGATGCACTGCAGTTTCGAAATTTAGATTCTAATTAATTTCAGAAACTGCTTGAATGAATAGAGTCTTGTTGACCGACCTTAAATAGAATTGATTCCTACATGAATTATTCAACGATTGCTTAACATAGCCCAAAATTTCAATATCTAACTCTGATTTTTATTTTCAACTTTTTCTCTTTGATTTATTTTTACATTGATTTCACTGCTTTTTACTTTTGTTATTTACATCTATTTATTAAGCTTTCACTGTTAACTATTGCATTGTACATCCCCATTCGACAAAATTGTACCACCATTCCCACAAATATGTAATATTTTTACCGATTTCCATTAATGTCTATTGTATTAGTTGATTGTTAATTCTCAAGATTAAAATTAATAACTTTTAGAAAAGAACAAAAAAAACAAATAATTAATCCAACGTCGAGTCTTTTCCCAAATCAAAATCGTTTCCACTTCTCAAGCATTTTTAAACTCTCTAATCAATTCATCCCTTTTCAGTTCAAACGCAAATAAAAACCTTGATCCAATGTCGAACACCTTTTATCTAATTCGAACTAAAATACCTAAATTGTACTTAAACACCGTTTCAAAAAGGGTGAAAAAGGAGATGGTCTTGAGCCTTTGATTCCTCTCCTTGATTGTTTGGATACGAGTAGCCATACTTGGTCATTCAAACAACTGTCACCCATTAAAAACTTCTGAATCGATTCACTTCAAATCGCTTGCATAATCAAACTTAGGTCAAAATCATTTTCGTAATAAACATGGACTAAAAAGGAGGTGGTCTAGAGCATTCTATTCCCTTCCCCAAGTATTTGGATACGAGTAGCCTTACTCGGCCTTTAGAGTATTTGTCGTCTGTCCAACTTACATTAACCTTATCTAAATCCTTTTGCAATTAAGGATGAAAAGGGAGATGGTCTAAAGTCTTCTATTCCTCTTCTCGAGTATTTGGATACAAGTAGCCTTACTCAGACATTCGAGTAATCGTCATCCAATAAAACACTCAAATCAATCAAGCTTGTTTTCTACCCTTGTACACCTTCCGAGAAACATTTTTTTAGAAATGAGTATGCTTTATCCATATTGATGTGGAAGAAACAGAGGCTTTAGTCTCCAAGAGAGAACAACAAGAAAGGTTTAAAACACTCTATATGTCTAAAGGATTACTCTTTAAAAGCAATCAACCCAGTAGTTCTTAGTATGCACAACTAGAGAGCTCAGGTCTCATTTCACCATGAGAAAACATAGGCACAGGATTCTTATATCTTGGCGAGTACACCTTTAATAAAACGACTATTCCTTTAAAAAACTCCATTTTATTTTAAAAACATTCATCCTATCTTTCTTTTTCTCTCTCGATAGGTAGAAGATCACAATTAACAAAGCTAACATTCAACTGCAAAGCTAACTAAGAGGTTCTCGTTGAGTACAACAGATGCGAGGGGTGTTAATACCTTCCTTTTGCATAACTGACTCCTGAACTCGAATTTGGTTGAGACGACCATTTTATTTTTCTTTTAGGGGTTTTATCGATATTTTCCCTTTCCTGCTTTAGAATAAATAAAATTTTGTGGCGACTCTGTTCGAACATCTTTTCCGCAAGCGTGCGTTTGCCTCGCGAAGGATCGCATTTTTTGAGATGCGACAACTTTCACAGGAAGATCCTTGTCGCCCCTCGAGGGGATTGCATTTGCTGGACTTCCACAGGAAGATCATTTCCACCCCTCGAGGCAATTACATTTGTTGGACTTCCATAAGAAGATCATTGATGCCCCTCAAGGAGATTTCATTTACTAGACTTCCTTAGGAAGATCCTTGATGCCCCTCGAGGAAAATACATTGTTGGACTTCCACAAGATGATCCTTGTCGCCCCTCGAGGTGATTGCATTTGCTGGATTTCCACAAGAAGATCCTTGTTGCCTCTCGAGGCAATCACATAGCAGGTCTTCCACAGGAATATCCTTTCCGCCCCTCGAGGCGATTATATTTACTAGACATCCATGAGAAGATCCTTGCCACCTCGGGACTATGTGAATAATATGACCAAGACATCTAATAATTCACGCCAAAGAGGGGTGACCTATATCAAGCCACGAAGACTTGGTGTCAAGTCTTTCTTGAGGGCTCAATGGAATTCTTGCATGAAAGGTTAAATGCCTCACTTTAGGGACTCAAAGTCTCACCAGTTGGGCTATGCATTACAGTATTGAAGGAACTTATATTCCTCAAACAAAGTGGACTCTCACCTGAGGTACTTAGTGTCTTCGTGGACGAGATTATTTCCAATAATTCACGCCTAAGAGGCGCAATATATATCAAGATTAGGAGACTTGGTGTCAATTCTTGCTTGAGGGCTCGATGGATGTCTTGCTTGAAATGTTAAACTCCTCGCCTGAGGGATTCAACGTCTCATAAGTTGGGCAATGCATTACAACATTGAAGTAACTTAGATTCCTCAAACTATTTAGACTCTCGCCTGAGGGACTTAGTGTCTCTGCAGGTGGGATTATATCAAAGAATTCATGCCTAAGAGGCACGACCTATGTCAAGCTCCAGAGACATGGTGTCCAGTATTGTTTAAGAGCTTGATGGAAGTCCCGCCTAAAAGGTTAAATGCCTTGCCTGCGTAATTCAATGTCTCGTCAGCCAAGCTATGCATTACAACATCAAAGGAACTTAGATTCATCAAACTAGGTATTCTCTCGCCTAAGAGATTCAGTGTCTCGCTATCCAAACGCCATATTAATGGGTCTAGAAAGCTTAAACCCCTGAAGATAACTAAAAAATCGTGAGGGGAAGCACTAGTTCTCGGGATACTCCCATTAGTTGCAGGTGGAAAACACTTCGCCTTCTGTCATACCCCAAATTTTGACCACTAAGATTTCCCATCATTGTGCAAATCATCATCACAATGTGGATGAACCATCATGCCTCACAAAATGCCTCAAGGGTTGTTAAGCATTCACTACAATCAAAATTAGGGTTTTAAGCCCTCTCAGAGCCTTAGACAAAGGATCAATCAAGGAATGACATGATCTTTAACTTGTCTAACCTCTCAAACATCCACAATGGATCAAGAGGACTCCCACTTCAAGGATTAAGCACAAGGTTGCTCCCTTCTAGGTGGATCAACCTTCAAGATCGCCAGTATCACCAAATTAGGGTTTTGGTCGATCAGGGCCTCCAAAGGGAAATTTTCCTCTGGGCATGAGCCAGTGATCCAAAACACAACATAATGTACTCCATGGAACCTCATGGACCCATTCATCAAGTCAATTTTGCCTCAGGGGATGCATACATCAAAAATCAGGAATTAGGGTTTCTTGACCTAATTCACCCCTAAGTTGACTTTTAGGGCAAATCAAGAGCCAAGACCTCAAGAGAGGGTTTGAGGGTCTCTAATGAACTATATTGATCCATTTGTAACAATGGATTAATCCAAGAAGTTTGAGCAACAAGTCTCAATTTCATCTGCACCACAATTAGGGTTTTAAGGAAAAAGTCAACTATAACTTTGACTTTTGACCAGGACATGCTCCCAAGCCCTAGGACATGCCTCAATATACCCTATGACACCCATGGAACATGTCCATAAAGTTTGATTTAGGTTAAGGACATGATTTCATGAAGAATGGCACAGTTTGGAATTCATCTGATAAAAAGTCAACTGTGCACAAAAGTCAACTTTGACTTTTTGAGATTTTTCACCAAAATGGATTTTTAACCCTAAAATGATGTTAATGTATGATTTGAATCATCATTCATCAAGAAAAATCAAGAAAAGTGGGATAACTTGTAAAAGGGGTAACCATAAAAACTTAGAAAATTTTCTAAGTTAAAAATAAAGTGACAAGGGTACCAACTTTGAAGGATCATAACTCCTAAACCACAAAGCCATTTTTTCTCATCCAAAGATGGATTTGGAGCCCTCATTACCCTCTACAAAAACTTCAACTAGACCTAAGTCCAATTCATTAAGGATTTTGAGTTATGGAGTGATCAAAATGGCTGAAAAATGAAAATGTCACTTTTTCCAACATTTGTGAAATTTTCACTAAGTCCAAATCTGTCTTCATTTTTTTCCAAATGTAGGGGGATTTTTCACTTGGATTCAAAAAAGATCAAAACCAAACATGTTCAAACAGTTGTTATACCATGTAAGGGCTTTCCAAAATGGCCAAGAACATTGCCAAATTCCATTTGGGCTATGAGTTATGACATTGGGAAGTTGCCTTGTTGAAATCTGTCAAAGGCAAGGCAGAATTTGCAACTTTGCTCGATTTGCCAAAATCAGCCAAATTCAAATGCTCCTATCCACTTGGACACATCTGAGGATTGAATCTAAAGGGGACAATCACTGAGCCAAGCCTCCAAAGTCCTTGGAACAAGAAAAAGCATGTTGAACCTAGAATGGCCAAAATAGGGACAAGACTTCAAATTTGGATTAGAGCATTCAATGGAAGCATCAAGGTGGCATGGACTGAGCCATTCTCATCTGAAATCAGTCAAGACTTATCCAAGACCAAGGGAACCACAGCTCTGTGCCCTAACCTCTAGTCAATGGCTAGAGGAGACTTGGATTTCCATTGGACAACATTGGCCAAACCTACTTACCAGTTGCCATTCACTATTCCTTGCAAAACAAACTTGCTCTACTATAAATAGAGCTCAATTGTGATCAGTTTGAGTACACTAAAGCCATCTAACAGATGCTTTCCTCAAAATCTCTTTCTCTTGGCAAAAATGCCTTTCTTAGCAAGATAGCTATCGGGTTTTGAGTTTGAGAGCTTTTCCAATCAAACCAATCACTCACACACCTCACATACATCATATAGAAGTGATCCAAACACTCACATAACATCTGGAACACTGATTTCACAAAATCACCAGCCAATTGCTCAAGTTCTTGACAGTTTTGCAGTTGAGGTGCCATCTTCAACTCCAAACCATTTCAATCCATTCCGAGCACTCAGACACATCACTTGGTACCTAGGGAAGCAATCCACATCATTGGAACCTAGCTGTAACACCTCCAACACAAATCACGATCACCAGCTGCAAGTGGTAAGCATGAGCTCTTCTAACTCTATGATCCATGCAATTTTTGCTACACAATAATTTGGCCATATGTTCATAATCATGCATGGAATGTTTTCCCTCAATTAATTGCATTGTTTGAATCGTGTATCAAAAATCCTAGCCTTCATGCAGAAATTAGGGTTCTTGAGGATTTTTCATGATTTCTTGTTATATGTTTAATTTAAATGAAATTAATGGACATAGACATGATCGTGAGGTTGAGACGAGCATAATGATATGTGGATTGCATGTTATAATCGAGTATTCAGTGAGATTGGATAGAAAATGCAAATCAGCCAAACCCAGAACACGCACTTGTTCTTCAGCTGTTCTTGGCGCCTTTTTTGAATTTTCAAATATTTGAATTTTGTGATTTTTCTTTAATTGATTCAAAAATTAATTTCTCTCTGAGTTTTAATGATTTTGAGTTGATTCTTTTTTTAATAATTCACAAAAATGTTAAAATATTTTATTTTCCCAAAAAATCCCAAAAATATTATTTATTTCATATAATTGATATTTTTGCAAAGAATTAATATTTTAATTGTTCTTGACATTTTAAATATTTTTTCTACATTGATTTTGCAACTTTTAATGCTTTCTAATTATTTTGTAGGTCAATACTTAATTTTGAAGCATTAATCCAAGATCACAATTTGTTTTTCACATGTTAAACAATTTTGATCATTTTAATTGAATTTTTATTCAATTAAATACATTTTGAAAACAAATTAGGGTTTTTGGATTAATTCAACCCTCATAAATCATTTTCAAAACTTTTGGGCCTCTAATAGAGTGTAAGACCCAATCCTTTTTTTTGACCAAATCATTTTTGGGCCTCAGTGTATTGTATAAGTCCCGATACCGTAAAAAACAAACGGCGCGATCATCGCCTTTTGAAAAATAACCTTGGGCCTCTCCTCGAGCTATAAGACCCATTTAAAACTTTTTGGGCCTCTAATAGAGTGTAAGAACCAACCCCCTTTTAACCAAAATCATTTGGGCCTCAGATATTGTATAAGCCCCTTCGCGTTAAAAGAAAATCTCGGTGCGATCGCCATTTTTAAACGAAAAGTCAACTGGGCCTACCCTCGTGTCATAAGCCCCACTCTTTTTATTTAAACCTTTTGGGCCTCTTGAGAGAGTGTAAGACCCATTCCTTTGTACAGAAAACAATTTTTGGGCCTCTGTCACTTGTATAAGTCCCTTTGTACAAATTTAAACAGTGCGCTCACTGATAAAACCCTGGGCCTCTCCTTGAGCTGTAAGCCCCAAAATCTTTCTTTTTCAAAGCACTTTCTCCTTTGATTTTGAATATACTGTTGTTTTCAATCTTTCTTTGTTGAACAACTAACCAAACAACATGGAAGCTCTACAACCGAGTAAGTGGTTATTTCTTTCATTTACCGCTTTCATATACATATAACTGTATTGTGGGGCTGTTTCACTGTAAGTCTTCTTTCATAAACTCATATCGACTGTGTAATAATAGTATAGATATTTAGAGTTTCCCCGGCAACTACGTCTAGAACTAGGTGACGCCGTTTCGTTTATTCATAGAAATAGACACTAGATCCCTAATAGGATCACCAGATACAGTCTTATCTTCGGCTGTCCTCATTAGGAATTATCAAGAAACTCTACTCCTAGAGATGAATGTATTCTTCGTGAATGGCATCTTTGAGTTTCTTCCAAATTCTCGGACTTTCCTGACTTTGATCTATTCTCGGTGAATAGCATTGCCTTGACTTTCTCGGGGTTTGGGGACCCACGGGCTTCTTAAAAGCATCGGCCTCCTCTTGGGCATCGTACAAGGACACACAGGCTTCCTAAAAGCAACCCCGCCTCCTCTTGGGCTTCGTACAAGGACCTCTCGGCTTCTTAGAAGTATTCACAGCCTCCTCTTAGGCTTCGTATAATGATCTCTTCCTCCAGGAATGATAGCCTCCTCTTGGGCTTAGTACAAGGACCCGTCGGCTTCTTAAAAGTTTCCAGCCTCCTCTTGGGCTTCGTACAAATTGTCCCGACGACCTCCTAGAGGTATAGGAACAGAACTTAGTCATCTACATAGAACAGTCCTTTCAAAGAGTCTACTACTATTTCTCAAAGCATAGTACAAAAGATGAAACTCTAGACTTGGACAGTCTAACTTCCTTGAGTCTCAAAGACATTCTCAAGTGACCCCTTCGTTAAATAGGAAGGAAACCCGGAGACTCGGACAGTCTCAATACCCTTTGGATTTCCCGCTTCCTTAAAGAATAGGAATAACCCGGATCCTTGAATTAAATCCATGAGTACAGTATTGCTCATATAAGAACTGATTTTCTCTTTAAAATTAGTATACTGGACCTGTCACTTAACTGAAACAGAAACCATGGCCTCCTCTTGGGCTTTGTACAATGATCCTCCCCAGCGGAGTCAAACAATGTTTAGCCTCTCTCTCGGGCTTTGTACGAGACACATAAGAGACTCCCTCGTTGAGTCAATCCCGCTTCCGCCTCCATCTCGGGCTTTATACGAGATACAAAAAGGTTCTTATTGAGCCAAACAAACTTTAGCCTCCATCTCGGGCTTTGTACGAGATACAAAAACTCTCTTGTTGAGTCAGATAGCCTCCATCTCGGGCTTTATACGAGATACCAAAAGATTCCATCGTTGAGTCAAAACCTTTTAGCCTCTCTCTCTCGGGCTTTGTACGAGACACATATTAGCCTCCTCTTAGGCTTTGTATAAGAAAACCACTGGTTAATCCAATTAACCTTTTAGCATCAAAGTTGTGCCTCGTTCACAGTACACAAACATCAACAACTCATTCCTCTTCATCTAATCGCTGTAAGCGGCAAGCCTCTGGATCATCTACATCCATGCCACTGTCCCTCTTTTAGCATGAGCAATTCCTAAGGAAAGATAGCATTGTTCTACACTGATTTAAAGTCTTCTCCTTCAGGTTAAAACCCCCTATAAAGGAAATTGTGGCATTGCCGGATTCACAAATCCTTGTTAAAGTAATTCTCCTTTATAAAACAAATGTGACATACAACCCCCCTCTTTAGAGATGACAAATTCTCTCTAAAGTTGAGACCTTCAGCTTCACATCTTGGGCTTTGAACAAGATACAAATAGACCTTCAGCTTCACATCTTGGGCTTTGAACAAGATACAAATAGACCTTTTAGCTTCACGTCTTGGGCTTTGAACAAGATACAAACCACCTTTTCGCTTCACGTCTTGGGCTTTGAACAAGACACCAAAACACCCATTTCCTCCCATAGAATAGGAGGAACTACGAACGCTCTGATTTCCCTGTTTCGGTAAACGGGAATACGTAGGCATAAGATCGAAAGAAAAGATCTTAGCGAGCACAATCAACAAAAAACCCAAATCCCATATCTCCCTCAATCAAAAGCAGTAATTCAAAAAGCATCAGTCCTAACATCCTAATCCTTGTTCCCCGCCAGAAACCTTCCGTCTAGATAAAAAGAAAGAAAACCGTATTGGCAAAAATACAAATAACCAGTACAAAGGCCCCCCCACATTGATAGCATCCGTAACCTAATAGACCGCTGTTTAAACTCAATATGCAAAGCAGGGTTAATTGGAGACATCTATTTCCCTTCCTTCATCAGCTTTAATAGGATAAAAAATGAATCAACCTATAGTTTTAAGCTCAACCGCAGAGAGCGACCAGCGCTCAAGAACCGCGTACAAAATCGCTCGCTACAGAAAAATGGCGCCCACCGTGGGGCCCTATCAAATTTAGATCTAGGCACGGACTACCTTTTCACCTCTTGAGTGGAAACCACAGATTGGGGCTTCCGCCGGGGAACCCATTTTCTGTCAGGAACTTAGGATTCATAGCTTTAAAGGTCTAGGATGTTTAGGACAAATATATATACTGCTTTTCCTGCTATACATGTTTATTTTCTGCTAATGGGAATGCGGGTGATGCCGTATGTGGAAAGATTGAGTATACACTTAAGATAAGTGATGGCGACGGGGTCGACCATCAACCTCAGTGGAGGCTGACCAATGCAACCCATTCTCTCACCTAGATAATGGGCCGATTGTTAAGTCTGAGAAGCTGAGGAGCCAAACCCTTTCATAGTGCGGAAATTATCGGAAATAGTTGTTACACGATACTACCCTCATTTGAGGCTGGTAATCTATTCTCGGTGAATGGCACTTACTCTAAGATTGCACTACAACTCGTTGGCGATCCGCTTGTTGTTTTGCTTTCCTTGGAGGAGCTGATGATAATGAGTACAAGTACAAAAATCACCCTAGTATAAACCTTTGGGGATGGGTAGAGCCTTGACTTCATGACAACGACCCTTTGACCCCATGTTTTTTCTATGTTTTTGTGTGCTGCATTCATGCATTCATCTAAAAAACATTAAAACATTCAAAAAATCTTCTCTTCTAGTCTCTCTGTTTTTTCAAAATAAACTAAGACTGTGATTGCAAATATCAGAGAAAAGGATTGCACTAATGGATTTCGGTAGAAGGAGAACTCACCAGTATACCTTCAAGGTTCCAAAACTAGGGGATTTGAGAAGGTTAGCAAGGATGATCACTAACCCAGAGGCTTTCAGGGCCAAGCACGGAGGTTTGCTACCACTGTTAAGAGTCCATGTGATTGAGGGAATCATGGATACGCTCATTCAGTTTTATGATCCAGTTTATCACTGTTTCACATTCCCGGATTACCAGCTAGCACCAACGCTGGAGGAGTATTCTCATCTGACTGATCTACATATCACTGATCGAGCTCCATTTTCTGGACTAGAAGAAATTCCAAAGAATCAGACCATTGCAAGAGCAATTCATTTGGACGAGTCTGAGGTCAGGACTCACCTAATCACTAAGGGTGGCATCCAAGGTTTGCCAGCCCAGTTCTTGACAAAGATGGCCATGTATTTTGCCAGTATAGGAAATGTGACTGCTTTTGAAAGCATCTTTGTCTTGCTCACCTACGGGTTATTTTTGTTTCCCAACATTAATAACTTCGTCGATATTAATTCTATTAAGGTTTTTCTCATTGGAAATCCTGTGCCGACTTTGCTCGCAGATGCGTATCATTCTGTACACTTGGGAAATTTGTACAGCGGAGGGGAGATCACATGCTGTGTACCTTTGCTTTACAAATGGTTTATCTCTCACTTGCCCAAGTCTGCTGCTTTTTGGGATTGTAAGAGTGCCCTACGCTGGTCGCAGAAGATCATGTCTCTTACCAACTCTGATATAGATTGGTGTAATAGGATCTATGATGGAATCAGAATCATTGATCGTTGTGGAAACTTCCCCAACGTACCCCTTATAGGAACTAAAGGAGGAATCAACTACCATCTGGTGTTGGTTCGTCGTCAATTTGGATACCCGATGAGACACATCCCACTGGGTGTTCATCTGGAAGGTCTTTTCTTCAAGGAAGGAGAAAATGACAGAGCACTAAAGATGGAAATAGTGCAAGCTTGGAAGCATGTTCATAAGAAAGGACGAGAGTCTCTAGGAAAACCGGACTGTGTCTCGGTGGAGCCTTATCTCCATTGGGTACAAACTAGAGCTCTCAAGCTAAAAATGCCTTATCCTCGTTACGGAATTCTTCCGCCGAGGGAATCTGTCATGTACTTCATGACGGAAACTGAAAAGCTTCAGGTTACTCTCAACAAAGTTCAATGGGAGAAAAGGTCTTGGAAGAACAAGTACCGCACCCTCGACGTAGAGTGCATCAAAATACAGCAATTACTGAAAGAAAAAGATGCTCTGATTAAAATTTTGGAGCAACATGCTGCAGATAATCAGGATGACCAAAGGAATTTGCTCGCTCCTTTCACTTGGCAAAGGAATGACAACCCAACAACGGCCCAAGAGCCCCGGTCAAAGAAAAGGAAGATACCAGAATCAACACCTGATTTCTCTTCAGAGAGGACTCGGGACCCATTAGCTTAGGTTTCTGTTTCTGCACCTTGTAATCTACTGTATTTCCATTTCTGTAATCCTTTGAATTCAATAAAAAGGGGTTTCCCCACTATTTGATATTTGCAATCTAATTGTCGAAGTTTATTTTAATTAAACCTTAAACAATTAATATAATCATTGCATTCATCATTCTCACATCGCGTATTCTTCTTACTTACGAATCTCACGTTTGTGTCTCGGTTCTAGAGTCAAACTGTCTCATTCGTACAATACTCGGGCCAATTGTCAGAAAAAGATGGATGATCTTGAGGAAGAAAACAGAGAGTTGAAAGAAGAGATCGACGCTCTGAGAGAGGATATGAGAAAGCTTCGTAACGACATGCAAGCCATAGCGGAAGCTCAGCTACAAAGGACTGTGATCTCAGAGATCACCTCAATGCCCATAGTGGAGAAGTATGATCCTAGGTATCAAATACCGAAAGATCGTCCTTGGGGCATGCCTGTTAACTATATCTCAGAAGGATATGTTCTGCCGATCACTGAAGATCAGGGAATCACAACAGAAGCCGCTGGGCCTGAAGGTTACAAACTTCGGGAAAGCGAAGATGCCAGGGGCATACTGAAGACTCCTGAAGGTTACAAACTTCGGGAAGGGCCAAGATTCACCGCCGTAGTCACGGTCCCACCCCCTGTGGTGCACACTGTCCCGGAAGGACAGATTCCACCAACACCTTCTGGTAAGAAGGAAACTATGTTCGATAGAATGGATGAATTCCAGGAACAGTTCTTAGAAATGCAGAAGGAGCTGCAGGCCATCCGCGGTCAGGATCTATTTGGAAAAGACGCCGCAGATCTCTGCTTGGTCCCAAATGTGAAAGTCCCGCACAAATTTCAAGTGCCCGACTTTGAAAAATACAAGGGTAACTCTTGCCCTCAAAGCCATCTGGTGATGTACGCTCGGCGGATGTCAGCTCAGACGGAGAATCAGGACCTACTGATTCACTACTTTCAGGATAGTTTAACCGGTGCTGCATTAAAATTGTACATGGGTTTAAACCGTACTACGATCAGTACATTCAGAGATCTTGGTACTGCCTTCGTCCAACAATACAAATACAATTTGGACATGGCACCCGACAGAGATCAACTCAGATCGATGTCGCAAAAGAACAAGGAAACCTTTAAGGAGTATGCTCAAAGGTGGCATGAAATTGCCGCTCAAATTTGTCCACCTCTTGAGGAAAAAGAGATGACAAAGATTTTCTTAAAGACCTTAAGCTCATTTTACTATGACCGAATGGTTGCCAGTGCGCCCAGTGATTTCACTGAAATGGTCGGCATGGGCGTACGTCTTGAGGAAGCCGTCCGAGAAGGACGTTTGGTAAAAGACACTGGATCGATGAGCGGTACTAAAAAATACGGTAGTGCTCTCCCTAAGAAAAAAGAGCAAGATATTGGGAATATCTCCCTCGAAAAGAAAAGGCGACGTTATCAACTGGTAGCAGCTGTGACTCCTGCTATCAACCCTGCGTCTATTCCTACGTATCAACCTCAGGTTGCGCAAAGCCAACCTGACCAACAAAGAACACAACAACCTCTTCAGCAGGCTTGTCCTCCATATAACAACAACCGTACAATACGGCCACCAGGATTCGATCCTATACCCGTGACGTACGCAGAACTGTTTCCATTACTACTGGCTAAGGGGCACATTCAGAATAAATCTCCTCTTACAGTACCGGAAAATCTGCCTTTTTGGTTTAAGGTGGATCAAACATGCCCTTATCATCAAGGAGGTTCAGGGCATAACATAGAGACTTGTCTCAATTTCAAGTCCGACGTACAAAAGCTTGTTAGGAGCGGGGTCTTATCCTTCAAGGATACGAATCCTAATGTTCTCACGAACCCGCTGCCTCAACACGAGAAGGCTACAGTCAATTTGATAGAAGGAGAGACTAACGATGTCTATCAAATTCACAATGTACTCTTGTTGAAAACTAATTTGGTCAAGATGCATTGTAGATAGAGTAGATATGGCCATGTGCCACCTCATAACTATCATCAGTGTGATATCTGCTCTAAAGACAATCAAGGATGTTCTGTAGTGCAAGCAGCTCTGCAGGAACAGATGGATCTCGGATGGATCCAAGAGCACCGAGTTCGTGGAGTTAACATGGTCTACACGAATTCTAACGTCATTCAGAACCACGACATGCGTGAAATGAATGTCAACTTGGTGGCAATGCACTCAAGGCAAAGCCAGTATCATAATCTGCCGTGGCACGATTACAGTTCCTGTCTGACTTGCTCGGTAAACAAACAAGGATGCTCTTTCATACAAGAGGCCCTCCAGCGTCAGATGGATCTTGGATGGATCCAAGACTACCATGATAGGAACCCTTATCAGATCAACATGGTTCAAATCTTCGATATTCGCGTGATGAATACCAACCTGGTAGAGTTACATGCTGAGCAGGTCCGACTCGGATTCTTAATATCACATAACTATCAAAGCTGTAAAGCGGGTTGCAAAAACGATCGAGGTTGTACCCTTGTCCAGGAGGCACTTCAACACTTGTTAAATCACTGGTGGATGCCAATCTATATGGATGAAGATACTCAGCAGATTAGTATTAGTAATAGAAACCCCACTCGGCGTCAAAGTCAGGATGTCCAATCAGTGGAAGCTAACCTAGTAAGGTTACATTGTATTCAAAGTGGGCGTGGCCAGGTGCCACCACACAACTATGACAGTTGTAGAATCTGTTCGAAAAGTAACCAAGGGTGTTACCTTGTGAGAGCAGCTCTTCAGGGTCAGGTCGATTGTGGAGAAATTCGTCCATATCCGGGTTCTGGACCCATCAACTGGACGCCAAACTACCTTGCCGATCAAATTGAGGACGTTGTCACAATTTCTGGTCATCACAGGACCAGAGATGTTTGTCCCATTATCCCTCTATTGGATGAATCTAAGGTTCCCAACCGGGAACGGATCGAGATTACTTACGATGGTCAGAAACATCAGAAGGCTCCTGTAGTCATTTATCTGCCGAGACCATTACCGTATGAATCAGCTAAGGCTGTCCCTTACAAATACGGTGCAATGATAATTGAGAATGGAAAGGAAATTCCATTACCCTCCGTCGTGAATATTGCAGACATCAGTCGTGTAACACGGAGTGGTAGAATCTTCAACCGAGGGGTTGGGGAACCCAACAAAGAAAAGGAACCTCACACGGAAGTTCCCGATCCACCAGTCGGTCAATCCAGTAATCCCGACCTTTCGAAAAATAATGATGAGATGCTGAAGCTCATCCAAAGGAGTGAATACAACATTGTTGATCAGTTGTTACAGACTCCTTCAAAGATCTCGGTGTTATCACTGTTACTCAGTTCAGAAGCGCATAGGGAGACTCTACTGAAAGTCTTGGAGCAGGCCTTTGTGGAACAGGATGTAACAATCAGACAGTTCGATAGCATTGTCTCTAACATCACTTCCTGCAACAACTTGGGATTTAGTGATGAGGAATTACCTGAAGAGGGTCGCCGTCATAACATGGCGCTCAACATTACAGTTAACTGCCAGGACGATGCTTTAGCCAGCGTACTAGTAGACACAGGGTCAGCCCTGAATGTTATGCCGAAGTCCACTTTGATGCAATTATCATTCAAAGGACCTCCGATGAGAGTTAGCGAGGTTGTCATCAAAGCATTCGACGGATCCAGAAAAATAATTATCGGCGAAGTTGATCTTCCCATAACTATCGGTCCTCACACTTTCCAAGTCACTTTCCAGGTCATGGACATCCGGGCAACATACAGTTGTTTATTAGGAAGACCTTGGATACATCAGGCTAGAGCGGTTACTTCAACCCTCCACCAAAAGATAAAGTTCGTCAAGAACGATCAACTTGTCACGGTTTGTGGGGAACAAGCCTTGCTCGTGAGTAACTTGTCATCATCTACTGGTATAGAACCCGAGGAGGTTATTGGGACTCAGTTCCAAGCATTGTCGGTGAGCAAGGACAATCATTTCAAAGGAGGAACCTCGATTTCCTCATACAAAGATGCTATCAAAGCGGTCGAGAGTACCGACACAACAGGATGGGGACATCTTGTCATTCCCACTGACAATAAAACAAAGAAGGGTCTTAGTTTTTCTGCAACCTGTACCCAGACAGTTGCTGCCAGTGATGGAAGTCTTCATCCCATTCAAAACTTCTTCCACAGTGAAGGTTTCCTTCACCCAGTGTCTCAAACAGTTCATGCTATCAATGAGGAAGATCCCTCTGACACGGATGAAGAATGGAAGTCCTATTTGAATGAGGACGGTTATATGTCTCAGGAAGAGGTGCCTACGCCTTTTTGATTTCCTACAGAGAGTTCGAGATTTATACCAAGGTCAGACGTCGAAATGATCTACGGAGATTGTGATCCGGAAGGATGCCGTTCTCCGCCAAATTCATTAGAGGAGGACACTCTGATGAAAGACAACTTTGACTACAATTACTATGGCCCAATGGATGGTCTGCCAATGTGGTAGCCTTACCCAGGAAACTTGGGGCAAGAGGGTCAGCCGAACAATGAAAATCAGCTGACCGTCATTGAACGGAATACCTGTGTCCCCACCATGTCATGGGAGCAACACTCAGGTCATTTAGAAACTACTCAACATGAAGATGAATTTGCAACGTTTGCAGGACTTGAATTCATCAACTATGCTTTTCCCGAGGTCAACGTCATCGAGAGAAATGACTCCTCCAGTTCGAAAGAAGTGTGGGACACCTTGGGACAACCGAGTGGAAAATACGACTATATGGTCAAGTACACCGCTCCCGGAAGCTCTCATATCAGGCTCAAAGACATCCAGCTAACTGGATGGGGAGATACAGCTGAGAGCACAAATGTTATGCAAAATGCAACAGAGGAATTCTCCTACGACAACTCTGCCTGGGAAACAAATTCCAATGATCCTGCTCCACCAGAAATCAGCGTCATTTCTGAAGACAAATCAAGGAAGGTGCCAGACTTTGTGATTCACCGAGGAGTTCGCCGCCAATGGGTTGCCGTCGAGGTTCCGAAGGTCATTCATCAGTCAAAGTAATTGCCATCTTTAACCTTTCACCCTGCCAAGGTGAAACAGATGTTTTGATAGGGCTTGCTTTCTGTAAATTTCCCTCTTCGCTTTGCCCAAAGCGACAGAGTTTTGTTTAATAGGGCTGTAGTTTCAAGGATCGACTTGTTCATTAATAAAATAACGTCATTCTGTAATTTCCGCATTAATTGCTGTTTTCTCTTTTTGCTTTTTCAGAAAATGGTAATCCTAAAAAACAATTCAAATAAATACAAGCAGTAAAATAAATACACTGCACACACTTGCATTTTCTCTATCTCTTCTAAACACGAATCATCAGTCATGCAGATTGCTTGTTTTAAACCCCGTTGAAACATACGATCCGATGCCTTCTCCCAACTTTGAGTTCTCAGTATTCGAGGCTGAAGAAGAAGTTGACAACGAAATTCCAGAAGAGATCTCCCGACTACTCAGACAAGAGGAAAGGTCCATTGAACCTCACAAAGAACTGTTGGAAACGGTAAACTTAGGTTCAGGGCAAGAGAGAAAAGAAATCAGGATCGGAGCATTGCTCAGTCCAACTGCCAGAGAGAGTTTGATAAAGCTTCTCAGAGAATTTCCTGATGTATTCGCTTGGTCCTATCAGGATATGCCAGGGTTGGATACCAGCATCGTGGAATATCACATACCGTTAAGATCGGAATGTCCGCCAGTAAAGCAGAGGTTGAGACGGACTCATCCTGACATGGCCATCAAAATCAAAGAGGAGGTACAGAAACAGATTAACGCGGGTTTCCTCGCTACATCAGAATACCCTCAATGGTTAGCCAACATAGTACTCGTTCCCAAAAAAGACGGAAAGGTCAGAATGTGTGTCGACTATCGAGATCTGAACAAGGCAAGTCCAAAGGACGACTTTCCTTTACCACACATTGACATGCTGGTAGACAGTACAACAAAGTTCAAAGTCTTCTCCTTCATGGATGGATTCTCGGGCTATAACCAGATCAAAATGGCGCCGAAAGACATGGAGAAAACTTCGTTCATTACCCCATGGGGTACCTTTTGTTACAAGGTAATGTCGTTCGGTTTGAAGAACGCTGGGGCAACCTATCAAAGGGCCATGACTACTTTGTTTCATGACATGATACATAAGGAAATCGAGGTATATGTTGATGATATGATTGCAAAATCAAAAACAGAGAGTGAGCACGTTGAACATCTGTCAAAATTGTTCGAACGTCTAAGAAAATTCAAGCTCTGCTTGAATCCCAACAAGTGCACCTTCGGTGTCTGTTCAGGGAAACTACTAGGGTTCATCGTCAGCCAGAAAGGAATTGAGGTTGATCCTGACAAGGTCAAGGCCATTCAAGAAATGCCTTTGCCAAAAACTGAAAAACAAGTCAGAGGATTCCTGGGACGTTTGAACTACATCTCCAGATTCATATTCCTTATGACCGCCACATGTGCGCCGATTTTCAAGTTACTCAAAAAGAACCAGGATTGCATTTGGACAGAAGATTGTCAAACTGCCTTCGACAGTATTAAGGAATATATGTTGAATCCTCTGATTCTATCACCTCCAGTGGAAGGAAGGCCACTGATCATTTACCTCACAGTCCTAGAAGACTCAATGGGATGTGTACATGGCCAACAAGACGAAACCAAACGGAAAGAGTCTGTCATTTACTATCTTAGCAAGAAATTCACCGACTGCGAAACTCGGTACACAATGCTTGAGAAAACTTGTTGTGCTTTGGCTTGGGCAGCTAAACGTCTTCGCCAGTACATGATTCGTCACACTACTTGGTTGGTTTCCGAGATGGATTCAATCAAGTATGTCTTCGAAAAGCCTGCTCTCACGGGAAGGATTGCCCGTTGGCAAATGCTGTTATCAGAATATGACATAGAGTACCACGCTCAAAAAGCCGTTAAGGGAAGTGTTTTAGCCGATCATTTGGCTCATCAACCGATTGACGATCAAGAATCAACCGGGTTTGACTTCCCAGACGAAGATGTCATGTATCTAAAAATGAAAGATTGCGATGAACCGTTACCCAGTGAAGGGCCAGAACCAGGTTCCCAATGGGGACTTATCTTTGACGGAGCAGTTAATTATTATGGAAACAAAATTGGGGAAATCATTGTTACCCCTCAGGGTACCCACATTCCTTTCACCGCTCGACTTACGTTCAAGTGTACGAACAACGAGGCCGAATACGAAGCTTGTATTATGGGTCTCGAGGAAGCGATTGATTTAAGGATCAAAAACTTGGATGTATACGGCGATTTAGCCTTGGTTATCAATCAGATAAAAGGAGATTGGAACACATACCAATCAGGATTGATTCCTTATAAAGACTATGCAAGAAGGTTGCTACCTTTCTTCAACAGAATCGAGTTTCATCACATCCCTCGTGATGAGAATCACATGGCTGATGCATTAGCCACTCTCTCTTCTATGATTAGTGTAGGTTAATGGAATGACATACCTAAGATCGACATAATGCGCCTTGAACGGCCTGCTTACGTCTTCACGATTGAAGCAGTCATAGATGACAGACCTTGGTATCACGATATCAAATGTTTCCTTCAGAAACAAGAGTACCCATCTGGGGCACTCAAAAAAGATAGGAAAACCCTCAGAAGATTGGCTGGAAACTTCTTTCTGAGCGGTGATACACTCTATAAGCGGAATTTTGAAATGGTTTTGCTCCGATGCATCGACAGACCAGAAGCAGACATGCTTATGAAAGAAATTCATGAAGGATCCTTTGGCACTCATTCCAATGGACATACAATGGCGAGAAAAGTTCTAAGAGCAGGGTACTATTGGTTGACCATGGAATCCGACTGCTACAAGTACATGAGGAGGTGTCACAAGTGTCAGATATACTCCGACAAAATTCATGTACCGCCATCACATCTCAAAGTTCTTTCTTCCCCGTGGCCTATTTCCATATGGGGAATCGACATGATTGGCTTGATCGAACCTAAGACTTCAAATGGACATCGGTTCATCCTGGTAGCCATTGACTACTTTACCAAGTTGGTCGAAGCAGCGTCATACGCCAATGTAACCCGACAAGTGGTGGTTCGATTTATCAAAAACAATATCATCTGTCGTTATGGTGTTCTAAGCGAGATCATTACTGATAATGGATCTAACTTGAACAATAAGATGATGAAGGAGTTGTGTGCAGAGTTCAAAATTGAACATCATAACTCATCTCCCTACCTACCAAAGATGAACGGAGCGGTAGAAGCGGCTAACAAGAACATCAAGAAGATCGTTCAAAAGATGGTTGTAACCTACAAAGACTGGCACGAGATGCTACCCTTTGCTCTTCACTGTTATCGCACATCTGTTCGCACTTCAACAGGGGCTACCCCTTTCTCTCTAGTGTATGGCATGCAAGCAGTTCTCCCAATAGAAGTAGAGATCCCATCAATCTGAGTACTGGTGGAAGCTAAGCTCACCGAAGCTGAATGGTGTCAAAGCCGACACGACGAATTAAACCTGATCGAAGAGAAACGAATCACGACACTATGCCACGGTCAATTGTATCAACAGAGAATGAAGAAGGCGTTCGACAAAAAGGTATGACCTCGTGTCTTCGGAAAAGGGGACCTCGTGCTCAAGAAGATACAATCTTTTCTCACTGATTCCCGGGGCAAGTGGACTCCGAATTATGATGGCCCCTATGTGGTCACAAAAGCTTTCTCAGGCAGCGCCTTGAGACTTGCAACCATGGACGGAAAGGAATTTGCCTACCCCACGAATGTTGATGTAGTCAAGAAATACTTCGCCTAAACTAAAAAAAAGAAAATAAAATGTCTTGGTGGATTGAAAACCCGAAAAGGGCGGTCCAGGCAAAAGTTAGAGACATGGAAAAATCATCCCGATGGATTGGAAATCTCATAGTACAATCCAGACAAAAATTAGGGAGAATGGCAAGTAACTATGTTCAACAGAGGCAAGTCCCTCAGCAGAAGCAGTTACATCATCCATCAGAGGAAAACTCCAGTCAAGGTCATCTTCGACAGAAGCTCAGGAAGCCCCGAATTCAAAGTTGGTAGAAGAATAGTGGTCGTTATGTTTCAACGTAGTCCTTTTCCCTATAAATTACCATTTTCAAACTTTGTATATACTCTTTGGAATCACGCGTTTGGCTGATCTCCATCTCATCAATAAAATTTGAGCCCTTGTGCTTTTGTTTGTAGTTCTTATTTGTTTTAGCTTTATAGAACGACGTTGTTAACATGACTAATGACTCTTGAAATAAAACAAAAATGAATTTACTTGGTAAAACTTTTTCTGCTTTTAAAATAAATATGGCAATTCCTTTTGACTGTTAAACATTAAAAGAACATCAATTGCTTCTCCAGAAGTAAGCAAACTTCAAAGTGCAGGATCAAAGTGCTCCTTCTAACCCAGTACGCCTGAATGAAGGGATCAACTGTGTCAGAGACCTTGTTTCGTCTGACACCCCTCGGCTGAGTTCTTATCCCCTAAGCCCGATCAACTGTATTCCCCCACAGGGACTATCTCTCCTAAGCAAGGTGGAATTGCTATTCTGAACCAACGGTACTTCTTCGCCCATCGATGGCCGAGTATCTAGTCGTGTTCACTTGTCAGTTTGTATGTCGCGTCAGTTTTGTCAGCATAAACATACATACATCATGCATTATTGATTTGCATTCACATTTCATATTGCATCACCATCACTCTAGTCGGTCTTGTCCCCTAGTGATAAAAGTTCTCTCAATCGAGTTGTCAACCCTTTCCTCGTCAGGAAACGCTGCGTTTGAACACCCTCTCTCCTCCAGTTTTATTTCTGGAATGAAGTTGGCTCCTCAACCACTTTGATAACTTGAACCTCTGAAAGACCAGAGGAACCTTCAGTCAGCATCACTCTTCGCCATTGAAGATGATATCCTTGCTTTCCCGGATTAAAGAAAAATCCCCCAGAGAAAGCCTCCTAAGCAGAGATTTGGCAGTACAGCTGCCATTCTCCGAAAAGATCGCTGATGAAAAGGTCATCGGCACCTCAAAATTGGACCCCATCACATGGCGTTTCTCCGGGAAGATCCCGAGAAAAGTATGATGTAAGATACCCAAGTGGAAATAGTCTCTCAAGAGACTCGCTTTCTCCCAGTAGAATCGACAAATGGCGTCTCCAAACAGAGAAGTTTGTGTACCTCTACAATTCAGACGATTGGGTTCCCCAGCAAGTCTGACGTCAAAACTTTTTCCGTCAGATGGCATCTCCCCGGGAAAATTCGGCGAGAAGTTTGAGGGAAATTGCTACGAATAGCATCCCTTGTCAAAAAATTTATTGACAAAAGAAACTAAGACCAGTTCCTTGGTAGGAAACCAGGATCAAGGGGAAGTTTAAATCAGAAACTAAGACCAGTTCCTTGGTAGGAAACCAGGATCGAGGGGAAGTTTACATAAGCAACTGAGACCAGTTCCTTGGTAGAAAACCAGGATCGAGGGGAAGTTTATTTCAGCAACTGAGACCAGTTCCTTGGTAGGAAACCAGGATCGAGGGGAAGTTTGTTTCAGCAACTGAGACCAGTTCCTTGGTAGGAAACCAGGATCGAGGGGAAGTTTGTTTCTGCAACTAAGACTAGTTCCTTGGCTGAAGACCAGGATCGAGGGGAAGTTTACCTTTTCTAAGCATCATTGCTTAGTAAAAGAAGATGAACGTGCAAGCTACCATTCATAACCACCATCAAAATTTCGGGTATTCCGATATTTAATCCTCTTGCACCCCGAATGCCCGAATACCTTCGTCATTCACACCTTCGGGTCCAAGAATCAAGGAATCAATCAAGGAATGACATGATCTTCAACTTGTCTAACCTCTCAAACATCCACAATGGATCAAGAGGACTCCCACTTCAAGGATTAAGCACAAGGTTGCTCCCTTCTAGGTGGATCAACCTTCAAGATCGCCAGTATCACCAAATTAGGGTTTTGGTCGATCAGGGCCTCCAAAGGGAAATTTTCCTCTGGGCATGAGCCAGTGATCCAAAACACAACCTAATGTACTCCATGGAACCTCATGGACCCATTCATCAAGTCAATTTTGCCTCAGGGGATGCATACATAAAAAATCAGGAATTAGGGTTTCTTGACCTAATTCACCCCTAAGTTGACTTTTAGGGCAAATCAAGAGCCAAAACCTCAAGAGAGGGTTTGAGGGTCTCTAATGAACTATATTGATCCATTTGGAACAATGGATTAATCCAAGAAGTTTGAGCAACAAGTCTCAATTTCATCTGCACCACAATTAGGGTTTTAAGGAAAAAGTCAACTATAACTTTGACTTTTGACCAGGACATGCTCCCAAGCCCTAGGACATGCCTCAATATACCCTATGACACCCATGGAACATGTACATCAAGTTTGATTTAGGTCAAGGACATGATTTCATGAAGAATGGCACAGTTTGGAATTCATCTGATAAAAAGTCAACTGTGCACAAAAGTCAACTTTGACTTTTTGAGATTTTTCACCAAAATGGATTTTTAACCCTAAAATGATGTTAATGTATGATTTGAATCATCATTCATCAAGAAAAATCAAGAAAAGTGGGATAACTTGTAAAAGGGGTAACCATAAAAACTTAGAAAATTTTCTAAGTTAAAAATAAAGTGACAAGGGTACCAACTTTGAAGGATCATAACTCCTAAACCACAAAGCCATTTTTTCTCATCCAAAGATGGATTTGTAGCCCTCATTACCCTCTACAAAAACTTCAACTAGACCTAAGTCCAATTCATTAAGGATTTTGAGTTATGGAGTGATCAAAATGGCTGAAAAATGAAAATGTCACTTTTTCCAACACTTAGTGAAATTTTCACTAAGTCCAACAATTATTTATTTCATATAATTGATATTTTTGCAAAGAATTAATATTTTAATTATTCTTGACATTTTAAATATTTTTTCTACATTGATTTTGCAACTTTTAATGCTTTCTAATTATTTTGTAGGTCAATACTTAATTTTTGAAGCATTAATCCAAGATCACAATTTGTTTTTCACATGTTAAACAATTTTGATCATTTTAATTGAATTTTTATTCAATTAAATACATTTTGAAAACAAATTAGGGTTTTTGGATTAATTCAACCCTCATAAATCATTTTCAAAACTTTTGGGCCTCTAATAGAGTGTAAGACCCAATCCTTTTTTTGACCAAATCATTTTTGGGCCTCAGTGTATTGTATAAGTCCCGATACCGTCAAAAACAAACGGCGCGATCATCGCCTTTTGAAAAATAACCTTGGGCCTCTCCTCGAGCTATAAGACCCATTTAAAACTTTTTGGGCCTCTAATAGAGTGTAAGACCCAACCCCCTTTTAACCAAAATCATTTGGGCCTCAGATATTGTATAAGCCCCTTCGCGTTAAAAGAAAATCTCGGCGCGATCGCCATTTTTAAACGAAAAGTCAACTGGGCCTACCCTCGTGTCATAAGCCCCACTCTTTTTATTTAAACCTTTTGGGCCTCTTGAGAGAGTGTAAGACCCATTCCTTTGTACAGAAAACAATTTTTGGGCCACAGTTACTTGTATAAGTTCCTCTGTACAAATTCAAACGTGCGCTCACTAATAAAACCCTGGGCCTCTCCTTGAGCTGTAAGCCCCAAAATCTTTCTTTTTCAAAGCACTTTCTCCTTTGATTTTGAATATACTGTTGTTTTCAATCTTTCTTTTTTGAACAACTAACCAAACAGTATGGAAGCTCTACAACCGAGTAAGTGGTTATTGCTTTCATTTACCGCTTTCATAAACTCATATCGACTGTGTGATAATAGTATAGATATTTAGAGTTTCCCCGGCAACTACGTATAGAACTAGGTGACGCCGTTTCGTTTATTCATAGAAATAGACAACTAGATCCCCAATAGGATCACCAGATACAGTATTTTCTTCGGCTGTCCTCATTAGGAATTATCAAGAAACTCTACTCCCAGAGATGAATGTATTCTCCGTGAATGGCATCTTTGAGTTTCTTCCAAATTCTCGGACTTTCCTGACTTTGATCTATTCTCGGTGAATAGCATTGCCTTGACTTTCTCGGGGTTTGGGGACCCACGGGCTTCTTAAAAGCATCGGCCTCCTCTTGGGCATCGTACAAGGACACACAGGCTTCCTAAAAGCAACCCCGCCTCCTCTTGGGCTTCGTACAAGGACCTCTCGGCTTCTTAGAAGTATTCACAGCCTCCTCTTAGGCTTCGTATAGTGATCTCTTCCTCCAGGAATGATAGCCTCCTCTTGGGCTTAGTACAAGGAGTCGTCGGCTTCTTAAAAGTTTCCAACCTCCTCTTGGGCTTCGTACAAATTTTCCCGACGACCTCCTAGAGGTATAGGAATGGAACTTAGTCATCTGCATAGAACAGTCCTTTCAAAGAGTCTACTACTGTTTCTCAAAGCATAGTACAAAAGATGAAACTCTAGACTTGGACAGTCTAACTTCCTTGAGTCTCAAAGACATTCTCAAGTGACCTCTTCGTTAAATAGGAAGGAAACCCGCAGACTCGGACAGTCTCAATACCCTTCGGATTTCCCGCTTCCTTAAAGAACAGGAATAACCCGAATCCTTGAATCAAATCCATGAGTACAGTATTGCTCATATAAGAACTGATTTTCTCTTTAAAATTAGTATACTGGACCTGTCACTTAACTGAAACAGCAACTATGGCCTCCTCTTGGGCTTTGTACAATGATCCTCCCCAGCGGAGTCAAACAATGTTTATCCTCTCTCTCGGGCTTTGTACGAGACACATAAGAGACTCCCTCGTTGAGTCAATCCCGCTTCCGCCTCCATCTCGGGCTTTATACGAGATACAAAAAGGTTCTTATTGAGCCAAACAAACTTTAGCCTCCATCTCGGGCTTTGTACGAGATACAAAAACTCTCTTGTTGAGTCAGATAGCCTCCATCTCGGGCTTTATACGAGATACCAAAAGATTCCATCGTTGAGTCAAAACCTTTTAGCCTCTCTCTCGGGCTTTGTACGAGACACATATTAGCCTCCTCTTAGGCTTTGTATAAGAAAACCACTGGTAAATCCAATTAACCTTTTAGCATCAAAGCTGTGCCTCGTTCACAGTACACAAACATCAACAACTCCTTCCTCTTCATCTAATCGTTGTAAGCGGCAAGCCTCTGGATCATCTACATCCATGCCACTGTCCCTCTTTTAGCATGAGCAATTCCTAAGGAAAGATAGCATTGCTCTACACTGAGTTAAAGTCTTCTCCTTCTGGTTAAAACCCCCTATAAAGGAAATTATGGCATTGCCGGATTCACAAATCCTGGTTAAAGTAATTCTCCTTTATAAAACAGTTGTGACATACAACCCCCCTCTTTAGAGATGACAAATTCTCTCTAAAGTTGAGACCTTCAGCTTCACATCTTGGACTTTGAACAAGATACAAATAGACCTTCAGCTTCACATCTTGGGCTTTGAACAAGATACAAATAGACCTTTCAGCTTCACATCTTGGGCTTTGAACAAGATATAAACCACCTTTTCGCTTCACGTCTTGGGCTTTGAACAAGACACCAAAAAACCTATTTCCTCCCATAGAATAAGAGGAACTACGAACACTCTGATTTCCTTGTTTCGGTAAACGGGAATATGTAGGCATAAGATCGAAAGAAAAGATCTTAGCGAGCACAATCAACAAAAAACCCAAATCCCATATCTCCCTCAATCAAAAGCAGTAATTCAAAAAGCATCAGTCCTAACATCCTAATCCTTGTTCCCCGCTAGAAACCTTCTGTCTAGATAAAAAGAAAGAAAACCGTATTGGCGAAAATACAAATAACCAGTACAAAGGCCCCCCACATTGATAGCATCCGTAACCTAACAGACCGCTGTTTAAACTCAGTATGCAAAGCAGGGTTAATTGGAGACATCTATTTCCCTTCCTTCATCAGCTTTAATAGGATAAAAAATGAATCGACCTGTAGTTTTAAGCTCAACCGCAGAGAGCGACCAGCGCTTAAGAACCGCGTCCAAAATCGTTCGCTACACCTTCTGACTAAGGCCTCATGTCTGAGGGACTATCTAGTGTTATATTTACAAAAGTCCTTGCCTAGGACGACACCCTAGGACTGCCCTAGAAGAGACGACGACCAAAGGTCGCAAAGAGGGAGGTATTGCCTCGCCTATGAGTTCTCCTTCGCTCGTACTGGGAAAATTTTGGGATAAGACATGTCTTGGTTAAAGAGAAAGTCAGAGTCGTTATTGAATCACGTCTCCCTTGAAAATAGGGATTCAATTATCCACTACTTGACCGAGTGGGCGGTGGTCTTTTTTGAAGAAACCCTAGGTCTTTGATACCCCTATAAATACATCATCCATCAAAGAAATGACATACTCTAGGCGATACATACCTTCTACTACCTAAAAGAGCATCACGCTCCTAGTAACCATAACACGCGATAATTCTAATCGCCTGCCTGCAATCCTTTTAGTGTCAGCCACCAACAAGGTCTCTCACCTCACGTGAACTTGACATTAAAATAGCCTAAAAACTACCGCATAAGGATTCTCTCCACCGTGAGCAAGCCCTCACTATCCAAATTTGTTATATACCTACTAAGGCCTCTGAGTCTCCCTGCCATTATAGGAGGAACACACACACACCTGCACTTTTTGACCAGTACAAATTAAAAGAGCATTTAATAATTAAATATATAACATGACTCATGTTATGAGGTATTATGAAAGAGTGTTATTCAATTAATATGAAGAGGTGATTTAAATAATATGAAGAGGTATTATTCAAATAACACGAAGTGGTGGAATTTAAATAACATGAAGGGGTGTTATTCAAATAACATGTGAAGTGATATTATTCAAACAAAATGAAAATATGTTAATTCAAATAAAGTGAAATGATATTATAGTGAATGAGCATGAATAATATCTAAAAAAAAGTGTTATTGTGAAAAGGGTATGAATAACATCTACGAACAATGATGACTTGATGGAAATCAAACATGATAATTGAACAAAGGAGGAATACACACACCTGTACTTTTTTACCAGTACAAATTAAAAGAGTATTTAATAATTAAATATATAACATGACTCATGTTATGAGGTATTATGAAAGAGTGTTATTCAAATAATATGAAGAGGTGTTGTTTAAATAATATTAAGAGGTATTATTCAAATAACACGAAGTGGTGGAATTTAAATAACATGAAGGAGGTGTTATTCAAATAACAGGTGAAGTAATATTATTCAAATAAAATGAAAATATGTTAATTAAATTAAAGTGAAATGATATTATAGTGAATGAGCATGAATAATATCTAATAGAAAAAGTGTTATTGTGAAAAGGGTATGAATAACATCTACGAACAATGATGACTTGATGGAAATCAAACATGATAATTGAACAAAGGGTTCTATTTCTTCCACAATAGTTTCTCTACCAAATAATCATCAAAAAAGGATTTTGAGAAAGCACAAATTGGAAAAGATAGATTGAATATTGGTGGATTACATTTGTTTTTAATCATCATCATGAAATAAGATACATTTTTTAATGTATATATGTTTGAGAGAATTATATGTTCTGAGATCCATATAGTAATGATAGTTTCTTGAAAAATTTGTAGCATGAATAAAAATTAATTTACAAATATGACACTACAATACAACATATAATTATCATTGCTTATGATTAAAAGATTTTATATAAAGAAATCCTACGTATGATCAATTTAAATATAAGAATATTGTCTCCTCAATGTACAATATATTAGAATTTTGGGTCACAAATGTAACATTTATGGTGTTAGTGTCATTATTTTAAATAGTCAAGACTTAAAGGGGTCTAATTAGTATAATATTATGTTTGTGGCTAAAAGCATAAATGTCATGAAAGGTCAGGTTATTGTGTAGATACCGTAAGTCAATATCTAATTTGATTAGGGGCCAAATTAGAATACTGAAGACTAAGAAATAACTCTAGGGTTATTTAAATGGGTTATGGTACCCATTTGTAGAGTACAGACAAAATAAGGTTTATGAGGTTTGCTATATTCATCCCCATCAGAGGAGATTCAAGGACCCCTAAGGAACTCTACAAATTGGAAGATCACATACCCGAAACCTTCAACGATTGCAATGGCATATCCAGGTACGTTTCTGCCTTCATTCTCATAATTGTATTCGAATATGGGTTTAAGGGATACAAGTTGATGCTATATTGACTTATAGGAATTATTTTAGAGTTCTGTTCTTGATTTCTATATCGGTAGATATCATAAGGTTTTGAACGGATCAAACAAATGGTATCAGAGCCACGCATATATGATTCAATTTATTTTTGGGTTATTTAGAATCATTTGATCTTCCAATTGTATAAATAAATATATGTTGTGTTTATTAGGGTTTTTTTGGTCTAAAATTGAGATCCATTTGGATCTTACAAAAATTTTGTGCTCAAAATCTTGAATCTGAAATTAAATGTCAGGTTGAATTTATTGTCAATTTTATTTACTCTTATACGGAAACTTTTTTGCTCTTACACTCTTTTGTTATTATTGTAATAGTGCATTTTTGTTGGTTTTGACTAGAATACTCTTTGCCACTTATAATCTCCAAATAATAGTCATTCTGTTGGACGACTAGATTCATTCATATTTCTCTGTTTTCTTCTGTTCATATTATAATCATTATTAAATATTATATTTTTTATCAAATAAATATTTCCTACGTAAATTGCACTTAGATGCATATCAAAGGATAATGCTATTGTGAGATATTGGATCGAACTCTAGTTTTAGCATGCCTTCAAAGTCCACTCACATGTTGTTGTCGAAGACCTACATGCTGTAGTCGAATTGTGTTCTAGTATGTAGGAGATCGAATTGGGCCTTGTATTATGGATTCAATTGTTTAAGTTAACTTGTACCCTAAGTTAGCTTGTAATGGGTAATTGTTCAAAAGCCCATTAGTTTTATATGTTAGGTTTATTATAAATAGCATACTGGTCTCTCTTCATAATGTAATACCCCGTAAATTATTTTACTCTGGATAATATTAGTTGTGATCAACTGAGTCCCAGTGTACTCTGAGAAATTATCTGCAGAGATAATTAGGGTAACTGTTGAACTTAGAGTAAATCCAATTAATATTATCTGACTCTGAGATATTTAAGTATTTGAACTTTAGAGACTTTTTGGACAATTAGTAGTGTTGCTAATTGATGATATTATACTATATCATTTCTTTTCCATTCCTTTTCCTTATTAGAACAAGAGAAAGAAAAAGATAGAAAGGGTTTTGGAGAGAAAGAAAAGAGAAGGAAAGGAAGAGAAAAAGAGGAAAAAGTCCAAGAACAAGATCATCAAGAACATCATCAAATATTCATCAAATCATCTTCCCATCTTCACCATCATCATCTATTCAAGGTGGGTTCTAGATAGAAACTTAAGTTCTAGAGTTAGAAATGATTTTTAGCTTAAGTTAGGTTTATGAGAAATTGCTTAAATTGGTAATCGATGAAATTTAACGGTTGAAATGTGTTACAAACTGAGTAGTATAAGTTCTATGAGTGTAGAATCATCTATATTTGATTGTGGGATGTTTGGATATGTTTTGGTGTGGTTTTGAACCAAAGGGAACTCAGCTGTTACGCTGCAGAATTTCTGCATTTTCCCAGATTCGCACTGCGAATCCCCTAGCGAAGGGGAAATCGTGCACTCGCTGGAGGTTCGCACGGCGAAGGTGAAGGCGAATATTCGCCAGAGGTTCGCACTGCGAACTTTACCTTGTTTTGTTTCTGACTTGGTTCGCCATAGATTCGCACTGCGAATGGGGCAACGAATAAGTGTTGGCTAGGCATTCGCTGGGAGCTTCGCACTACGAATGAGGAAGCGAGCATGCGCTGGCTTTTTCGCAATGCGAACATGACAGATCATCCAACTTGTTTCTTTCATAACTTTTGACTCGTTTATCCGATGTGAGTATTCTTGGTATCGTTGTGAAGCTAGGAACATCCTCTAGCTAATGGTGGTGAGAAATATCTGTTGATTGCCTGATTAAATAAATCGGAGGGAATCGTGAATTGGTGTAATGTGTGATATGTTGCATTATGTGTTTCCATTATGTGATTGACGAATATATGCCTATGCTCTTATTGTTAAACATGTTTGAATATGTATGCATGTTAAAATACGAAATAGGTAGAGTGAGGAATATTACCGTAAACAATTTTCGGATAGTGTGGAAGTGACATAGTGACAACGCTCGTGAATGAGAGGCCGAGGCGTGTGTCTAGTAATCATAACCAGTTTATCTTACGGTGTAGTTTTATGAGACTCGAGCACCTCCTCTGAAACGTATGCATAATTACTTGGTAGGTTTGATTCCCTACGTGTAGTACGATTGGAGCCTATGCATTGGGTAGAGACTTGTGATGGTTAACAGGCCATGAGAAGTGACGGTTCACGGTTAATAGGCCGATAATCCCGAATCCAATTCGTATGCCAAGTAACTATAAGGATCTATGACTCGGGTCGTCTTCTAGACGTAGAAGCGGACGGGAAAAAGGGATGCCTTGGTACGGTTATTGATTAGCGAGATTCTTTGAGTTAACAGGCTTAGGACTTACTTTGGTACTAGTGTGAGTTAACAGGCTCACGAGTGTGAATCCATTTATGGCGTGTGTGTACTCAAAGTCACTTCCCTTCCTTTTTGACTTGAGTTAGGATGTTAGAACCTTGTAAAGGCGAGAGGACTATAAGATAGCGAACTCACTGAGATTTGATGTATCTCACCCCACGTTGTTGTTTACATCACAGGTACTACAGGTTCAGCGAAGGCTAAGGATAAAGTGGTTTGACTTTTCCTTACGGATCGTAGCTTTTGAGATGGCATGGCTTCTGCTATGGCGTTTTATTTTGAGATCATTGTATTGATCTAGTTCTTAGTGCATTTTGGGACATCTTGTATATGTTATGCCGTAGACTTTAGAACTTTGTATTTAGGGCATTTAATGTATATAATGTGTTAACTAGGAACTTATAGTATTTCAGTACCAAATAATTGGATCTATATATAATATTTATGCTTTGATGTATGAGTTTTATATATGGGTGTTACAGTTGGTATCAGAGCAGGTCGTATCCTCGACCTAGCCATGAAATAGTATAAGTGTTTCTTTCCGTTTCATATGCGTTGTGTCACCATTGGTCTTACGTGTTATATTTATGGTATTGAGCCTGATCAACTTAATCCTATCTGTATGACATTTAGGAACATGGACGACGGGCGCAAAAACAACCGTGGTAGACCGAGAACTACTCCAGCAGGGACAAATCCGCCAGGGGACGAAGGGAATGCCCCTTTGTATCAATTTATGCAACAGATGCAGCAACAGCAGAATCAGTTTGTACAACAAATGGTACAGCAAATGGTTGGTGGTGTGCATCCTCCAGTGGTTGTTCCTGAAGCTGCAGGGGGAACCTTTAGGGATTTCATTCGTATGAATCCTCCGGAGTCTCAGGGAGGGTTAGATCCAGTAAAGGCTCATGAATGGATATTCGGTATGGAGCGGATTTTCTTGATAGTTCAGTACAGTGAGGATAATAAGGTTGTTTTTGCTTCTCACTTGTTGAAGGGTCCTGCCATGAGGTGGTGGGAAAGTGCTTTAGCCTTAATGACAATTCAAGAGGTACCGAATGTATGGGAGCAGTTTAAGATAACTTTTATGGAAAAGTATTTCCCAAGTTCCTTAAGGTCTCAGAAAGAATTCGAGTTTCAATAATTGAGACAAGGCAACTTGACTGTGGCTTCTTATGCGGAAAAGTTAAGGTTATGGCTGCTTATTCTAGGCAGGCTATTTATGCTCTTGATGAGAGGTGGAAGATTGATCAGTTTCTTTTTGGTTTGAGGGCCGAAATTTCACATAGTGTGTCTCAGAGAGAATTTGCTAGCTATACTGAATTGTTACGACAGTGTTATGTGGTGGAGCATAGCTTAAAGAAGGTGCAAGCAGAAGGAGAGTTAAGTAGGGTGAACCAAAGTGATCGTGGGAGATCGAATCAACAATTTAGACCGAGACAACAATCTTTCAAAGGGAAACAAGCTCAGAGTTCCAGGACTAGTGCGCCTCCGGTATGCCGTACGTGTGGTAAGAATCATCTTGGTAGGTGTAGTTTGGAAGGAATGAGGTGTTATCAGTGTAATAAGGTGGGCCATTTAGCGAGGGTTTGTCCTCAGGGTAGGAATCAGACACAAGGGAGGACTACCAGCCGGATATATACTTTGGATGCGAAGAAAGCAAAAGGTGACAACTCTTTGATTGCTGGTACGTGTTTTGTGAATGGAAATCCGTGCTTTGTTTTATTTGATTGTGGAGCTACACACTCTTTTGTATCGATGCAATGTGTAAAGCGGCTTGGGTTGCAAGCGGTTCCGTTGTTTCCACCCATGGTGGTTACTACGGCCATGGATGAGATGGTTGAAACACCTTTAATGTATGAAAATTGTGTTTTATCTGTGGATGGAAGAGTTTTCCAGATTGATTTGATTTTCTTACCGCTTAAGAAAGTGGATGTTGTTCTGGGAATGGATTGGCTTTCAGCTAATTCGGTATTCATCGGGTGTGAAGAAAAACTAATCATTATCCCCTCTACCGAGGCCACTCCGAAGGATGTGTTAACTACTATTTTAGAAGGTACGGTTGGAATGATTAATTTCTTGTTTGAGGAGGAAAAATTTGTTCTTTTGATTCTTACTAAGGAGGAGGGTAGTAACCATCAAGTTTTGAGTATTCTGGTAGTTTGTGACTTTCCTGAAGTTTTCCCCGAGGATATCACTTCTCTTCCCCAGGAGCGGGAAGTGGAATTCTCTATTGATCTGATACCGAGAACGGCTCCAATATTCGTTTCTCCGTATCGGATGGCACCACTTGAATTAAGAGAATTAAAGGATTAATTGGAAGAGTTGTTGACTAAGCATTTTGTTCGACCCGGTGTTTCGCCCTGGGGAGCTCCTGTGTTGTTGGTAAAGAAAAAGGATGGTGGAATGCGGTTGTGTATTGATTACCGTCAGTTGAATAAGGTCACCATCAAGAACAAATACCCATTGCCAAGGATAGAAGACATGTTAGATCAATTGAAATGAGCCTGTGTGTTCTCGAAGATTGATTTACGGTCGGGTTATCATCCGATTCGTGTGAAGAGTTCAGATGTACCAAAGACTGCGTTTAGAACCCGTTATGGTCATTATGAATTTATGGTGATGCCTTTCGGTGTGACGAATGCTCCGGCAGTTTTCATGGATTATATGAATCGGATATTTCAACCTTATTTGGACCAATTTGTGGTGATTTTCATTGATGATATTCTTATCTATTCTCGTGATCCTTAAGAGCACGGAGAACACCTAAGAATCGTTTTATCCATTACAAGAGAGACAACTTTTTGCCAAGCTAAGCAAGTGTGAGTTTTGGATGTCGGAGGTGAATTTTCTTGGACATGTCATATCTCAGGGAGGTGTCGCGGTTGATCCATCAAAAGTTGAAGCAGTGATAAATTGGGAGAGACCGAAGAATGTGTCTGAAGTTAGAAGCTTCTTGAGACTAGTAGGTTATTATAGAAGATTTATTAAAGGCTTTTCCCAACTAGCTTTACCGATGACGAGACTTACTCTGAAGGATTATTCGTATGAATGGGATTCGGCTTGTGAGCAAAGTTTTATGAGCTTGAAAGAGAGATTGACGACCGCTCCTGTTTTGGTTATTCCTGATCCTAGCAAGTCGTATGAGGTATATTGTGATGCATCGAAGATGGGATTAGGAGGTGTGTTAATGCAAGATGGACATGTAGTGGCTTATGCTTCACGACAGTTAAAAGTCAATGAAGAGAATTATCCAACGCATGATTTAGAATTGGCGGCCGTTGTATTTACCTTGAAGGTGTGGCGTCACTATTTGTATGGTGTACGTTTTGAGATGTTTAGTGACCACAAGAGCTTAAGGTACCTCTTTGATCAGAAGGAGTTGAACATGCGTCAAAGGAGGTGGATGGAATATTTGAAAGATTACGACTTGGAGTTAAAATACCATCCGAGTAAAGCGAATAAAGTGGCGGATGCATTGAGTAGGAAGGTGTTGCATAATGCCGAGTTGATGATGCTAGAGTATACTTTACTGGAAAAATTTTGAGATCTAAATCTTCAATTTGTTTGGACCCCTAATGGTGTGATTATGGGAGATTTGAATATCACTTCTACTCTTCGGGAAGAAATCCAACAAGAGCAAGGGTTAGTGAGAAGTTACAAGAAGTGTTATTGCAACTGGGTTTTGTGCGAGCTACTGACGGAGTTATTGTATTTAACCGAAGGATTTGTGTTCCAGATAACACGGAGTTAAAAAGGAGGATTTTGGAAGAAGCGCATAAGGGTGCTTTTACTATACATCCGGGATCTTTAAAGATGTATCAAGATTTAAAGAGGGACTATTGGTGGTCCGGAATGAAAAGGGATATTGCGGCGTATGTGTCGAAATGTACGGTGTGCCAAGAAGTGAAGATCGAGCACCAAAGACCGGGTGGCTTGTTGCAACCTTTAGAAATTCCGGTATGGAAATGGAACAGTATTTCTATGGACTTCGTTGTTGGACTACCCCGTACTCCGGGTGGTTATGATTCGATTTGGGTAATTATGGATCGGTTAACGAAATTCGCGCATTTCTTAGCTGTGAAAACTACCTACAAGGCGAGTCATCTCGCAAGGTTGTTCATTTCAGAGATAGTGAGATTGTATGGTATTCCTACTAGTATCGTTTCGGATAGAGATCCAAAGTTTACTTCGAGATTTTGGAGAGCTTTTCAACAAGCCATGGGAACGAAGTTATGTTTGAGTATGTCGAATCATCCGCAAACAGACGGTCAGACGGAGCGGACAATACAAACCATGGAAGACATGTTGAGAGCTTGTGTACTTGAAAGTGGAGGAAATTGAATAGAACTTTTGTCGTTGATTGAGTTCTCTTATAATAATAGTTTTCATGCAAGTATTGGTATGGCACCCTATGAGCCGTTGTATGGAAGGAAGTGTAGGACACCGTTGTGTTGGGCAGAAGTTGGTGAAGATAGGATGTTGGGACCCGAGATTATTCACGAAACTACGGAGAAGATTAGGATGATCCGTGGAAAATTTAAGCAAGCACAGGATCGTCAAAAGAGTTATGCGAATAACCGAAGAAGACCTTTAGAATTTGAAGAAGGCGATCACGTGATTTTGAAGGTTACTCCGAGATTGCGGTTGAAAGGACCGTTTCGGTCGCGGAAGTTAAGTCTGAGATACGTGGGACCATATCAGATTTTGGAAAGAATTGGTGAAGTAGCCTACAGATTAGCCTTACCGCCTTCTCTGTCAGAGATGCACGACGTTTTTCATGTGTCTCAGCTTCGGAAATTTGTCTCAGATCCTCTTCAGCCAATTTTACCAGATACAATTAAGATAGAAGAAGATTTGACATTACAGCCTCAACCGAGTCGTATCACCAGAAGAGAAACTAAAGTGTTAAGGAATAAAGAGATTCCTCTTGTTAAGGTCTAGTGGGATGAGACGCATCCGGGCGATGCAATTTGGGAATTGGAATCGGAGATGCGGGAGGTCTATCCTCATCTTTTCAGGTAATTGTTTTAAATTCGTGGGCGAATTTCTATTTAAGGGGGGAGGATGTAATACCCCATAAATTATTTTACTCTGGATAATATTAGTTGTGATCAACTGAGTCCCAGTGTACTCTGAGAAATTATCTGCAGAGATAATTAGGGTAACTGTTGAACTTAGAGTAAATCCAATTAATATTATCTAACTCTGAGATATTTAAGTATTTGAACTTTAGAGACTTTTTGGACAATTAGTAGTGTTGCTAATTGATGATATTATACTATATCATTTCTTTTCCATTCCTTTTCCTTATTAGAACAAGAGAAAGAAAAAGATAGAAAGGGTTTTGGAGAGAAAGAAAAGAGAAGGAAAGGAAGAGAAAAAGAGGAAAAAGTCCAAGAACAAGATCATCAAGAACATCATCAAATCTTCATCAAATCATCTTCCCATCTTCACCATCATCATCTATTCAAGGTGGGTTCTAGATAGAAACTTAAGTTCTAGAGTTAGAAATGATTTTTAGCTTAAGTTAGGTTTATGAGAAATTGCTTAAATTGGTAATCGATGAAATTTAACGGTTGAAATGTGTTACAAACTGAGTAGTATAAGTTCTATGAGTGTAGAATCATCTATATTTGATTGTGGGATGTTTGGATATGTTTTGGTGTGGTTTTGAACCAAAGGGAACTCAGCTGTTACGCTGCAGAATTTCTGCATTTTCCCAGATTCGCCCTGCGAATCCCCTAGCGAAGGGGAAATCGTGCACTCGATGGAGGTTCGCACGACGAAGGTGAAGGCGAACATTCGCCAGAGGTTCGAACTGCGAACTTTACCTTGATTTGGTTCTGACTTGGTTCGCCAGAGATTCGCACTGCGAATGGGGCAGCGAATAAGTGTTGGCTAGGCATTCGCTGGGAGCTTCGTACTGCGAATGAGGAAGCGAGCATTCGCTGGCTTCTTCATAATGCGAACATGACAGATCATCCAACTTGTTTCTTTCATAACTTTTGACTCGTTTATCTGATGTGAGTATTCTTGGTATCGTTGTGAAGCTAGGAACATCCTCTAGCTAATGGTGGTGAGAAATGTCTATTTATTGCCCGATTAAATAAATCGGAGGGAATCGTGAATTGGTGTAATGTGTGATATGTTGCATTATGTGTTTCCATTATGTGATTGACGAATATATGCCTATGCTCTTATTGTTAAACGTGTTTGAATATGTATGCATGTTAAAATACGAAATAGGTAGAGTGAGGAATATTACCGTAAACAATTGTTGGATAGTGTGGAAGTGACATAGTGACAACGCTCATGCATGAGAGGCCGAGGCGTGTGTCTAGTAATCATAACCAGTTTATCTTACGGTGTAGTTTCATGAGACTCAAGCACCTCCTCTGAAACGTATGCACAATTACTTTGTAGGTTTGGTTCCCTACGTGTAGTACAATTGGAACCTATGCATTGGATAGAGACTTGTGATGGTTAACAGGCCATGAGAAGTGACGGTTCACGATTAACAGGTCGATGATCCCGAATCCAATTCGTATGCCAAGTAACTACAAGGATCCATGACTCGGGTCATCTTCTAGACGTAGAAGCGGACGGGAAAAGGGGATGCCTTGGTACGGTTATTGATTAGCGAGATTCTTTGAGTTAACAGGCTCAGGACTTACTTTGGTACTAGTGTGAGTTAACAGGCTCATGAGTGTGAATCCATTTATGGCGTGTGTGTACTCAAAGTCACTTCCCTTCCCTTTTGACTTGAGTTAGGATGTTAGAACCTTGTAAAGGCGAAAGGACTATAAGATAGCGAACTCACTGAGATTTGATGTATCTCACCCCACGTTGTTGTTTACATCACAGGTACTACAGGTTCAGCGAAAGGTAAGGATAAAGTGGTTTGAATTTTCCTTACGGATCGTAGCTTTTGAGATGGCATGGCTTCCGCTATGGCGTTTTATTTTAAGATCATTGTTTTGATCTAGTTCTTAGTGCATTTTGGGACATCTTGTATATGTTATGCCGTAGACTTTAGAACTTTGTATTTAGGGCATTTAATGTATATAATGTGTTAACTAGGAACTTATAGTATTTCAGTACCAAATACTTGGATCTATATATAATATTTATGCTTTGATGTATGAATTTTATATATGGGTGTTACACATAAGGTGTGACAAATTCTTATTAGGTTGAGAGAGGTTAATTGTTGTTATTCACTTGTAATCTTTGAACTCTATTGAGAAAGTGAATAGTAAAACAGATTTAACCAATTCTCTATTCTTCTTCCTCTTTTCTTTTCCTTAGTGAACCCTAATTGGGTTTCGTGTGTTTGCTCAAGTTTTTCCTTTTTTTCTACCTTTGTGGATTTCTTGGTGTTCAAGAAACCAAATATACTTTGTTATTCCGGTATCGTTTTTCACAACAAATTGGTGCGGTGAGCGTGGAGAAGATGCCTTCAACAAAGTATGAGATTGAAAAGTTCACCAAAGTGAATGACTTCGGTCTATGGCATTTAAAGATGAAAGCCCTACTGGTTCAGTAGGGTTGTTTGGAAGCATCAGAGGGAGAGGCAGCCATAGATGTTGCGTTAACGGAAAAAGAAAATACAACCATGATAGAGAAAGCCCACAGTGCAATATTGTTGAGCCTTGGTGATAAGGTTCTTCGACAGGTATCAAAGGAGACTATGGCATCAGGGTTATGGTTGAAACTTGAAAGTTTGTACATGACCAAATCTCTGGTGAATCGACTCTACCTGAAGCAAGCTTTGTATTCATTCAAGATGAGTGAAGACAAAGTTTTGGCTGGGCAGTTGGATATGTTCAACAAACTGATTCTTGATCTTGAAAATATTGATGTGACGATCGATGACAAAGATTAAGCACTGTTGTTGTTGTGTGCTTTGCCTAGAACACATGCTCACTTCAAAGAAACTCTCTTGTATGGAAGGGAGTCCCTGAGCTTTGAAGAAGTTCAATCAACACTGTATTATAAGGACCTGAACGAACGAAAGGAGCATAAACCTTCGACGGTTGGTGAAGGTTTGGCCGTTAAGGGAAAATTCTTGCGAAAAGATGGTAAGTTCGACAAGAAGAAAGGTAAAAGTCAGCAGAAGTCTTATAGTGGCGAAGCATCTGGTATTCGATGCTATCATTGTAAGAATGAGGGTTACACAAGAAAGGTGCGCCCTGAACGCCTGAAAGATCATATAGGTAAGGATAATGGCAACGCAGCCATGGTTCAAGATGACTTCGACTCATCTGATGTCCTTGTGGTTTCAAGCAGCGACTCAAGAAAAGACTGGATTATGGATTCAGGTTGCACTTGGCACATGACTCCAAACAGAGAATTGTTTGAGGAGCTATGTGATCAAGATGATGGATCAGTGCTGCTAAGAAACAACAAAGCTTGCAAAATTGTAGGAATTGGATATGTGAGATTCAAGCTCCATGATGAGTCAATAAGGTTATTGGCTGAAGTCAGGTATGTACTTGATTTGAAGAGAAATTTGGTTTCTCTTGGTGAGTTTTACAGAAAGGGATATATTTTTCAAGGAGAGAAAAGTATCCTAAGAGTCATGAAGGGGTCGAAGGAAGTCTTGAGAGGCGTGAAGAAATAAGGCTTGTATACCCTTGAGGCTGAAGTTGTAAGTGGTTCGACAAATGTTGCATCCACGAAACCTTTGTCGAAGACAGAAATTTGGCACATGAGATTGGGCCATGTCAGTGAAAGGAGTCTGGTCGAATTAGGGAAATAAAATCTGCTTGGAGGAGACAAAGTCGAAAAGCTGAAATTTTGTGAACCCCGTGTACTTGGAAAATCTTGCAGAGTCAAGTTCAACAAAGGCGAACAAAGAACTCATAGATCCCTTGATTACATCCATGCTTATCTATGGGGGCCTGCAAGGTGTCCATCAGATTCAGGAGCAAGGTATTTTCTATCCATAGTCGATGATTATTCCAGAAAGTTTTGGGTATTCATCCAGAAGACTAAGGATGAAAATTTTGGGAATTTCAAAGGTTGGAAGACTCTGGTCAAAAATCAGACTAGCAGAAAGGTCAAGAGGTTGAGAACTTACGATGGTCTTGAATTTTGCAATGAGGCGTTCGACAGCTTGTGTGTTTCCTCAGGTATTGCAAGGCACAAAACTACTGCAGGTACTCCACAACAAATTGGTTTGGCAGAGAGGTTTAATCGAACTATTTTGGAAAGAGTTAGATGCATGTTGACTAGTGTTGGGTTAAAGAAGGTGTTTTGGGCTGAGGTTGTTTCGACAACAACATATCTGATAAACAAATGTCCTTCGACTGAGTTAGATATGAATACACCTGAAGAAGTTTGATTGGGACTTCAACCTAGTCTCGAAAGACTGGGAGTATTTGGCTGCATGGCCTATGCTCACATTAGGCAAGACAAGGTCGAACCTAGAGCTCTGAAATGCATGTTCATGGGATACCCTGAAGGAGTCAAAGCTTATAGGCTATGGTGCCTAGAGCCAGGTCACAAGAGGTGTATTACCAGTCGAGATGTAGTTTTCAATGAAGTTGGGATGGATTTTAAGAAAAATGATTATGCTGACGAAGAGCTGGAACAGGGAGAGATTCCTGTTGAGGTGGAGCATGTTGATGCTGAATTGCGTATCCCAGATGAAGTCAAAGAAGAAGAAGAAGATGCTGTCAAAGATGAGGATACTGATAATGATTACCTACTAGCAAGACACAGGTCAAGGAGAGTCATCAAGCCACCTCAGAGACTTGGGTATGCAGATCTTATAGCTTATGCCTTAATCTCTGCAAGTGAGGTTCTCGACGAAGAGCCTAGAGACTATAAGGAAGTTATGAGGAGTCGAAAGAAGACTGAATGGCTGAAGGCCATGGATGATGAGATGAAATCTCTTCATGATAACAACACATGGGAACTGATCAAAAAACCTGTTGGAGCCAGGTTAGTCAGCTGTAAATGGACTTTCAAAGTTAAGGAAGGAATCGAATGAGTGGAGTCGAAGAGATACAAGGCAAGTTTGGTTGCTAGGGGGTTCACTCAGAAAGAATGTGCTGACTTTAATGATGTGTTCTCTCCTGTTGTAAAGCATAGGTCCATTCGAATGTTGCTTGCCATGGTGGCACAGTTCGATCTTAAACTGGAACAGATGGATGTGAAGACTGCGTTCTTGTATGGTGATCTAGATGAAACAATCCAGATGAGGCAACCTGAAGGGTATGTCGAAAAGGGGAAGGAAGATTATGTGTACAAGCTGAAGAGATCTTTATATGGACTAAAACAATCTCCTCGACAGTGGAATAGGAGATTCAACAAGTTCATGATACACACAAGTTTCATTAGAAGTCAGTTCGACCACTGTGTTTACTTCAGATTTCGACCTCGTAATTCATTTGTTATTTTGTTGCTTTATGTGAGTGATATTCTAATAGCAAACAACAATGTCGAAGATGTAATGAGGGTGAAGGATAAACTCAATAAGGAGTTCGACATGAAGTATCTGGGAGCTGCTGATATGATCACCGAGACATTGTCCAGTTGCAAATTCTTCCACTGTATACAGTTGATAAAGCTGCATGAAGAAAGCTAGTTTGTTCCTTAATGTTATAGAGTTTGTTCCAAGGTGGAGATTTGTGAGATATTGGATCGAACTCTAATTTTAGCATGCTGTCGAAGTCTGTTCACATACTGTTGTCGAAGACCTACATGTTATAGTCGAATTATGTTCTAGTATATAGGAGATCGAATTGGGCCTTGTGTTATGGATTCAATTGTTTAAGTTAACTTGTACCCTAAGTTAGCTTGTAATGGGTAATTGTTCAAAAGCCCATTAGTTTAGTATGTTAGGTTTATTATAAATAGCATACTGGTCTCTCTTCATAAGGTGTGACAAATTCTTATTAGGTTGAGAGAGGTTAATTGTTGTTATTCACTTGTAATCTTTGAACTCTATTGAGAAAGTGAATAGTAAAATAGATTTAACTAATTCTTTATTCTTCTTCCTCTTTTCTCTTCCTTTGTGAACCCTAATAGGGTTTCGTGTGTTTGTTCAAGTTTTTCCTTCTTTTCTACCCTTGTGGATTTCTTGGTGTTCAAGAAACCAATTATACTTTATTATTCTGGTATCGTTTTTCATAACAACTATATATAGAGTTGTTGTACCTAACAACCAACACTTCTGCAGCTAAAGGTAATAAAACCGACGATATGGTTCCAACTTCAGAGGGTAATCAAAATGTTCATAGTTTTGTTGAATTTTTTCTCCAAGTCTTTGTATGCGGTGTATAAGGATAAAAACAATGATTAATTTTCTTTTTTAATAACTGCATTATAAATTTTTTTGGTTTAAAAAAGTTATATATATTTTTATATTATTTATTATCTATTATAAATAATATATGTGATTTTATATTTTGAAATTAAACTTAGTATAATGTTGTAACAGTACAATAAAATGCATTGGTGTGTTTGATTTGGATTTAATTTCAATTTTTCTTTGGTTCAGTTTTGTTCGAATTTGGCTACGGAATGTATTTTTATACAGTAATTTAACATTTTTTAGGTAAGTAGTTGAAATGAAAAAGTCGCCGAAGTGACCTCTTTTATAATAATTGCTTATGAAAAATGTTAAATATTTTTATGGTTTGTGTGTATGTTTGTCCATGCGAGTATCAATTGACCCAAAGGACAATTGGTGGTTGGCTAATTTTCATACGCGTCTGTGATGGTAAAACATGTGATAATTATTAGGTCCTACATGTGAATAATAAATCAATCCAAAGAGGGGTTTATTATTCGAATGTTTTTATTATCAATGTTTGATCGTTACGACAAGAGTACCATTAGCAATCGATATTACGGTCAAAGACTTGATATTGGTGGTGAACTGGGTATCTTGAGATGGGTTATGCCTTTATTTGAACAACTTTGATGATTCGGTTTTTATTTATGTGAGTATATTTAAAATGTTTGCTTTTTGTTCTTTTTTCAGCTACAATTGCTTCAATATCTGCTAATATGAATAAGGTTCAGGTCCTGAATTGGATAGATTTTAAGGATTAGAATGAGAACATGGAAGCTATAGGGCATTTTAGATTATTCATGTGTACCATATTTTATTTGGATTTGAAAGACACTTTTGTGGTTCCGTCATTTAGACGGAATTTGATTTCAGTTTCTTATTTGGACAAATCAGGTTATTTTTGTTCATTTGGAAACAATATGTTCAAGTTGTCTTTCAATTCAAATATTGTTGGGACTGGTTCACTTATGGGTCATGATAATATATATTTGCTTGACACAGTAGCTACCTATGGCGAATTCTTGAATGTGGAATCACGTGGTACTAAGCGTAAAATTGAGGATAACAATTCAGGAGCATTATGGCACAAACGCCTAGGTCACATCTCTAAAAATAGAGTTGAGCGACTAGTGTCAGATGGAATTTTGGATTCCATTGACTTCACAAACTTTGATGTTTGTGTTGAATACGTTAAAGGAAAACACCCCAAAACAAAGAAATTTGGTGCATATAGAGCTACAGATGTCTTAGAATTGATACATACAGACATTTGTGGACCATTTCTGACACATTCTTGGAATGGTCAACAATATTTTATGTCATTCATAGACGATTATTCTAGATACGCATACATATTTCTTATACATGAAAAGTCTCAGTCATTGGATGTGTTCAAATCGTTTAAGGCTAAAGTTGAGAATCAACTTGACAACAGAATTAAGAAAGTCAAATCCGACCGTGGCGGTGAATATTACGGTAGATATGATGGTTCAGGTGAACAATGTCAAAGGCCTTTTGCCAAATACCTAGAGGAATGTAGAATTGTCCCATAGTAAACCATGCCAGGATCTCCTAGCATGAACGGTGTTGCTGAAAAACGAAATCGGACTCTTAAAGATTTGGTAAGGAGTATGATTTGTCATTCTACCTTGCCAGAGTCACTCTAGGGAGAGACACTAAAAACTGCAACTTATATTCTAAATAGAGAACCAACAAAAGCAGCTGCCAAAACACCTTATGAGCTTTGGATTGGGCGAAAGCCTAGTCTCAAACATTTTCATGTGTGGGGATGTCCAGATAAGGCAAGGCATTATAGGCTAAATGAAAAGAAATTGGACTCCTGAACAGTGAGCAGCTACTTTATTGGTTATTCTAAAAGATCTAAGGGCTACAAATTTTATGATCCCAAATTCAATTCAATTTTTGAGACGGGAACAACCACATTCTTCGAGGATATTGAGTTTGGGGGGAAGAATAAGGTTAGAGAATTTGTCTTAAAGGAAGAATCGATAACAATTCCAGAACCAATTCATATAGTTGTTTTTTTATTAAGCAAGTACGGAACCTGCACAAGACATTGTTGCAATTCCTCAAACTCAATATGATTTGGTAATTCATGAAGAACAGACTCAAAATCCTCAAGAACAAGTGTTACAAGAACCAATACCTTTGTGGAGATCTACTAGAGAAGGTAGAAATGCTATTCCAGATTATTACATAGTCTTTCTCCAAGAACATGAGGAAAATAATGGTATGTTGGAAGATGACCCAATCAACTTCCGTCAAGCCATGCAGGATTCCAACTTGGAAAATTAGATTGAAGCAATGAAGGAGGAGTATTAGTCCATGCAAGACAATAAAGTTTGGGAACTTGTCCCATTACAGAAGGTGTGAAACCCATTGGTTGCAAATGGATTTTTAATACCAAAAGGGATTCTAACGGTAATGTGGAGAGGTATAAGGCTCGTCTTGTGGCTAAGGGATATACTCAAAAGGAAGGGATTGACTTTAAAGAGACTTTTTCTTCGGTTTCATCAAAAGAATCTTTTAGGACAATCATGGCTCTTGTTGCACATTATGATTTGGACTTCAATCAAATGGATGTCAAGACAACTTTCCTCAATGGCAACGTTAATGAAATAATCTATATGATGCAACCAGAAAACTTTGTGTCAGGAGACTCAAAGAATATGGTTTGCAAATTGACAAAATCCATTTATGGACTAAAGCAGGCGTCTCGTCAGTGGTATCACAAGTTTCACGAAGTAATTCTCTCATTTGGTTTTGAGGTGAATGTTGTTGAAGATTGTGTGTATCACAAATTTAGTGGGAGCAAGTACATTTTCTTGGTCTTGTATGTAGATGACATACTGCTTGCCACAAATGATATATGATTGATGCACAAAACTAAGAAATTTCTATCAAGAAATTTTGAAATGAATGATCTTGGTGATGCCTCATTTGTATTAGGAATTCAGATACATCGAGACCGATCTCATGGTAGTCTAGGATTATCACAAAGGACCTATATCAAAAAGTTACTTAAAAGGTTTGGCATGCAGGAATGTAAATTAGGAGATGCTCCAATTGCTAAGGGAGACAAATTAGTTAGACAATGGCTATGGATCTAGAAGGGGGGGTTGAATAGATCCCTTGAGTTTTACATGCAAATGGTTTACAAAAATTTGTTTTTAAAAATTGTTCAACGGAAGCTACCACTGGATAGAACGTCTACAACGAACCTTCTACCAAAACGATCGGATATGCGCGAATATATCATGGATGAGTATGGAAGAGAAAAATTCAGTTTTGAATACTACACTTAATAACGCAGTCAACAAAATATCCGTCGCTTGATGTTTATTCCAATCCAATGAGGTAAAGTGATAAGAAATTAAATCCAACAAGTTCGAATTTTGCTTTGAAACAAATTATCAAACACCTAGTGTGCGTAAACACACTAAGTGCAGAATTTCTATGGAGGGTAATGTAAAGCTGCTCTAAGATACAATTCAAGGAATTGTATCAATTTAACAAAACAATTTATCAGCTTAAAATTACTCTACGACAAAAAATTTTGATTACTTGCGACTTCACAAATTCGAACGAACTGAATTATAAAAGAGTTAAGGAGAGAGAGAACAAATGCGATTTGATTAGCAGTTCCCCAATCGTCCTCGCTTTGGGTACGTCTGCCCCCAACTCCACAAATGGAATTGATATATATATATATATATATATAGTTGCAAATTGTTTATTACAAGAGAAAACTATGAACATCCAAACCCTCGAACGTCTTCGATCGTTGATGCAGAATTTTCTCTTCCCTTGATTCGAGATGAATCAAGTCCTTCGAATATGGTTGATCCAATTACCGTCCCACGCTACTAAACCGAAAGAAACCACCGTTCTTCAGTTACCTTCAGTCGGTCAATTGCGATCTACCAAGAATTCGAACCCAAACCTCCCTTCTACGATCCTCTAATTACAGCTACTAAACCGAACAATTGCGCCAATTTCCAGTTACCTTCGCCCAGCTGAATCCCTGTAGAAAGAACAGTTTGTGCAAATACCCCCAAAATCTATCCGATTCTTGGAGGACAAAACCAACTGGTTTGATTCAAGAAACACCTACCAAACTCTCAACCCAGAAGATGAAGATCACACTTCCTAAATTCTGGACGTTATCACTTCGATCAATGGGCGACACAAACAAAGATGATTATATGTGATTGTTTTTTTACACAATGAAGAAGATGAAGATGAAGAGAGAAATGACATATATCTTTCACGTTTCTTGTTGTTAAATAAAATGATGACTAAAACTATTTATATGAAAATAAAATGACCAACAAAAAATAATAACAGAAATAACAGAAAAGAAATTAAGTGAAAAATGCAGAGTTTTGAAGTCATGCGCTGACCTCCACACTCCATGTGTCGAAGCATAAACAAATATTTTCGTGTCCATTGAATTATGCGTTTTCCTGCAGGTTTTGGAGGTTAGCGCATGAAATTGGAGGTTAGCGCATGAACTGGGAGGGTCAGCGTATGAAGTGCATTTTTTAGGGAATTCAATTTTCTGAGCATTTTCACCAGACCAAGATCAGAAACACATAATAGACCCAACTAAAACAATAGTGGACATTTATTTTTGGGAAAGACAAGATCCTATGCATCTAGACACATGAACAATAATGGTTAGACGCAACATGCCCGACACGTGTAGTGATACCGCTCAAATTACAGTCTAGTTTCTTACATGTTTGTTGACATCATTAAAACAAGGTAAATAGAAGAATATCCCTTACATACTCCCCCTTTTTTATGATGGCAACACTTTCTTAACTGTCACGAGATTTGTAATTTTAGAGTGAGCAACATGAGCAAAGCTCCCCCTGTCTTTGAAATTAGCTTAGTAAAATTTCTACATTTGTTGTTATTCTTCTCCCCCTTTGACAACATCAAAAAGAAGAAAAGACGGTGGTTAAAATAAAACAGTATAATACGTAAAGGATCATCACAAATTTGCAACACACAGACATTAACAAACACTTAAATAATGGAAAAACTTAAATGCAATACATTCAATCCGATAAAATTCAAACAAACGGAAGCAACATTCAAAGTTCAACAGCAGAGAGGAAAAACAAAACAGAAATGCAAGCACAAATGATATATGATGCCCTAACCTCTATGGCCTTCTCCCCTTAAATGGATGACCTCTTCCCCTATAGTATTGGCTTGGTGGTGGACGGTCCTCTAGATGTAGGTTGAGTTCAAGCAACGTGCTGTTTAGGTTTCCAAGACTATTTGTTAGGTTCTGGTTTTGTTGAGTCAAGTTGGCGTCCATCTGATTGAAACGATTCATAGCGGCGTTGGCAAAATTGTTGAAGTTGGTAATGTGAGATGAAACTTGATCAGACAAATTGGTGAACCGTTCTTGCTGAGCAGAGTAACGAGTATCTTGCAGAGCTTGAAATTCTTGATGTTGAAGAGTCAATTCGTTCAACCTAGCCAGAATTTCTTCAGAAGCCTGCGGATCATGCTGAGGCGGTGGAGTTGGAGGAGCAGAATTGTTAGGTTGCTGCCATTCATAGTCCTCACCATAGGTTGGAGGCACATAGGCGCTTCCAGACACAGTCCAGTAGTTTTGTTGCCACTGACCCCAGCCCTGATTTTCAGAAGTTTCTTCAGGTTGATAGCCCATCCATGCCTCATTGTCCTCTTCTTGCATAGCCACATTTTCTTGCATAACCACATCTTCTTGCATGACCACATTTTCATCATTAACAGCTTGATTTGCATTTCCTGGAATGCCTTCATCATCACTTCCTTCAATGTGAACCGGTTTATCATGTTCAGGATGGGTGGATCTTGGTCGATAAATGAACTTGTTCTCACGTGATTGCCAAAAGTAACCCATCATGGAAAGGGTTTTGGCAAGAAATTGTTGTTCAGCGGTAATATGAATGTGACAAATCTGCAGAATAGGAATATCAAAGTGATTCAAAATGTTTGCAACAGCAGATGCATAACCAAGTGCCGGAAATTTGCTGGAGCTGCGAGTAATGAACATCCTATAAGCAAAATAATAAGGCCAGTTAATTTTGATCTTATTCTTGAGGATATAGATGAGATGAACCTCTGTCTGTTCAACTCTTGAGTACCCTCCTTTCTTAGGCCTCAAGATGCGAGCAACAATCCACTGAAGAATACGGTCTTCAAATTTTAAATGACCGGTAGTGACACTTTTAGGAAATAATCCACTTGCCACAAAATCATCTGAATACGGTTCCCGCAACATTGAATTCAGAGCAGTTTTGAATTCATAGTCTTGAACAAAGGTTTTATCAGTAACCTTTGGGAGAGTGTCATCAGTGTCCAATACAAACAATGTACACCATACATTATTTGTCACTTCAAATTCTGCATTATTCATAGAGAATTTAAATTCAGCCCCATGAAATTTGCCCTTGATCCCACAGTAGAACAACCGAGTCAAATATTCACTATACTTATCATCACATTCAATAAATTCACCAAGATTTTGAAAATTTATAAGTTCATAAATCTCAGGAATGTGAAAATCTGGACCCATTAGAGGATAAAAGCCATGTTGTCTTATAACCGCACGATTACAAAATAGTTCCTCAAAAGGAATAGTTAGCCTTTCAGAAATTAAAGACTTTAAGGTTACCCATTGTGAAGATGATGTTCTGGTTGGTGCTGATTGTGAAGATGAGCCTCTTGTTCCTCTTCTACTAGGGTTTCTTCTTGAAGCCATGGTTGAAGAAGAGTTGGAAGAAGATGATGACACTTGATTTTCGCAGAGAGTGAAGAGGAGATATGTGCAGCCCTTAGAAAACCTTGTAGCAGTAATATAGAAGATTTTCTCTTGGTGGGTTTTTTATTTTTAGGGTTTTGATGAGGATTTAGTGGAGAATAATGGTTATTAATGAGGTTTAATGGAGGAAGATAGGGAGAGATTGACCACAAAGTCTAATGAGATGACATGCAATAACCATAAATCAATGTGCAATGAGAATATGTAGGGAAAATAGACAATGCTAGGTCGACGCACGCGTCCCAGTAAAGTAGGAAGTCTGGACTTTTGATTTATGCGTCGACCTATGAATCTGTGCGTTGGCGCATGATTCATGAAGCTTTTGAAAAAAGTTGAACATATGGTTATGCGCTATCCCGAACATTTACTAGGCCGTCGCACGAATCTATGCGTCGACGCATGAACATACAGAATTGAAATTTTGCAATTTTTAAGTTCCAACCAGATAAATAGACATATACACATACAGAACAAAACATCCACATGAATGATAAGTGCTCAAAATGCAATAAACATCAAGATTAGAGTAATTAATATGGCACAAAATATGGATAAACATCTATAAATCGAAACGATATTACCTTGATCATCATGACGATAAGATCCCTCACATATAGCTAAATATCTCTTTGCATTGTTAGTTAAAAGAATAAACAAGCATGTATATATGTGAAGATCACTACTTTAAAGGATTATTAAGTACGATCCGAGATATCGAGAATGCCAAGTTCCCTACGGATGTGAAAGAAAGGCTCTGTAGCTAACGGTTTTATGAAAATATCAGCAAGTTGATTCTTAGTGTCAACATGCTCAAATATAACATCACCTTTCTCTACATGATCCCTAAGAAAATGATGGCGTATTTCGATATGCTTGGTGCGTGAATGTAATACGGGGTTCTTAGTTAGATTAATCGCACTAGGGTTATTGCACAAAATTGGAATACGTTCAAGTTTTAAGTTGAAATCAAGTAACTGTTGTTTAAGCCATAAGACTTGAGCACAACAATTACCGGCGGCAACGTATTCTGCCTCGGCTGTTGACAAAGTAACGAAAACCTATTTCTTGCTATGATAACTCACCAAGGAATTTGCGAAAAAGTGACACGTGCCACTAGTACTTTTCCTATCCAACTTGCACCCGGCAAAGTCGGAATCAGAGTAGCCAACTAAGGAACAAACACTACCTTTGGAATACCACAGCCCATACTTTGGAGTACCAGAGAAGTATCGAAGTATGCGCTTAACTGCCTTTAGGTGGGATTTCTTAAGATGTGCTTGATACCTCGCACACATGCATACATTAAACATTATATCGGGACGTGATGCGGTAAGATAAATAAGAGACCCTATCATACCTCAATACTTCTTTACCTCAACATCCTTACCCTTTTCGTCACGATCAAGATTAGTACTTGTAGGCATAGGAGTGTCTATTGCTTTGCAGTTCAGCATATCAAAACGTTTTAGTAACTCAAGACAATATTTCGTTTGACTCAAGAATGTGCCCTCTTCAAGTTGTTTGATTTGCAATCCGAGGAAATAATTGAGCTCCCCCATCATCCTCATTTCAAACTCCCCCTGCATCAAACTAGAAAACTCCTTGACCAAGGTCATGTTAGTAGATCCAAATATGATATCGTCAACATAAATTTGTACCAAAATTAAGTGTTTTCCTTGACGTTTAATGAAGAGGGTTGTGTCAACCTTTCCTCTTGAATACCCTTGATCTAGTAGAAATTTGCTTAGACGTTCATACCAAGCCCTAGGGGCTTGTTTAAGTCCGTACAGAGCTCGTTTAAGTTTATAGACATGATCAGGATATTCGTGGGATTCAAAACCCGGAGGTTAGGCTACATAAACCTCTTCATTTATGTATCCATTAAGGAACACACTTTTAACATCCATTTGGAATAATTTAAAGTTCTTTGTGCAAGCATAGGCAAGTAGAAGGCGTATGGCCTCGAGTCGGGCAACCGGCGCATAAGTTTCCTCATAGTTGATTCCTTCCTCTTGGTTATAGCCTTGCGCTACAAGCCTAGCTTTGTTACGCGTTATTACTCCATTTTCATCAAGTTTATTCCTAAACACCCATCGGGTGCCGATTACACGATGATCTCGCGGAGGGGGGACAAGGTCCCAAACCTCATTTCTCCAGAATTGATTTAGTTCATCTTGCATTAATAGAAACCAATGCTCATCGAGTAACGCCTCCTTAGCGTTTTTAGGTTCAACTTGGGAGACAAAAGCAGAGTAATAACAAAAGTTACTAAGTTTAGAGCGAGTAGTTACTCCCTTAGAGATATCACTGAGAATGTTGTCAATTGGATGGTCTTTTGAAGACTTCCAAGCCGGAGGAAGTTCATCTTTATCAGCATGATGATCATCCTCACTTTTCACTGGTTGGTGATCCTTTTCCTCCTCAATACACACTGCTTCAGGTTGATCAATTCCCTTATCAGTGTCCTCGAGTATGTCTTCAGTAGGTACACCTGCACCATGAAAAGAACTACCTTCTCCGACATTTCTCGGATAAGACTCGTCAAAAGTAACATGAACTGACTCTTCAACTACGTGTAACCTCTTATTATAAATTCTATATGTTTTACTTGACTGAGAGTATCCAAGAAAAATACCCTCGTCGTTCTTGGCATCAAATTTACCAAAAGTCTCTTTCCCATTGTTTAACATAAAGCATTTGCAACCAAATACATGAAGGTGAGAGATGTTTGGCTTACGCCCTTTTAAAAGCTCATACGGTGTCTTGTTTAGAATAGGCCGGAAGAGCACCCTATTCAAAACATAACAAGCCGTACTTATGGCGTCGGCCCAAAAGTATTTTGGTAATCCACCATCATTGATCATAGTCTTTCCAAGTTCTTCCAAAACTCTATTTTTACGTTCCACTACCCCTTTTTGTTAAGGGGTACGTGGTGCGGAAAAATTATGATCAATTCCGTTGGAATCACAAAATGCTTCAAATAAATGATTTTGAAACTCACCCCCATGGTCACTTCTAATTGACCCAATGTTTGTGTTTAACTTGTTCTGAGATAACTTAGCAAATCGTTCAAAGGCCGAAAAGGTATCACTCTTATTTGCTAAGAAAATTGTCCAGCAAAACCTAGAAAAATCATTGACTATAACAAACCCATAATAATTACCACCTAGACTTTTAACCCTAGATGGTCCAAAGAGGTCCATATGAAGGAGCTCAAGGGGTCTCATAGTTGAAACGATGTTTTTAGATTTGAATGAGATCCTTGTTTGCTTCCCCATTTGACACGCATCACAAAGGTGATCCTTTGTGAATTTAATTTTGGGCAAACCGATGACTAGGTCTTTAGAGACAATTTTGTTAAGCAAATCAAAATTGATGTGAGCCAACCGTCTATGCCACAACCATGAATCTTCATTCATAGCGACTAGACACTTGCCTCCATTCAACGATACCTCATTTAAGTCTAGCATATAGATGTTGTTCTCCCTCAAGCCCTTAAACACATTCTTTTTGTCGCTATCTTCAACTATGCAACAATCCTTTGAAAAAGATACTTTATAATTCTTGTCACATAGTTGACTAATGCTTAAAAGGTTGTGTCTAAGGCCTTCCATAAGCAGCACATCAGAGATAGTAGTAGATGAGGGGTTACCTACACTACCTTTGCCGAGAATCTGTCCCTTATTGTTATCTCCGTAGGTAACAAACCCCTTTTTCTTCGCCACAAAGTCGATGAAAAGGTATATGTCCCCGGTCATATGTCTCGAGCAGCCACTATCCAGAACCCATCTTCGTTCGGTGGTCTCAAGACTTTGTACCTCTTTTGCTTTGTTGTGGCGTGCCATAAGACAAAAGTTAACGGATTCACTTTCGTCACTTGAGGAATCATCTTTCTCCGACTCACTATCGCTTTCCCAAGCGATGTATGCTAGTCGTGACATGTTGGACTTTTTGTTTGAGCGACTCTTGTCATTATCCTTATCTTTGTCTTTCTTTAGAGATGGACAATCCGGCTTGTAGTGCCCGGATTTTCCACAGTTGTAGCACGTCCCTTTTACCTTGCCATTTTTATTTCCTTCGCTTCTAGATTGCTTCCTAAACTTGACCAGATTTCTATCCGAGTGTTGAATATCATTCTTAAGAACATATCTATTGTATCTCTTCACAAATAAGCCCATATCATCACCGAATTCTTCATCTTTGTCATTATTGGTTTCATCATCACTTAGCTCTTGATGTGTGGACTTTGAACAAGAAGCCTTAAGAGCTATCGACTTCTTCTCCTTATCTTTTGCCTTCTCTTTTTTGATACTCTTTTCATGTTTATCCAAGCTAATGAGCACTTGCTCATGCTCATCGAGTTTACCAAAGAGTGTTGTGAGGTCTAGTGTAGCAAGATCATTGGCCTCCTTGATAGCGGTGACCTTCGGTTGCCATTCCCTGTTAAGACACCTCAGAATTTTGTTAGTAGAAACCTCATTTGGAATTGGTTTACCAATAACATGCAATTTGTTGATAATGTGAGTAAATCGTTTTTGCATATCCGCAATGGTTTCCCCTTGCTTCATGTAAAACAAATCAAACTCTTGTGTTAGTGTATTAATACGAGCCATCTTAACATCATTAGTGCCTTCGTGGGCTACTTGTAAAGCATCCCACATGGCTTTGGCCGTTTCACAATGGGAGACGCGATAATACTCATCAACTCCCAAGGAGGAGATGGTCATATTACGAGCCTTCCAATCATAGCTGTACTTTTTCTCGTCCTCCTCAGTCCATTGAGCTTCGGGTTTAGGAACGACAACGCCTTCCGCGTTAGTCATAGTAATTTCCATGGGACCGTTTAAAATAACGTTCCAAACCTTCCGATCTATGGAATTAATATGGACGCGCATACAATCCTTCCAATAGCTGTAGTTTTCACCTATAAAAACTGGAGCTCTATTATAAGCCCCCTTAGGTTCGTTCGCCATGATCCAAGAAGTTTTACCGAAGCACCAGAATTAACCGGAGCTCGTGATACCACTTGTTAGACGATGGCTATGGATCTAGAAGGGGGGTTGAATAGATCCCTTGAGTTTTACATGCAAATGGTTTACAAAAATTTGTTTTTAAAAATTGTTCAACGGAAGCTACCACTGGATAGAACGTCTACAATGAACCTTCTACCAAAAGGATCGGATATGCACGAATATATCACGGATGAGTATGGAAGAGAAAAATTTAGTTTTGAATACTACACTTAATAACGCAGTCAACAAAATATCCTTCGCTTGATGTTTATTCCAATCCAATGAGGTAAAGTGATAAGAAATTAAATGAAACAAGTTCGAATTTTGCTTTGAAACAAATTATCAAACACCTAGTGTGCGTAAACACACTAAGTGCAGAATTTCTATGGAGGGTAATGTAAAGCTGCTCCAAGATACAATTCAAGGAATTGTATCAAATTAACAAAACAATTTATCAGCTTACAATTACTCTACGACAGAAATTTCGATGACTTGCGACTTCACAAATTCGAACGAACTGAATTGTAAAAGAGTTAAGGAGAGAGAGAACAAACGCGATTTGATTAGGCAGTTCCCCAATCGTCCTCGCTTTGGGTACGTCTGCCCCCAACTCCACAAATGGAATTGAGATATATATATATATATATAGTTGTTGCAAATTGTTTATTACAAGAGAAAACTATGAACATCCAAACCCTTGAACGTCTTCGATCGTTGATGCAGAATTTTCTCTTCCCTTGATTCGATATGAATCAAGTCCTTCGAATATGGTTGATCCAATTACCGTCCCACACTACTAAACTGAAAGAAACAACCGTTCTTCAGTTACCTTCACTCGGTCAATTGCGATCTACCAAGAATTCAAACCCAAAACTCCCTTCTACGATCCTCTGATTACAGCTACTAAACCGAACAATTGCGCCAATTTTCGGTTACCTTCACCCAGCCGAATCCCTGTAGAAAGAACAGTTTGTGCAAAAACCCCCAAAATCTATTCGATTCTTAAAGGACAAAACCAACTGGTTTGATTCAAGAAACACCTGCCAAACTCTCAACCCAGAAGATAAAGATCACCCTTCCTAAATTCTGAACGTTATCACTTCGATCAATGGGCGACACAAATGAAGATGATTATGTGTGATTGTTTGTTTACACAATGAAGAAGATGAAGATGAAGATGAAGAGAGAAATGACATATATATTTCACGTTTCTTGTTGTTAAATAAAAGGATGACCAAAACTATTTATATGAAAATACAATGACCAACAAAAAATAATAACAGAAATAACAGAAAAGAAATTAAGTGAAAAATGCAGAGTTTTGAAGTCATGCGCTGACCTCCACACTCCATGCGTCGACTCATAAACAAATATTTTCGTGCCCATTGAATTGTGCGTTTTCCCGCAGGTTTTGGAGGTTAGCGCATGAAATTGGAGGTTAGCGCATGAACTGGGAGGGTCATCGCATGAAGTGCATTTTTTCAGGAAATTCAATTTTCTGAGCATTTTCACCATACCAAGATTAGAAACACATACTAGACCCAACTAAAACGATAGTGGACATTTATTTTTGGGAAAGACAAGATCCTATGCATCTAGACACATGAACAATAATGGTTAGACGCAACATGCCCGACACGTGTAGTGATACCGCTCAAATTACATTCTAGTTTCTTACATGTTTGTTGACATCATTAAAACAAGGTAAATAGAAGAATATCCCTCACAAAATTCAGTCTCAGTCAGTGCCCAAAAGGAAACTTAGAAATTCAAGAAATGCAAAAGATTCCTTATGTGTCAGCAGTAGGGAGTCTGATGTATGCCCAAATGTGCACGCGTCCGGATATTGCATTCATAGTTGGGATGTTAGGAAGATATTTGAGGCAATCCAAGAATGGATCATTGGGAAGCATAAAAAAGGTTATGAGGTATTTAAAGAGAACAAAAAGCTATATGCTCACATATAGGAGGTCAGACCAGTTAGAGATCACTGGATACTCTGACTCAGATTTTGCTGGATGCCAAGACAGTAAAAGATCAACTTCAGGCCATATTTACATGTTGGCTGGTGGTGCAGTTTCTTGGCGCAATGTTAAGCAAACTCTTACAGCTTCATCCACCATGGCAGCAGAGATTATAGCATGGTATGAGGCATCCAACCATGGGATTTGACTGAGGAATATTGACAATGGGCTGCGAATTAGACTTTATGAGAGATTGTTAGAATTTTGGGTCACAAATGTAACATTTAAGGTGTTAGTGTCATTATTTTAATTAGTCAAGACTTAAAGGGGTCTAATTAATATAATATTAAGTTTGTGGCTAAAAGCATAAATGTCATGAAAGATCAGGTTATTGTGTAGATACCGTAAGTCAATATCGACTTTGATGAGGGGCCAAATTAGAATACTGAAGACTAAGAAATAACTCTAGGGTTATTTAAATGGGTTATGGTACCCATTTGTAGAGTACGAACAAAATAAGGTTTATGAGGTTTGCTCTATTCATCCCCATCAGAGGAGATTCAAGGAACCCTAAGGAACTCTACAAATCGGAAGATCACATACCCGAAACCTTCAACGATTGCAATGGCATATTCAGGTACGTTTCCGTCTTCATTCTCATAATTGTATTCGGATATGGGTTTAAGGGATACAAGTTGATGCTATATCGATTTATAGGAATTATTTTAGAGTCCTGTTCTTAATTTTTATATCAATAGAAATTATAAGGTTTTGAACGTCTCTAACACAATATTCATATAGTTTTAATATTCATATAGTTTTAATATAGTTGAAAGAATTTTTTTTAAAAATACATGTCCCCTCTCTATCACTAAAGGATGAAAAGTTATTAAAAAATTAGATATAACGATTATGAAGTATTTTTATGCTACCCTTACTAAATATTTCTAAGAGACATTTTTTGGGTATGCAAAAGAGACAATTAAGATATATAATGTATATTAGTGCTACTAATATTTAATTGTTTTTAGAATTGCATTAGACTTACACTATAAATTGATCATTTTATTTGTAATATGAAAAGAGAAAAGAGAAAAAAAAAAATATGGTTCAAATTCTCAAGTTTGTTTATGCTATAGTTTTATTTCTCTCCCTATTTCTTCTTTCAGCGGAGGCTAATAGTAAATTATTTTCTCCTTTCAAATATCATTTTTTGTTGCAGTTCTTACATAATCATTTGTCGTGTTTTACTAACATTTTTATTCTACTTTTCACTGCAGAGGGTTTGCAATGTGAAACAGATGCAGATTGTCCAATTGAATTAACTACCCCAGAGACGTTCAGTGTCATTTATAAGTGCTTTGACAAAGAATGTGTAATGTTTAGAGAGGTTCAACAATCACCATAGTTGCAAGATGAGCTGCCATTTAAGATTTATGCTTTCAACAAATAAGTGTAATTTTTACATATTTATTTTGTTTTGTAATTTCATATACGTTGCAATTATGTCTTTGTTCTCTAAAATTTCGACAATGAAATAAAAAAAAGACAATAAAAATTATAATAATTTAATTTTTCATTTTCTCTTAATATTGGATGTATATCTTGGCCTTTAAATTCTCCTTATGAATAAGGAATTTAAGTTATAATTAGAATATATTTAATATTTCAATTTAGTATATTGTTTTATTTTGAATTCTATAAATTTAAAATATATTATTATGTTGTATCACCTTTCATTTTAGTCACTGCAACAAAAATCATTTTACGCAACAACGAAAAGCCTGTTGGGGTTGGTTGAAAATATACATGTTGAAAAAGTCTTACATCGCTTAGTTTTGTGAATAAAGAGAGAGTTTAAGGCTATATATAGGATACAACTTCTTTTAAGTCTTATATCGCTTAGTTTTGTGAAGGAAAAATGAGTTTAAGGCTATATATATGATTCAAGTTCTTCATTCCAAGATGCACCAGGCAAAAGCATTTTAAGCTTGTATCTGACTTTCTTTGTTCTCTTATGGTATAGTATTAAAGTCTTATGAGATGTAGTTAAATATGTATTTTGGAAGACATGGGTGTACTGGGGGTCTGGGTTAGTTAAGGGTATATTATGTGTTGTAATAATTTTGACATAGTGCTATTCTCTGGTTGTTTATTGACAACAGCCATGGTTTTTCTCTGGTTTTGGAGTTTTCACATTATGTTCTTGTGTTGTGATTGTGTTCCTCTTTTTTCTATATGCTTTGTTTTTTTTTTCCAACAACTGGTATTAGATTTTTTGGTTCGATCTGGAGATAAGTGTTCTTAGTATGCTCTATAGTTGCAGTTTTAAATGATCTTCCACATCAGAAAAGAAGGGTAGTGTTTTGAAAGAGTTGTTGAGTTGCAGTCACAAATTCCGCTGTTCATTTTGTGCTAGAGAAATTGATGGAAGAATTTTTTTGACTTGTTGAAAGTTCAAGTCAAAGATGTGTTGATACAATCAAGATTACACAAGCTGCAAGATTATGTCTGTGGTTGAAGAGCTTTCTGCCAACAAGGAAGTTGTAGCATAATGTTTCAACCTGTTTTTAGACAAGTGAAAATTTTTGAAGTGGTTTAACTTCAAGTGAAGTATCCTCTTCTTTAGGTGGAGTATGATAGTATTTTTAAAACTATGATTATCGGTGAAGACAATGTGAAATTCTTAGAGTGGTTTATCTTCAAGTGGAATTATTCTTCATGATAAAATATATGATTGTCGGTGATGACAATGTAAAATTCTTGAAGTGGTTTATCTTCCAGTGAAATATATTCATCATGAGAGAGTATGATCGTTTTTAAAACTATGATTGTCGGTGAAAACAATGTGAAAATTCTTGGAGTCGTGTAGCTTCAAGTGACTAAACTTTTTATGGTGGAGTATGATTGTTGGTGAAGACAATGAAAGTTTATGTACTATTTTCAATCAAGGTGGAGATTGTTGGGGTTTGTTGAAAATATACATGTTGATACTCTTTATGATAGAGTATGATTGTCAGTGAAGACAATGAAAGCTTATGTATTATTTTTAATCAAGGTGGAGATTGTTGGGGTTGGTTGAAAATATACATGTTGAAAAAGTCTCACATCACTTAGTTTTGTGAATGAAGAGAAAGTCCAAGGCTAGATATAGGATACAAGTTCTTTGAAGTCTCACATCACTTAGTTTTGTTAAGGAAGAAGGAGTCTAATGCTATATATAGGATTCAAGTTCTTCATTATAAGACACACTAGTCAAAATCACTTTAAGGTTGTATTTGACTTTCATTGTTCTCTTATGCTATTTTGTAAGAGTGTTGTGATATGTAGTTAAATTTTTGTTTTGGAAGGTGTGAGTGTACTGGGGGCCTGGGTTAATTCAGGGTATATTATGTGTTGTAACCATTTTCACATAGTGTTATTGTTTGGTTGTCTATTGACAACAGCCATTGTTTTTTCTCTGATTTTGGAGTTTCCACGTTATGTTATTGTGTTGTGATTGTGTTCCTCTTTTTCCTTTATGCTTTATTTATTTTTTTCCCAACACCTATGAGTCAGAGAAAGTCGGGAGCACCAATGAGACTAATGCTTCAAAACCACAAGAGGGGGAGACATCACATCTCAACCCAAAACCTTAAGGTGTTAGTGTAGCGGAAAAATCATGAGTGTAAGCTATTGATTAACTTAACTCGAAAAGCAAGAGTCGCCACCACACTTTTATTTTATCCAAAAAGGAAAGGAAAAAGAGCGAACAAAACCTACACAAGCTCTAAACAAGAACAAGTGAAGAGAGTCCGGGTAAGGGGGTTGGTTACGCAATGGGAAGGTGTTAGCACCCAAAACATCTATAGTATTCTATAGGAGCCCTTTGAAATATCTACCGCTTTTGGTCTGAACAAGTTTGCTTGAAAAGTTATTGAGGAGATGAGAGGAGAAATTGTTTTTAAGATTTTTGTGTTTGGAGAGACTTGTCGCCTCATGCCTACGTACCCACGATGTGCAATGTAGGATCAAAACCCCGTAGTTCGTGGTACAAAGAACGAAAATCTGTTTGTTTTGGTTGATTTTAAATGTAAAGACAAGTCGTCATTTCCAAGCGAATAATTCCGCTTAAAGAAATGAATCATGTCTAAACTTATGAAAAAGTTCTAAAGGAAAAGTGCACGAGGTCACAAAAAGAGAGTGATGAGTTTGGTGTTTTCTAAAGTCTTTTGAAAAAGGTGTCAATATACTTATGTAGTTTAGCATTTGTTAAGAAATGAAAGGAAAAGAGTAAAATCACTTGACAAAGTCAAGGTTTGATTATGAAAGAGGTGATAGTTTGAAATCAAGAAGGTTTTGAAAAAGGGAGAAAGTTTTGAAAATTGAAGAATGGGGAGGAGAAGAAGTGACTATCCTAAAGCATAAAGTAAAAGCTAAGGATAAGAATAGCCTAACCACACAAGTAAACTCCATAGTCTTCGAACCACAATTCCAAAGCAAAGGGAAAAGGTCCTAGTTATAAGTCCAAGGTTCCAAGAATTGCATTGGATGTCCAAGTTCTATGTCCAAGGATTCAAGAATAGCATTAAAGTCCAAGGTCTAGGTGCAAAAGTCAATGTCCATTGCAAAGGATAGTAACCATAGTCCAAGATTAGAAGCATAAGTTTTTTTAGAGGTTTTAGCCTTTATTAATGTTTTTGGTCCAAGTGGACAAAGAGAAAAAGACATAAGTATAAAGATGTGTCCAACGGACAAAGGCAAAAAATGCGGAAGCATAAACATATGTCCAACGGACAAAGGAAAAATTGCAGAAGCATAAACATGATATGAAATGATAAAAATGAAGCATAAAAGTAAAAGAGATAAGGAGCGAGAAGGAATTGTAAAAGATTAGTACAATAGTATTGTTAGTAAGTTAGTGATTAGTTGTTAGAGTTAGTGATCAATAATAATTGAATAATTGCACTTAGGCCAAGGTTAATGAGAACTCATTAGAGGATTGATAAGACCAAAGCCTCCTAACAACAAGTTTCATATGTTTTGAACTAAAAGACAAATAATGAACTATTCTTGATATTTTTCCGATGCGGGACAAATATTGCGCTATGTTAAGCAATCACCGAGTAATTTACGGAGTAATTACCCTACAATGAGGTCGGTCAATAGCTCTTTGTGCTAATGCATGCTAGATGAACGATATGTAAATCGTCATCCGAAAGCAATACCGCACGAAAATAAAAAATGGTAACGATCTAGTCTTGATCGAAATTTAACAAAGGAATTCCAAGATCAATTAGACTTTCATCGATCAAAAAGAAAAAGAATTAAGATGAAGAGAAAGTGGATCTAACATTTATGATCCACACAACCAACAATAAAGCCAAAATAGAATTAAAAAAAAATGAAATCAAGAATTAAATGAAAACTCATTGACATATTTTTTTATGACTTTTTTTTCAAGAAATTTTTAAACAAATTTCTAAATCCAAATCTCAAATGAAAAATGTTAAAAAAGAAAATATGTAAAAAAAAGTTTTGAAAAGAAAATAATAGAAATAAAAAAAAAAAGAAGAAAAGGAGGGTGAATTAGAAAACGGTGGTGGTGAGAAGTAATATAACCGGGCTAAGGTGACACGGCCCAAACTATTTGAAACACAAAAAAAGCATTAAGAAAAGAAAAGCAAAAATCAGAAAGATGAAATGAATCATCTTTTTCACTTGCGGACGACATTGTTCATCGGAGGGGGAGATGCTCGGAGTTCGTCAACGGCGGAGCGGCGGTGAAAATTTATTGCACAGAAACGATCGGAATAATGCGTAGATTTCAAATATGTGTTCATTTTCGTGCAACGGTCTCTTGATAGTTCAAATCGGAACCGCGAAGTTCGACGAAAAAGCTTCGATTACCTTAAAAAATGGTGAGAAATCCAACAATCTTCTTCTTCTCTTCTTCTGACTCGATTTCTTGAAGTTGTTGTGATGTTGTTGTTATTTGTTGAAATTGGATTGAAAGATTGAAAGGAGTTTTTCCGGTTTTGTTACTTTGAATTGGAGATGAAGATTTGTGAATTGAAATTGAGAGTGATTGATGAATTTGCAGGTGAATTGAAGGTTTTATTGAAGCTTGGATGAAAATGAGTTATGGAGTGTGATGGAAGAAGTTTGTATGGAAATGGGTGAAGCTTGAAGAACTATTTCGTATGATTTTTGTGCAGAATTTTCTTGGCTCTTGAAAGCTTGGATTGAATTGAAGGAAGGAGCTCTAATTTATAGAGAAATGTGGTGAGTTCTGGAAATTTTGAATTGAAGTTTTTGAAATGAATTTGGAAAAATTGGTTGCCGTTTGAAGCTTCCTCCTTGCGTTTGGATGCTCACGTGACTTGCTGCTGCTTAAAATTTATGTCATGAAGCTCGTTGAAGCGCGTTTTCATTTTGCTCACTTGATGCTATTTTGGAATTTGGTGTCTTTTGTAACTTGTAGAACCTGCATTCCAATTGTTGCTTTGTGCGTGACTTTTTTTTGATGTGGCTTGGAAGTGGCTTTTGGTTTGTATTTGCAAGTGGTAGCTGCTTGTGAAGTGGCTGGAAAGTAACGGCTGGAAGTGTGTAATAGGCTTGGAGTTTATATTTGTAAGTGGTAGCAGTAGTGTGTGAAACGGATTTACACGGCTTGGGATTGAAGTTTGTGGAGCATGAAGACTTAGGCTTGTATTGGAATTTGGAAGGCTTGAGTGAGATGCTGATGAAATTGGCTCAATGGAAGTTAATGGCTTCATGTAGTAGACGTGAGGTCCTTATAGAATGGCTTGTGAAATGTGGCTTTTTTCCCCGCAATTTCTTTTGATAAATGGGCCTTGAATTGGATGGGCTTTGATATTTTTTTTCTGAATTGAATTTGGATTAAAATGGTGATAAAAAAATGGTTAGAAAGAAAAGGATAATTGGAGAATTAAAAATTTTTTTTAGAAAAAGGAAAGGAAAATTGGATAATGAATTTTGGAATATGTATATAAATGGATTTTGGAATTGGAATGGATAATGGCCATGAAAAGTGGTTATTTGGTTTAGTACGAAAATATGGATATTGAATTGATATATGGAATTGGGTTTTGGAAATTGGAAATGAAGAAGTGGATATTGAATTGGGTAATGAGATTTTTAAATGGATTTTTGGATTATAATTTTTATGAATTGGATATTTGGATAAAGAAATGGATTTTTTTAACAAAAGATGAAATGGAAATGGGAAAGAAATATGGATATTTGAAAGATGGATTAAAATGAATATTAAATGGATAAATGGTTTAGAATAATGGAAAAAATGGATAATGAATTAATAAAGGTTTAGGAGAAATGGATATGGAAATGGATAACCAAACTGGAAATGGATCACGGATGGCCAATCTTTATTTTTCTTTAGCCCAAACCCAATCTTGACTTTTTCCACAAGCCTCTAATAAACCGAACACATAGCTACCACTGAACAAGCCCTAACTGAGTAACAGCCATTTGAATCTGTTTGAACTTGTCTGAATTAGTTATCTAGGAAAATAAATCCACAGATGAACACAATCTGGACTGATGAACTCATATGAACTTGATGAACATCACCACACAACAACTTGACAGTCAGTGCTTGAGAAATAGTCCACTGAAACAGATATCTTGCACTTGGAACAAATGCTTGATAGTTTGACCAAGATTAGGTCAAACTTCCATCTGAACTGGATCATGAACAAAAAACCACATTTGACTTGAAATCACTTCATTGTCTTTTGACAAACCTGCACAACACACAGAGAGAGAAACTGCAACAATTTTTGGTATTTTTGGTTAGAGGTTAGTAAACAGAAACAAATAAGGAGCATACAGGTGCTCAGGAAAAACAAATATTGTGATCTTGTTTGTGGTATAAGATGCAAATGAAATGAGTGAAATCTTAGGGGTAAAAATTAGGGTCTTACAGCTGCCCCTATTTAAGTTTCTTCTATCAGGAGATATGAAGGTTGAAAACTTTGTCTCGACAAGATTGAAGATACTTAAATACAGAAAACCAAAATTTTAGCCATAAGATGTCTCAAGATGATATGAATGCAAAGAATGAAACAGACCGCGGGGAAACTTGAAACAAAAGATTTACGGTACATTGAAAGAGGTGACGCGAAAAGACATGCCGGGGAACACAAGCTATTTCTGGAGACCTGTCAAGGTGACGAGATGTATCCATCAATAGTTGGAAAGAGAGGGACAAGACCCTGAGATGACGAGTAGTGACATCCAAGAATAGCATTGGATGGAAACTACGAACGAGACAAAAGGTATGCCAACAGATGTCCAAGAATAGCATTGGGCAACAACAAGAAAGTTTCTGGTAAAACAACAGCGTCATCCAAGAATAACATTGGATGGAGGTGAAAAAAAAACTCTATTGGGGATAAGATATCCAAGAACGGAATTGGATAAAGGAACTACAACAAACATCATAGTCATCCAAGAATAGCATTGGATATATAAAAAATTCCATTTGAAAAACTTCACTGGGGACATCCAAGAATGGCATTGGATGGCAAGGTTAAACAATCAGAGATATCCAAAAATAGCATTGGACTTGGCTGGGGAAAAGGTGTCCAAGAATAGCATTGGACAAAAGAAATCTCAACATCCAAGAATAGCATTGAATGTAATGAGAAAAGTTCTGTAAAATATATCAGAAGTATCCAAGAATGGCATTGGATAAAAAAAGTTCATAATATCCAAGACTGACATTGAATAAAGTGAGCAGGGACTTTCAGGAATGTCACTGAAAGTAAAGGTAAATCACTATATTTAGGAATGGCACTGAATGGTAATGAGAAAGAGCTTTCAGGAATGGCACTGAAAGTAAAGGAGAAAACTCATCCAGGAATGGCACTGAATGAACAGATAAAACTTTCAGGAATGACACTGAAAGTAAAGGTAAAATCTCATTCAGGAATGACACTGAATGAACAGATAAAACTTTCAGGAATGACACTGAAAGATAAAGGTAAATCACTACATTTAAGAATGGCATTGAATGATAGTGAGAAAGACATCCATGAATGACACTGAATGCAAAGGAGAAATTCATCCAGAAATGGCACTGAATGAACCTATAAGACTTTCAGGAATGGCACTGAAAGCAAAGGTGAAACTCATTCAGGAATGGTACTGAATGAACAAATAAAACTTTCAGGAATGGCATTGAAAGATATCCAAGCAAATCTGATGGGGATTAGAGAAGAGAGAAAAGACTTCCAAGAATAGCACTGGGAGAAACAAGAGGAACAAGATATCCAGGAATGGCACTGGAGATCAAAAGAGACAGACATCCAAGAATGGCCCTGGAGTGAAAGAATACAAAGATCCAGGAATAACACTAGAATGGAAGAAAACATCTGATAACAGCAAAAGATGCACAGGGAAACGACAATATCCAAGAATGGCACTGGAAAGAAAGAAAATAAACAAGACATCCAGGAATAGCACTGGGTTAAAGGACAGGTAAACGACAACATTTAGGAATGGCACTGAATGAAAAGGCAGGTAAAAGTTTGGGTAGGCGCCAAGTAAGTTGGACTTTGATCACAAGGTAAGATGTTAACAACAACAGGCCCTCAGGAAATGCATATGAGCACGAAGCACCCTTCGAGCTATAAAAATATTTCTATGTATGATACATGAATGATTTATGTATGCAATGCACATGATAGGGACAACTGAGATAGACTCCTTTGTGAGGGAAGAATGGAACTCTGATTCCTCAACACAGGGAACACTGCCCACTCTGCTTGGAGAGAAGATGTTGAACATATCTTTGTCACACTGATGAATTGTATCAGGCTGATGGTCTTTTGAGGAAAGACATCTTGAGGATTCTTGAAGAAGATTGCCCCAAATTGATTGACTGATGAAATATACTGATCATAGCTTCAGTTTAACTGCTGTAGGGGAAAAAACTGAATTAATCATGGCTTCAATTCTTGAAATGATTGCTGAGGATAAACTGATCATGGCTTCAGTTGCTGGGAATGAACTGATCATGGCCTCAGTTCTTGAAAAGACTATTGAGAAGGCTAAACTCAGTACGAGTCTTGAAAGAGATCTTCTGGCTAACCAAATACGAGAATAACTTGCACTGAGCAACAAATCTTGAACTGATTCACAACAGGATTTGGAAGTAATGTGCCCCTGATAGGATCACTGACCAAGTTTCTCAACTGTTTGAAAATTCTTGATGAGGAACATTTGCCTGCAAATAAGATTATTCAAACAAACATGGTAATTTTAATGCAAAGCTCAATGCAATTTTGAAATCAAAAATCATTTTTGGAAAAACATTATTGATGTAAAGCAAAATGAATCGGTTGTCAAAACACGGTGATTTAGACATTCAAAATGATTGAGAAAACAAAGGTATGACATCGAAGCAAATGATTGTCAACAAACATAGGAGTCAGTTTACGCAACCTTGCTGTAGTATGCTTTCAAAAGAAACTTGGCTTCAATTAGGTCTTTTGAAGGTTGTAACGTGGTTTGGTTCACGGTTTTTTGAAACAAAGGATATAGGCTCAAAGTTTATTTGTACCCAACCCATTCTTCGTGATGATCTTCAGCCCTATGCTCAGTTAATTCAAACTATGCATTCAGGTTCTCGGAGATTTTGGAATTGCAACACTGTTATGATGATGGCTCAAGGACCAAAGGATTTTTGAGATGGCAGTCACTCTTTCTTACAACATTTTGTTGTTTTTGATGAGGACCTTAGTCAACTTGTTTTGTCTTTGAGGATTTTGGTAACCTCTTGATTTATTTTTTTGTTATCCCTAACTTTTGCCTGAACTGTGTCATTTGATCTTACAGTCAGCGGGATGCCCCAATTTTTTCCTAAGTCTCCTTCATAGGTTTTGACTTAGCGGGCTTTTCATTTGATTTTTTATTCTTTTTTTTTTAAAGATAGTGACTGCCTGGCTTAATGATTATGGTGAACCATCATTGGCTTTTGATTTGAAAGACATCTTCAACACTTCTTTGATGTGTGCGAAGGAAAGTTTGTGATTGCAGTGATTCTCTTGTGTTTAAATACATAGTCAAATTAACTGAGAACTACCCATCCCCAGGTTAAATTATGGGTTTTTCGTACAGAGAGAAACTCCAACTTCTAGGCTAAAAAGGGGTTGACAAGAGATTAACTTCCTTATTTCTCCAGGGTTTGGGAGTTGAAACAATGTCTGTACATCATCAGCCAAGTTTTGAATTGAAAGCGTATAACTCAGCAATTTTAGGTATTTCGTTTTCATCATCCTCCCTCCAATCTTTGCATAAACAAAAGCTTGAAAAAGAAAGTGAACAGGAGATAAATTTTTGTTTTGTGAAAAAGAAAGCATAATGATGCACACAGTGGATATAAACAAATTTGAATCAAACATTGAAATGCTCATTTCATTGAAATTACCATGAAAGTACAAATAAAGTTCGAAAGCAAACAGACAATACAATCAAAGAAAAATGCAAACAGAAAGAAACAAGGCCTAGTAACTAATCAGCAATAAGGATGAGCTGTCCTGTCTGAAGCACTGGCTTTAGGAGATGATCCGTCTGAACTGACTCAAACTTCACTTGGCATGCTCTGGCAAAGGATTGTTGACAACATTGGGATTATTATCAACAAAGTTCAGAATTTTTAAGTTCACCAATTCTTGTACTCTAGCTTTCAATGAAAGCAACCTTCCAAGTTATGGCCTGCCCCACCTTGATGGAACTCACAGTGAAGATAAGCCCTATAGTCGGCTAGGAGAGGATTTGGAGGAGGAGGTAGAGTCCTTGTTGTAATCAAACCTTTCTTTACAAGACATGGGTACAACTCAGTGTAGGACATCGAGATAGGATTAATGTTAACCCTATTGCGATTCTGATTTTGTCTGACAGTCTGACGAGGAGCTTGAACTGCTTGATCATTGATAACAGGAGCAACGGCAGCTACATATTATTGTTGTCTGTGACGAGGTTTCCCTTCAACTGAAATAGCATGGGTATCACCATCCTTTTTCTTTTGAAAATTCCCAGCATACTTTATAGCACCACTAAAGGCTTCAGCATTAGTAATCCTTCCTTTTTTGATACCTTCTTCTAGTCTTTCTCCAATAGTGACTAGGTCAGCAAAACCAGATGATACACTGCCTATCATCTTTTCCCAAAAGAGTGGCTGAAGAGTGTCCATGAATAATCCAGTCAATACTTTTCAGCCAAGGGTGGCTCCACTTGAGCAGCTAGCTCTCTCCAGCGCTGAGCATACTCCTTAAAGGATTCTTTTTCTTTCTGAGACATGTTCTGCAATTGACGGTGATCAGGTGCCATATCCAGATTGTGCTTATATTGCTTTAAGAAAGCATTAGACAAGTCCATCCAGCTTTGGATACGGTTCTTCTCAAGTCCCATATACCATTTCATTGAAGCCTCACTCAAGCTGTCTTAGAAACAGTGAATAAGCAGTTTGTCATATTTGGCATGAGCAGCCATCTTGCGGCAATACATCACCAAGTGGGTTCTAGGACAAGTGTGCCCCTTGTATTTCTCAAAATCAGGAGTTTTGAATTTTGGAGGAATAACCAAGTCGAAAACCAAGCACATGTCCATTGCAGCAGCACTAAAGACATCACTTCTTTCCACGGCTCTTATCCTTTTGTGTAGAGTTTGCCATTGCTCTCTGACTTCTTCAATGTATCTAGGTTCTCCCTGACTTTCAGATTGTGGACCAGCAGCATGGTACACGAAAGGATTCTCAGGAATAGCTTGAGCAACAGAATGCACAATAGGCTGAGGTTTAGTGAACAATGGAGCTGAAGATACTGGAGAGACAAACACAGGAGTAGTTGCAAAGGGTGGCAAGTAATTCGGAGGTAACCCAAATTCTGGCCAAGTAGAAGCTGGTTGCTGAGTCAGTGGAGGGTCAACTGCAGCAGTTGAAGTTTCAACAATCACAGTCCTCTGAGGTGGTTCACCTCTAGCAATCAGAACTTGCAGCATTTCTGTGAGTTTGGCCATGCCGGCCTTCAACTCATCAATTTCCATTCTGACTTCGGCGTTGTGTTGTTCTTAATTTTCCATTCTCAATCTGACAGCAGCTCTAGTTCCGTAGTTGTGTTGAGGAAACAGCTTGACGGTGAACAGATAACTGAAGAAGGAGACAGTTGAAATGAGTTTCTGAGACAACTAGGAAGAATGCATATGTATGCTCATGGATGCAATAGTGCATGGATGCAAGAACCACAAACAAGATCACTCGAAGCACACGGGTTCAAAGGTCCGAGTCATAAGCATGAAGCCAAGGTTAAGAACCAATCCACAAAGGTATGTGTACTAAGGTTTGTCTTCATTGTACCTGCAGAAAACAACGGTTCTAACAGAGTGCCCAGGGTCCATAATCCACTATCAGACACACCAGCACACCGATTTGCTCGGAGGTTGGTAGTTATCCATAAGAGAATCTAACCTGAGTGTGGCATCGCGTAACAGCTAAGTCAGATTTGCATCTTCATAGCTTCCGCGCCACGATCCTAAAAAGGCTAAGATTGGGTTAAGGGTTACTACGGTTCTCAGTGTTATAGGCTTCTATGGAAAAAGTAATGCCTTCACGATCGCTTGATCGGCATCAGTAATTCCAAAGAGGCAACCACCGAGCGGATGGATTCTCAAGTTCTTCTTTTTTAGGATTTGACTCCCTCAAAGTTCCATTGACTATACCATCCTCCTATCTCAAAGTACACTCTGGTCCGGGTATAGGACATATCTCGCACACAGAGGAACTCCCAAACAGAATAACCAAGTAACAAGCAAATCAGATAAAAGCAGTAAATAAATCAAAGTAGGCTAAACCCCTCAAGGGAGGATGTCCCCAGCAGAGTCGCCACTTTTCCTGTAGCGGCAAAATCGTGAGTGTAATCTATTGATTAACTTAACTCGAAAAGCAAGAGTCGCCACCGCACTTTTATTTTATCCAAAAAGGAAAGGAAAAAGAGCGAACAAAACCTACACAAGCTCTAAATAAGAACAAGTGAAGAGAGTCCGGGTAAGGGGGGTTGGTTACGCAATGGGAAGGTGTTAGCACCCAAAATGTCTATAGTACTCTATAGGAGCCCTTTGAAATATCTACCGCTTTTGGTCTGAACAAGTTTGCTTGAAAAGTGATTGAGGAGATGAGAGGAGAAATTGTTTTTAAGATTTTTGTGTTTGGAGAGACTTGTCGCCTCATGCCTACGTACCCACGATGTGCAATGTAGGATCAAAACCCCGTAGTTCGTGGTATAAAGAACGAAAATCTGTTTGTTTTGGTTGATTTTAAATGTAAAGACAAGTCGTCATTTCCAAGTGAATAATTCCGCTTAAAGAAATGAAACATGTCTAAACTTATGAAAAAGTTTTAAAGGAAAAGTGCATGAGGGAACAAAAAGAGAGTGATGAGTTTGGTGTTTTTTAACGTCTTTTGAAAAAGGTGTCAATATACTTATGTAGTTTAGCATTTGTTAAGAAATGAAAGGAAAAGAGTAAAATCACTTGACAAAGTCAAGGTTTGATTATGAAAGAGGTGATAGTTTAAAATCTAGAAGGTTTTGAAAAAGGGAGAAAGTTTTGAAAATTGAAGAATGGGGAGGAGAAGAAGTGACTATCCTAAAGCATAAAGTAAAAGCTAAGGATAAGAATAGCCTAACCACACAAGTAAGCTCCATAGTCATCGAACCACAATTCCAAAGCAAAGGGAAAAGGTCCTAGTTCTAAGTCCAAGGTTCCAAGAATTGCATTGGATGTCCAAGTTCTAAGTCCAAGGCTTCAAGAATAGCATTAAAGTCCAAGGTCTAGGTGCAAAAGTCCATGTCCATTGCAAAGGATAATAACCATAGTCCAAGATTAGAAGCACAAGTTTTTTTAGAGGTTTTAGCCTTTATTAATGTTTTTGGTCCAAGTGGACAAAGAGAAAAAGGCATAAGCATAAAGATGTGTCCAACAGACAAAGGGAAAAAATGCGGAAGCATAAACATATGTCCAACGGACAAAGGAAAAATTGCGGAAGCATAAACATGATATGAAATAATAAAAATGAAGCATATAAGTAAAAGAGATAAGGAGCGAGAAGGAATTGTAAAAGATTAGTACAATAATATTGTTAGTAAGTTAGTGATTAGTTGTTAGAGTTAGTGATCAATAATAATTGAATAATTGCACTTAGGCCAAGGTTAATGAGAACTCATTAGATGATTAATAAGACCAAAGCCTCCTAACAACAAGTTTCATATGTTTTGAACCAAAAGGCAAATAATCAACTATTCTTGATATTTTTCCGATGCGGGACAAATATTGCGCTATGTTAAGCAATCACCGAGTAATTTACGGAGTAATTACCCTACAATGAGGCCGGTCAATAGCTCTTTGTGCTAATGCATGCTAGATGAACGATATGTAAATCGTCATTCGAAAGCAATACCGCACGAAAAGAAAAAATGGTAACGATCTAGTCTTGATCAAAATTTAACGAAGGAATTCCAAGATCAATTAGACTTTCATCGATCAAAAAGAAAAAGAATTAAGATGAAGAGAAAGTGGATCTAACATTTATGATCCACACAACCAACAATAAAGCCAAAATAGAATTAAAAAAAAAAAATGAAATCAAGAATTATATGAAAACTCATTGACATATTTTTTTTTTATGACTTTTTTTTGAAGAAATTTTTAAACAAATTTCTAAATCTAAATCTCAAATGAAAAATGTTAAAAAAGAAAATATGTAAAAAAAAGTTTTGAAAAGAAAATAATAGAAATTAAAAAAAAAGAAGAAAAGGAGGGTGAATTAGAAAATAGTAGTGGTGAGAAGTAATATAACCGGGCTAAGGTGACACGGCCCAAATTATTTGAAACACAAAAAAAGCATTGAGAAAAGAAAAGCAAAAATCAGAAAGATGAAATGAATCATCTTCTTCACTTGCGGACGTCATTGTTCATCGGAGGGGGAGACGCTTGGAGTTCGTCAACGGCGGAGCGGCGGTGAAAATTCATTGCACAGAAACGATCGGAATAATGCGTAGATTCCAAATATGTGTTCATTTTCGTGCAACGGTGTCTTGATCGTTCAAATCGGAACAACGAGGTTCGACGAAAAAGCTTCGATTACCTTCAAAAATGGTGAGAAATCCAAAAATCTTCTTCTTCTCTTCTTCTGACTCGGTTTCTTGAAGTTGTTGTGATGTTGTTGTTATTTGTCGAAATTGGATTGAAAGATTGAAAGGAGTTTTTTCGGTTTTGTTACTTTGAATTGGAGATGAAAATTTGTGAATTGAAATTGAGAGTCATTGATGAATTTGTAGGTGAATTGAAGGTTTTATTGAAGCTTGGATGAAAATGAGTTATGGAGTGTGATGGAAGAAGTTTGTATGGAAATGGGTGAAGCTTGAAGAACTATTTCGTATGATTTTTGTGCAGAATTTTCTTGGCTCATGAAAGCTTGGATTGAATTGAAGGAAGGAGCTCTAATTTATAGAGAAATGTGGTGAGTTCTGGAAATTTTGAATTGAAGTTTTTAAAATGAATTTGGAAAAATTGGTTGCTGTTTGAAGCTTCTTCCTTGCGTTTGGATGCTCACGTGACTTGCTGCTGCTTAAAATTTATGTCATGAAGCTCGTTGAAGCGCGTTTTCATTTTGCTCACTTGATGCTATTTTGGAATTTGGTGTCTTTTGTAACTTGTAGAACCTGCCTTTCAATTGTTGCTTTGTGCGTGACTTTTTTTTTTATGTGGCTTGGAAGTGGCTTTTGTTTTGTATTTGCAAGTGGTAGCAGCTTGTGAAGTGGCTGGAAAGTAACGGCTGGAAGTGTGTAATAGGCTTGGAGTTTATATTTGCAATTGGTAGCAGCAGTGTGTGAAACGGCTTTACACGGCTTGGGATTGAAGTTTGTGGAGCATGAAGACTTAGGCTTGTATTGGAATTTGGAAGGCTTGAGTGAGACGTTGATGAAATTGGCTCAATGGAAGTTAATGGCTTCATGTAGCAGACGTGAGGTCCCTATAGAATGGCTTGTGAAATGTGGCTTTTTTTTCGCAATTTCTTTTGATAAATGGGCCTTGAATTGGATGGGCTTTGATATATTTTTTTGGAATTGAATTTGGATTAAAATGGTGATAAAAAAATGGTTAGAAAAAAAAGGATAATTGGAGAATTAAAAATTTTTTTAGCAAAAGGAAAGGAAAATTGGATAATGAATTTTGGAATATGTATATAAATGGATTTTGGAATTGGAATGGATAATGGTCATGAAAAGTCGTTATTTGGTTTAGTAGGAAAATATGGATATTGAATTGATATGTGGAATTGGGTTTTGGAAATTGGAAATGAAGAAGTGGATATTGAATTGCGTAATGAGATTTTTAAATGGATTTTTGGATTAGAATTTGTATGAATTGGATATTTGGATAAAGAAATGGATTTTTTTAACAAAATATGAAATGAAAATGGGAAAGAAATATGGATATTTGAAAGATGGATTAAAATGAATATTATATGGATAAATGGTTTAGAATAATTGAAAAAAATGGATAATGAATTAATAAAGGTTTAGGAGAAATGGATATGGAAATGGATAACCAAACTGGAAATGGATCACAGATGGTCAATCTTTATTTTTCTTTAGCCCAAACCCAATCTTGACTTTTTCCACAAGCCTCTGATAAACCGAGCACATAGCTACCACTGAACAAGCCACAACTGAGTAACAGCCATTTGAATCTGTTTGAACTTGTCTGAATTAGTTATCTAGGAAAATAAATCCACAGATGAACACAATCTGGACTGATGAACTCATATGAACTTGATGAACATCACCACACAACAACTTGACAGTCAATGCTTGAGAAATAGTCCACTGAAACAGATATCTTGCACTTGGAACAAATGCTTGATAGTTTTACCAAGAATAGGTCAAACTTCCATCTGAACTGGATCATGAACAAACAACCACATTTGACTTGAAATCACTTCATTGTCTTTTGACAAACCTGCACAACACACAGAGAGAGAAACTGCAGCAAATTTTTGGTATTTTTGGTTATAGGTTAGTAAACATAAACAAATAAGGAGCATACAAGTGCTCAGGAAAAACAAAGATTGTGATCTTGTTTGTGGTATAAGATGCAAATAAAATGAGTGAAATCTTAGGGGTAAAAATTAGGGTCTTACAGTTAGGTAAATGGGTCTTCTCTCTTATAAATCCAACTTTCCACCCATTCATAGGAGATGTTGGACTTTAAACACTCACACTTGCACCCAACATTCTCCCCCACAAGTGTGAGTCCCCCACATCTTATAATAGGATCCAACACTGGATCCAGCTCCTGCTCCCTCACAAAGCCAAACCATAGCTCTAATACCACTGTTGGGGAGTTTGGGAGAGTCCAGAGCACCAATGGGACTACTGCTCTAGGATCAGAAGAGAGGGAGACACCACATCTCAACCCAAAACCTTAAGGTGTTAGGTAAATGTGTATTCTCTCTTATAAATCCAACATTCTACTCATTCATAGGCGATGTGGGACTTTAACCACTTACACTTGCACCTAACATTCTCCCCACAAGTGTGAGTCCCCCACATCTTATAATAGGATCCAACACCAGATCTAGCTCCCGCTCCCCCACAAAGCCAAACTACAGCTTTGATACCACTGTTGGGGATTTCGGGAGATTTGGGATCACCAATGAGACTAATGCTCTAGGACCACAAGAGAGGGAGACACCACATCTCAACCCGGATGAATGGTAAACGCACCTTTGTGTGCCTTTTCCAAAGCTCTCCTTCTTAACACTACATCATTCGGAACATATTTTCTTTATTTAAATAAAAGAACTTCATCCATGGCTTGAGTGAGACTTGGTTGAGTTGAAGATACTTGAAGTCCTACATCCAACAATTGGCTCTAATGAATCATTTCCCTTAAATCAGAAGTAACATTCAAATTTCCCATCATCACACCATTATGAGACCAGGAAAATTGAAGATTCAGATCTCAAGACATTTATAACAACTCATACTCCAACACCATTAATTCATCCTTATCCATCTCTTTCCGACTTAACGTATCTGCAACTTTATTCTCTTTACCTGGATGGTACTTTAGTTCAAAGTCAAAATCCTTTAAGTATTTCATCCACCTTCTTTTCTACATACTTAACTATTTTTGTATGAACAAATACTTAAAACTCTTGTGGTCACTAATCATATCAAAACATACTCTGTATAAATAGTGGCACCACACCTTTAAAGTAAACACAACTGAGGATAACTCGAGATCATGTGTCAGATAGTTATCTTCATGGGTTTTCAGTTGTCGAGAAACATAAGCCACAAATTGCCCAATTTTCATAAACATTCCACCAAGTCCTTTATTAGAGGCATCAAAAAACACTTTGTAAGACTTGCTAGGACTTGGAGTAATCAAAACTTGCGCGGTAGTCAACCTTTCCTTTAGATTCCTAAAACTTTGTTCACACTTTGAATCTCGACTAAAAATAATCTCTTTCCACACAAGTCAGGTCTTCAGTAAAGCCAACTGAGAAAATCCTTTGACAAACCTTCTATAATAACCTGCCAACCCCAAGAAACTCCTAACTTTAGAAGCATTATTTGCCCTTTCCCAGTTAATAATTGCTTCAACTTTAGATTGATCCAATGTTATTCCTCCTTGCGATATGACATGACCAAGAAATTTCACTCTGATCATCCAAGACTCACACTTGTTAAGCTTTACAAATAGTTATTTTATCTGCAGTAACGAAAAAAATCCTTTAATGTTACCAATGCTCTTGTGGAGTAGAGAATAGATAAGGATTTCATCAATAAATATCACCACAAACTGTTCCAAACAAGGCTGAAATATATAGTTCATATAATTCATAAGACAACAGATGCAATCGTCACTCCAAATGGCATTACAAGGAATTCTTAATGACCATATTGGGTTCCAAATCAAGTCTTCGGTGTATAAGAGTTTTTAACTCGAATTTGATGATAACCCGATCGCAAATCAAGAACACACATACTCCATTTAATTGATCCAGTAAATCCTCTATCTGAGGTAAGGGATACTTGTTCTTAATGGTAACCTTATTCAACTAACGATAGTCAATGCATAAGCGCATTCCTCCATGCTTCTTCTTAACTAACAACATGGGTGCTCCCCATGGAGAGACACTTGGCCGAATAAAGTGCTTACTCAATAACTCTTCCAATTGATTCTTCAATTCCCTCAACTTGGGCGCTGACATACGATACAGAGCGATGGATATTGGGGTCGTCCCATGTATCAGATCAATAGAGAATTCCACTTCCCATTCTGGAGGAAGAGAAATGACATCCTCAGGGAAAACTTAAGGAAACTCACAAACTACAAGAACTTGCACAACCTTAAATTATTCACTTAATTGCTTGGTGAGAATTAAAATAATGGACTTTTCTTTCTTGTAAACAATTTACCATACCACATGTACCTTCCAAGATAGTAGTCATCACATCCTTCGGAGTAGTTTCATTAGTTGGAATGATTATTACTTTCTCCTTGCATCCAATAAACATTGAATTGGCAGAAAGCCAATCCCACGTCAACCTTCTTAAGTGATAAGCATATGATGTTAATCTTAAAAACTCTACCATTCACCGATAGTAAACAATTCTCACACGTCCATTATGTTTCCACAACATCATCTATGATGGCAGGTACCACCATAGGAAGAGATAAAGGAACCTCTTTCAATCCAAGGCATTCCATATATTGAATCGATATAAAATAGTGGGTTGTTCCACAATCAAACAATATAAAGCAAGGATGATTATTCAAGTGACATTTACCGGCATCAATTCATTGTTACCCTTGGCCTTCTTTGCATCCAAAGCATAGACCTGACTCAAACTCTTTCCTTTCATTTGAACCTTCTTCGGACAAAAGTCCTTAGCCGTATGACCTTGTCCTTACCTTCCCTTAAGAGATTAAGGCTTAGGCCTAAACTGATGACTTAGTCTTCCTTACTCCTTTTAACCAACCCTATATTGATTTCTCTCCTCTCTCACCTTCTTCAAACTATTCTCAGCAACATAACATTGTCTCAACAACTCCACATAAGTAGTGAACTCCCTTTGAGAAACACTATGAGATATTTCACCCCTTAACCCAAACATTAACTGATCTATCTTTCATTTCTCATCTGGTGCATACATGGTCTGCCTGAAGTAAGCAGCCATGTCCTCAAACTTCTCAACATACTCAGTTATTAACAAGTTAACTTGTTTAAGCTGCTGAAATTCAAACTCCTTTTGAGTCCTCAAAGTACTTGGGAAGTACTTATCCAGAAAAGTGATCTTAAAATGTTCAGAATCCCTTGGTACTCCTTAATTAGTCATAAGGGTCAAAGTACTCTCCCGCCATCTTACAGCATGACCCTTCATCATGTGAGAAGAAAATATCACTTTGTTTTCTTCACTAAAATACATTATCTAGAACAATCTCTCTATGTTGGATAACCATTCATGAGCCTTCACTGGATCTAAACCTCCTCAAAATTCAGAAGGATTCATTCGAAAGAAGTCTCGAAAACTGCCACCCCGCATATTCTTGTGGAACGACTTGTGGATGAAGACCACCATTCATTTGTTGCATCATATGCTATATGAACTGGTTTTGCTGTTGTTGCATCTGTTCTATTAACTGAGGCAATTGAACCCCATCATTCCTAATTGCCGGTTCCAGATCTGCATTCTGAGTTCTGAACCTACCACAACCTTTACATCTGTCATCCATGATCCTAAATGTCATACAAATAGAATTAAGTTGATCAGGCCTAATACCGTAAGATGTGACATCAAGAACAGTGACAATAATACACATATGAGGCAGAAATGTTTGACTTATGATGTCTCACGACTGGGTCAAGGATCAACCTGCTCTGATACCAATTGTAACACCCACATATAATACTTGCATAGAATATATAATATACATAGTGTAATTGTTACTGAAAATACATAAGAGCCTATTGACAACAATATATATAAATTCCCAAAAGAATAATGTACAACTATGCCACAATATATACAAAGGTTCCTAAAACAAAACTAATATCTACATCATCATCTAGATGATCCCAAAACATCTATCTACACAGGGGAAGAAACGCCATCCAAAACATCAAGCCACCAAGTGTCATCAAGCAAGTTTGCCCTTGTTTTTCATCTACAAAGAAATTCCTGAAAAACAACAAAAATAATGGGGTGAGATAATAATCTCAGTGGGCTTCCTATATTATGGGTCCACTCAACTCTACAAGGATCAACATTGGTTTCCTAACTTAAGTCATTCAAATAAAATAAATACTTAATCATCTAAATGATTTTCGCATTATATGATACATGTACACTTGAGTTAACCAACTCAAGTAAGTCATTAATCGAAAACCGAACCAATGCATCTTTCCTCGGCCAACCCTACGTCTAGGATTATCGTCACGGATCGGAGATCCTTGTATCATGATTCGACTTTCTTGTGGATTTCAGATTCTCCATGGTACTCGAACTCACTTCAAGAATCATCGCTCCATATGAGACTCAAACTCATTTCGAACCGTTTTCTGCTATTGGACTCTAACCCACTTTGAGGTCCACGTCTTCTATGGGACTCTAACCCATTTGGTTGATGCGAACTAATAATGCATGTATCTCAATTATTACTCTTTATAAGCATCGCAATTTGGGACGGGCACAACAATGGGATTGTTTCTGAATACATTCATCAATTGCAACGTGATTGTTCTCGTCAATCACTAGATGATCACATTCACTAAGTCTCGTAGCATCAACTCATATTCTATACAAAGCATATTAGTTCGTGACTAAACAATAATTTTAGCGACTACTAGTCCTTAATACACAGCGAGATACCTTTGTGTTTGAATATCACCATCTAAGTCATTGTCTTAGTCTAAATTATCTTACTAGGCTATTTATCTAGTTTACATCCTAAGTTTTCCTCGCTCATCATCATAAGATTTAATCATATTATTATTCACAATCGAAACAAATATACAATCATAATATTCACATAATACACATGATCATTCATCATCATCCACCAAGCACTACTTGGTTTAGCATTATGGTTTCTAATTACCATATGATAGCCTATTAGACTAGCTTTCCAATGTTACGAAATTCATATCAATCGGAGTTACAGTCCCCCTTTATAGAAGAAATTACACTATAACCCAAAATATGATTTGCATTTCTTATAATCTTATGATTTTATACAAAGAAATCATACCATATGTTTAACTTATACATTACAAATTGTCTCCTCAACTCTACATTATTCATATAGATAATAACATAGTTGATCAGTTTTCTAAAAAAATAAAATAAAAAACATGCCCTTTCAATCACCAATGATGTATAATTACTTTTAAACAAATCTAAAGGTTATAAAGTATTTGTATCTTAAACCCTTTGCTATATATGCTTAAGAGACACTTATTAAACGTGCAAAAGGGACAATTAAAAAATATTGTGTACTTTAATGCTAAAAATATTTAATTGTTTGAAGCATTACATTATATTTACACTATAAATTTTGTTTCTTTCCCTAATCCTTCTTTCTGAAGAGGATATCAGTAAATTATTTTTTCCCTCTAATCATTTTGTAGTTCTTACAATATCTTGAGTCATGTTTTACTAATATTTTTTACTCTATTTTTCCTTGCAGCAGGTCATCCATGTGAAACTGATGAAGATTGTCCATTTTCAATGATTGGTCCTAACATGCTGAGAATCATTTTTAAGTGCGTTAAAAAAGTTTGTACAAAGTTTCAAGAGGTTCCTCAAATACCATAATTACAAGGAATAATTTTTTTCTAGAAATATCAAAAAATATAAATAATATATCTTATGATAAATAATTGTAATTTTATATATTTATATCGTTTTGTAATTTCATGTACTTGAAATTATGGTTTTGCTCTCTAAAATGTTGATAATAAAATAAAAATGGCGGTGAAATTATTATAATTTTTTCATTTTTTTTTAATTTTGGATGTATATTGCGGCTTCCAAGCTTTCCATATCATAATGAATTTGTGTTATAATTAGAATATATTTAATATATAAATTTAAATTATCATTTTATTTTGAATCCTATTATTTTAAAATATCATTTTATTTTTGAGTTACCTTTTATTTTAGTCTTTTATGAAAATTACTATAATTGTGTTAAGATTTAGTTGAGTATTGAATTAAATAGTGTCACTTCTTATGATATTCATACATGACAGAAATAAAGAAATAAAATAAAATACAATAAAACAAATATGATTATGCTCTAATAAATGACACTCGTACATCATTTTCTAATAGCACCTAATTTGTCAAGATATCTATGAAAGAAAAAAAGAAAGAAAAGAAAAGTACTTTTTATCATATTAAAAGTTTAAACAACTATAATAATTAAAGAAGTAGTTTTATAATTTATAAAAACATAAAAAATATGGTGCCACTTCAATATTTTTATAGATTTTTATATAATATAATATTTCTTCTCCTTTTTTATAATTATAAAAATTATTTTTACTCAAAATAATTATGTTTCACCTTGAATTAATTTTAAAATGATTTTGTTAAACAAATCCAAAAAAAATATTTATATAAAAACATAATTATTTTGATAAATTTGTACGATTACATTTTTTATAACGCTACAAGCACTAACACGTCCCTTGAATGCATGCAACTCTTCACTCCATATTCTGCTACATTGTTATGGCTTTAAAAAAACTACTTAAGCCATTATCCCACGTTCTCTAACTATTTAGAGGCTAGCAATTGTTCCCTCGATGAAGACAGTTACTGAGTGCATAAAGCCCTCTTCATCTTTGGTTTACTCAATCTTCTAAGTATCCAAAGTCTTTCAGAGAGTCTTCTCTCGAAATGTTGTCGAATAGCCTTAGGTATACTCCTGAGACTCTTTCGGCTCCTTTCTCAAGGTATCTCCTTGAAGTTTCCCAAACTAACATCTCAAAACATCAATCGAGCCATATTTACCATTTGTTACACTTAACATTTCACCATGTGCAACATTGACTTGATTTTCCTCTTAGCCAGAAAAACATTGGTCAACAGATGACCCCTAAAAAGGTCACTTACGATAATGTTAAGATGGAAGAAAAGTTGTGTTTTTGAAGCTTCTTCGATATTGTTCACCTTTGTACATGTCACATAAATTAAACGTCACTAATTAATTATTATTGTAGCCATCATGACCATTTTACAAAAAATGTCACATCACAGACGTGCGTGCAGATTTATTATGATTACCTCTTATTTCCTAGTTTAAATGAAATAGAATCATTAACAATTGCTCTAAATTCCATCTTTTCTTTCCCCATGGATTTTATCTACCATTTGTCGAGTCAAACACCACGTGGCCGAATTTCTCTGGGGAAAAACTGAATTGTTTTTCTTTGTGCTATTTAAATGTGGTTACTCAAAAAAATTTCCACTTACTTCCCATTTCTCCAACTTACCTACAGAAAAACGAAACCCTAGTTGTTGCTTTCATCTTCCTGAAGTTCTCGCTCAAAAACCCATACCCTTAAATGACGCTTCTAGAACAATACCATCCAGGCTTCACTGTCGAGATTGAGCTTCCCATATTCGTCCACGATCGTGCTTATATACTAGAGCCTCCCATTGAAGCGGAGAGAAGAAAAATCTAGTATCATTATACATTCATCCCTTACATTCTTGTTGGTAAGGTGCATGTGTTTATGGGTCTTTTACCCAAATATGTTAGGAAACCCCAAATGTTTGAAGACTTATTCCCTATCTCTCGTGGCTATAAGTCATTAGTGTTCATTGACGCATCCTTCAAGTTTAACTCCTTCAAGAATTGAATCTTTCGTTCTTCTCTTTCCGCTGAGGATGTTAAATGTGTGAAATGGTCGAACCACGTTGAGAAGAAAAAGAAACATTTGTGGAAGGATTTAGGGATTTATGACCTAATCCAATTATCCATAGTGGGTCTCACCTATAACCCTCATATGTTGATTGCCTCAATGTGTTTCTGGGACACATCCACAAACCCTTTTCAACTACCCTGTGGGATGATAACTCCCACCTTATTTGATATAGTTGGTCTTCGACCAATTGGGCTGGATTTTGACCCCCACAAGGCAAACATGAACTAAACCTTCCTTCAACTTCTCCAGGACAGATTATAGCTCTTTTATTAACGATCATCGAGAGACAAAAAATGACATCTCTACACATGAACATATTGCTTTTCTCACTTACTAGTTGTCGAGGTACGTATTTTGCACTCGATCCGTTCAGGTGGCCAAGAAATATGTACCCTTAGCTACCCAGTTCCATGAGGGAAGAAAAATATGCATGACCATATTAGTAATCATTGGGATTTATGAATCTGTGGTGTTGGCTATTGTAGATATAGTGAGACCAGAGAACCCCAACAGCCTCCAAATAGGTGGGCCTATCTGGCTCTTACAGTTATGGCTGAACGCCACATTTAAACCCTCCTTAAAAACAAGAGTTCCACCTAACCCAGTGGTAGAAGTTGAAGAGCCTTGACTATCTAAGCTCACTCCTAATGATGGTAAGGTGGTTTTTTTAGAGACCTTCAAAAATTAATTTTAAATCTTCTACTTATGTAAGACTTTCATCGAGTTGCTGGCGCTCTTTACCAGTCGACAAGAAAAAGATGAGATGGAGGATGGTTTATTTTACTGCTATAACCCCCATCGTTATATGGACGAGGCTTAGCACTTCGACGTCAGGTTTGAGGGTAGCCTCCTACCAACCGAACCTAGTAGCTAGGCAGATTGGGTTAAGCCAACTGCTCCCTAAATGCCTTATTCCTAAAGGCGTGTCCTTCTTTTGTACCCTTGATACTGCCAATGAGAGGTGGCTTAAAGGAAGCCGAATATTATATATCGAAAGAAAAAAATTCTTCACACTTTCAACTACACTCTTTCCTACCATTGCACTCAGGAGTTTAAAGAATGATGGGTGTAACATTGGGACTTTGTGCCTGACCATACGATGATGGCACAACACTTAGTTGATGTGTTTTCTTTTCTGAGAGAAAAAGGTACGTTTTTCAAATGATCTCTCACGTCTTGTACTTTTTAACTTTGAATTTTTAGGATAACACATGTTGTTTGTCCCCTTGCATGTATTCCCAGCAATCCAAACACTTAGACCGGTGGCTCTTAAGGTACTAGTACCTAAAGGGCTACAAGGATAAATTATATCCCCTTAGATCATTCACTTTATTTTAGTTGATACCTCTAACCCAAACTTACTTACTTATGGACTGAGAGCAACTGAAGCCTCTACCTCTAGAAGGACGTCGAGGGCCAAAGACTTAGATGATGGTGCCTACGAATCCTCTGATGACTAAGTTTTGGTTTCTAGTTTGACTTTTCATCTAATTCTTAGCCAAATATACTTTTCCCTCATTTTGCCCAACTTTGTTAGTCTCCGTAGAAAGAGAGCGAATTTGACATCGGTGATGGCAAAGAGATTGTTATTGTTCCTCCACCAACAACATCAAATGCTAGTGATCAAACTGTTGAGACCAACATTGTGCCCCTTGAGATGAACACCAACTCGGGCGAGGCCTTTATCAGGAAAAAGAGGGTGAGGACTTAAAATGTAACAATGCTCGAGGAGGAATATAATGAGGAGAGTGAGACGTAGCTTCTGTATAAAAAGAAAAAAAGTGGCAACAACTTTAATCAACCTCTGATAGCAGTTGAGACTTCTACTCTTCATCCTCAACCTGAAGATGAACAGGTAAATTTACCTTATTTTCTTTATTTTCTATTATTAGAAAAGATTGATTCATCTCGTTTTAATAACATGTCGACACTACCTCAGAAAGCTATCATCCTCAACCAGTTGAAACAAACAATATTGTTGAAGACCCAAGCCTCAAATATGATATTCCCCTCAACCTACTAATCCTTTTGATACCATTCGAAGTGATGCTGGAAATGGCGGTGTCATTGATCAAGAGGAGTTATTTGATGGAAATATTTTGGAATTCTTCATGGTAAACAACACAATAACAAGTCACTAACTATCCCCACTCCAACTAATCAACAAGCCAGGGTGATGGTGCCTGAAGCTCTCATGAGAGCTAGTCCCCCCCCAAGGAACTCCTGTGGGTGTACGTGTCGAGGATACTCCCGACGATGTATGGTTTGGCCTCATGCAGCCATTTGGAGAATCTCCTCTCTGAGTCTAGGACCCCGCTCTACTGAAAGCGTTGGTGAAGTGTCTGCTTCCACTCTGAATGCCTCTAATGTTGTTGAACAACCAGAGGATCTTGTTGAGCTCTTCAAATGAATCATCGAGAACCAATAGGTCCTTTCTGAGCTGTCTTCCAACTCCCCCGCTGGCTCACTAGACAACTATGATGAATTCTTTGGGCAACTGGGGTCCAAGCTTGTCGGGATCGATTTCCTCCAAACTGTCAGGGACGAACCTATTTCCCTTTTTGAGATTCAAGGCCTATTTGTGAAGTTGAACAAACATGAAGTCACATGCCCTGTTGTTGACATTGTATTGGACCTCTAACCTTTACTTGAGGAAGTTGTTCAAGTTGTGAGACAAAAGCAAGAGAGTAGCAACCATATCGACCTGAGTGTAAGCGTCTTACGTGAGCATCAAAGATTGGTTTCTGATTCTCAAGCTCTTTTTTCTGAATTAGAGGAGAAGGAGAAAAAAAGAAATTGGCCACTTTGGATGCTGACATCCTCTCCTTGACTCAGTAGATGAACTAGTTAGAGCTAAGACTAGAAGTAGCGAAGAAAGAAAGGGAATCACTGATAACTCTTGACCTGGTATCCGTCAAAAAAAGGCTAGACAAGGCTTCCAACACTAGCTTGGAAAGATTCAAGGATGCTAAGATGTTAGAAGCTGAAGTAGCAATGTTGAAAGCCTTTGACCGATATATCGACAGGAAACTCCATCACACCAAGCTCTACTTTGAAGAGTCGAGGGAGAAGTTAAAATCCTTTGTTTGATATTTTGTTTATGTTTAAAAACTTGTAATGAACTTTGAAATTTTTGTTAGGCTTGCCAAATTTTGGAACTATTAATATAATATTTTTTCCACCATTTATGTATCTTTTATGTGGATATTTTTACTTCTTGCAACATGGGCTTATACCTTTTCAAGTATTTGCCATTTACTCATAATATTTAACTATCAGGACTTAACTCCTCGATTTCATAGGCATTGTTTGAAAACGGTGATTAATTTTAAATGGACCTTCCCAATTTTGAGACAATTTCCATAAAGTCTTGTCTCTTCGATTCATTCGTAAGATTACATTCCAAACATAATTTCTGACCGAAAAAACTTTTGACTTAACCTTTTTGTTATATGCTTTGGCAACATGCTCTTTTTGTCTAATCAAAACGTCTAGAACGTTTAGCCTTTCTTCATTTAGGTCGACTAGTTCATCCAACACTATACTCCGATAATGATCTATAGGGATTTCTCCTTGCCTTTGAATTCTAACTGAATGCAAATGTATTTCTGCAGGAAACACTGTGTCGTTCCCAAAGGTTAAGCTAAAGGGCGTGGCATTGGTTTCCTCCATAGGTGACGTTCGACAAGCCCAAAGTGCTTGATCTAGCGTCTTATGCCAATTCTTGGGCTTTTGGCCTGCATGTTTCTTAATCAGGCTAATTATAAACTTTTTTCCATCTTCAACCCGACCATTTTCTTAAGCATAATAGGGAGTAGAAGTGAATAATTTGATCCCTACTTCAGAAGTGAACTCAACCATCTTTCATCCAGTGAAGACTAAACCTTGATCTGTGGTTATAGTTCCAGGGATCCCAAACCTAGAGATTATATTACTTTGAATAAAATTAATTATCACGTCCTGGTCAACATTTACCAAAGGGACAACCTCGACCCACTTTGTAAAATAGTTTATACTTACTAAAATGTATCAGTGAGACTTAAAGGATGTTGGTTTGATTTCTCCTATCAAATCCACAGCCCACCCTCTGAGCGACCATGGTTTAATTATTGCGTGTAGCTCACTAGACGGAGCATGTTGAGCTCTTGCGTGCTTTTGACATTCTTGGCAACCTTTAGCAAACTCTATACATTATTTTAACATAGTGGGCTAATAGACTCCCTGTTGAAATAATATCCACTTCATTTTGGGGGCTTGCTTGATGGCGCCACATGATCTATTATGTGCGCTAAATATTGCCAAATAGGCTTCACTTTTAGTTAAGCATTTAAGCAAAACTCCTTCAGGAGTCTTTTTAAACAACTCATTGCCCATAGTTATGTAACTTAACGCTCGATATCGGATCTTTCGGTCTATAGTTTTTGCTGGATCTCTTAAGAACCCCATGATTTGTTTCCTCCAGTCGACATTCGACGAATTGTCAATGGTAAAAGTTTCAAAAAAATTGGGATTTATGTCCCCTAATTCTTTGACCCCCACCAATTTCGTCTTTGACAATTCTGGATTGAAGACACTGTTCGAGATCAACTTGTATTTAACCTCTATCAGTTCTTCAAAACATTCTTTTGATACTCTATATCCTTAAGCAATCTGGGTCAGATCATTGGCCTCGTGATTTTCAATTTTGGGTACATGTTTGATGTCAACCATTTCGAACTTCTTTAATAATGAGTTTGATTTGACAAAATACATCATCAAGTTATCAGTAATGCACTTATACTTCTTTGTCAATTGCCTCACTACTAATTATGAATCTCCCTTAATCTTGACTATTGTTGCCCCCGTATCTAACAATAGAGAGGCATGTTATCAAGGCTTCATATTCAGCCTTATTATTGGAGTAATGGCCATTGGTTTAGACTTCATACTTAGTTGGGATTCCCTGAGGGGATATGATCAGGATCCTAATGCCAGTTCATTTCATGTGGCTGGAGCCGTTGAAATACAACTTCCATGTTGATTGCTCAACATAATTTTGTGTTATCTCAGTCATTGCATGATCTAGTATGAAATCAACAATGACTTGGTCTTTCATGGCTCTCAACGGTGCATATGTTAAAGAATATTCTGCTAAGGCCAAAGCCCATTTTCCTATTCGACTATGTAGGACTAGTTTCAATAGCATGTGTTTTATAATTTTAAAATGAGAATTAACAAACACATCTGTCAATTTTATATAATACTTCAGTTTCATACATGAAAAATATAATGATAGGAACAACTTTTCTATCAAGTTGTGCCTAGTTTCTACATATATAAGTAAACGACTAAGATAATATATGGCCCTTTCGACGCTATTATCGTCTTCTTGGGCTAGCTCGATGCCTATTGTCGAATCTAACGGAGAGATGTACAACTTCATGCTCTTGTTTCATATAAGAGGCAATCACACGGGAGGCTTTTAGAAGTATTCTTTGATGTCATTGAATGCTCGTTGATGCTCTGGTTCCCATATGAAATCTTCCTCCTTTTTTAAACATAATAAAGGAGAAAACACCTTTGTCTTCCCACTCAGGTTCGAAACGAATCATCTCAAGTATTTGATCTTTCCCAAGAGGAATTGTAACTACTTCTTGGTTCTCAGAGGCTCTGTATTGAGTATAGCCTTCATTTTGTAATGATTTTTTATCCTTTTTTTATGAACCACAAACCCTAAGAAATCACCTACACTTACACATAATGCACATTTTAATGGACTCATTTTTAATCCATATTTCCTCATCCTCTTAAAGGACTATCGAAGGTGGTCTAGATGGCCACTTTCTGATAAAGATTTTATAACTATGTCATCTATATATATTTGCATAAATGTTTCAATGAAGTCATGGAACATAGTATTCATTACCTGTTGGTAGGTTGCGCCAACATTCTTAAGCCCAAAAGGCATCACTACCCATTCGTAAGTGCCTAAGGCTCCAGAGCATTGAAATGATGTCTTCGACACATCCTATTCTGCAATAAAAATATGGTTATAACCTAAATAATCACCTAAAATACTGAAAAATCAGTCGCCAAGGCGATTAGCATCTCTGCCAATGGCATTGGGTATTTGTGTTTTAGAGTGGTTGCATTTAAATCTCTAAAGTCAATACAGATCCTAATAGTTCCATTCTTTTTAATTAATGACACAATGTTAGGCTAACCATTCGACATACCTTACATGTCTTATGAACTTGGTTAGCAGCAACCTTTTGATTTTCGCTTTTATCTTCAACATGATCTTTGGCGTGAACCTCTTTGGAGTTAGTTTCACAAGCTTCTTGTCGGGCTTGATCGATAACTTCAATTCCACCAACTCCTGGCTAAGGCCTGGAATTTCATGGTAATATCATGCAAAGTAGTCTTTGAACTCCTTCAACTTGTTGAACACTTCTGCTTTTAGGGTTGGGTCGAGTTTGGCACTTATATAAGTTGGTCTTTTCATCAAACCATCCCCCAAATCAATTTTTCCTAAACGATCTTGAGCTTACATCCTTTTGGTAGAAGTAAGCGAGTCTTTCTCAAACCCCAAAGGCTCATCATCATAAATGCAGTCGAGCATGCGGCTTTCTAAAGCTGTTTCTTGACCATGTTGGCCAGATTCAAAATTTTCAAACTGGGTGGCTTCGAAAGCCAGCATTTCTTGAGATTCAGCCTCTAAGGCCACTATTACTTTTTTTAGCTACATAGGCCAAAATATGAGCCATAAATCTCAGCTTAGACATCTTCATCATCTGATCTAGACCATCTGTTGTGCTTGTCGATGGTTTCATACTCCCACATGAAGCTATGTAAAGGATGTAGCTTCATTGAGTAATATATGCCGACTCCTTTAAAGTCAAAGCCATTTCCTATCGATCTACATGATGAAATATTCGCCAGTTGTCGATCAAAGTTTCTTTTATGGACATGATTTACTTCTACACAAAATAAGCCCTGATCAGCCTCGACGTGCTCAACAATTTCGTCCAACTTCAAGATCATTATTTGCTGATGCATAAAAGAGGGGAAGCACCCAACTCTATGTATCCACTCTCGACCAAACGAGATGTTATAGTTTTCTTTTGTAGGAATTACAACGAATAACGTAGGTCGAGTGTGGTCCTAACGACCGCATCCACTTGGATCACCCCTAAGGGCATACTGGTTTTCCCTTCATAGTTAGACAAACCATGTTGTTGGACTTCAAGTCTGTCTCGAACTTGCCAATCCTCTTAAGCTGAGAATATGGCATGACATTTATACAGGCTTCATAATCAATGAGAATGATCGGAAAAATAGCAAGTGCACTATTCTACCAATGTAGTAATAAAAGGGAATTTCCCCGAATGTCAATCTCAATGACTGCTTGACGATATAAAGTTCTGGTTTTATTTTAGTTAAACAAAAGCTTTGGGGTTTTGAAATTGTTTGGTCTAAATATAACAATAATTGTGAATACAAGAAGGAAATTGACTAAGTGGTTTCAACAAATACGAGTAAACTATGATAGAGATGGTGTATGATCCGACTCAGTAACAACTCTGAATTAACAATGTAACAACTTATTTTAAATAATTAATTATCGGTTCTTTAGAATGTTTACCCCTAAGTCCTTAGTGAGAAAACCTTTAATTTCATAACCTAATTACTATGTCCATAGATAATGACGTTTGAAATCAAGCAGTCAATTATCAAGAATATTCCAGTTTCTATAGGGTATCCCTAGTCCTAGGCGATATCTACTATAGAATAATCTAAAGCAAAGCATTAACAATGGTGGTCCAGCCTAATCGTTAATAAAAAATTAAACCTTGTTTGTCCAACAGGGCAAGCATTAAGAATAGCTAGAGATCAAATCAATTATGAAAAAGAAAGATTGTTATTGCAATACTCAAATCAAAATTAATACATATCCATATCAAGGACACCTCCCTAGAATTAGGGTTTAGCTACTCATATTATTCAAAAGAAAATCAAAACAAAGATTATACATTACAAGATAATAGGATTGCTTCGGTCTTCAATTGCTTCCGCTCATGAAAACCTTTAGTTCTGCAATTGCCTTGATCTCTCCAATCTTTGATCGTCGAATTCTTTTGCAGTCAAAAGTCCTTTTTTCTTCACCAAATGTGTCTTAAATACTCCCAAGTCTATTACAGCAGTTAGAAAATACCCAAAATGCCCCTAAGGATCCCAAAGGTCAAAAAATCAAGAAAATCAGCATATGACACATCACAACCAACACGGGTCGTGTTAACTGACACGGGCGACTGTGTTGGCCCCCTAGCTCTCTGATAATAAAGCTTCATGGTCCAGACTTGCTGACACGGGCCGTGTCAGGTGACACTGTTTCAGGCCACTGCCGCTTCTCTAATTCTCATTCTTCAAGTGCCTTCCTGACACGGCCCGTGTCAGGTGACACAGGTGGCCGTGTCAGGCCACTGTATCTCTACCAAAAACTCTTCCAAATTCTCGAAAATCTCGTTTATTTTGCACGAGTCCATTGGGCTTTTCCACATAGACCTAAAATCGTCAAAACTACCAACAAACGCGTAAAATGCAACAAAATCGACATAAAACTAAAAATGCGAGGCTTAAATAAGAAACATAACATTAACTTGAAAAACAACGAAAAGACTAACCAAAAGATTACCAATTCATGGATAAAATTCAGAATAAGTGACAGAAACATGGTAGAAATGGTGACCGATCATAACCCCAAACTTATCTCATTGCTTGTCCTCAAGCAATGCTCGAGACAATAGAAAGGTCACCCCCAAATTACCAACTATCGACTTACCACAATACTGCCGATATATCTCGCATTCTCTTTTCACTGTACCAACAAAGTTTCCTACTTTCCCGATCTGAATAGTCTACTACACTTCCACATCACAACACCTTCTTTACTTGTCAGCTTATTCTCACTCTCACCAAAATATCTCCAGGTTAAAGTGTTTATGCTCAACTATCAGAGTATACAAAATCAACTCATAAATTTGAATACCATATATTTTCATTTCACACACACACACACACACACCACACACACTTTTTGAGGACTTTACAGGTTGTAACGAGGCTTAGGGTTAAAGGTGGGATAAACAAGAGAATGGGAAAACAAGTGGTTTTGGGCTCAGAATCAGTGTCGTTATTCTTTTCACTGTGTTATTTGCACTACTCAATATTGGGGGTATCAGATACTTTTTCATCAGGATTCTCTAGCTTCTACTCACTTATTTCTCTTGAGCATGATTTCTTACTTTTCAAGCTAAATTCCTCCTCTAGGTAAGTGCATTATTCTTTTTCTCATATTAATTTTTTCTTCTTTTTATTTTTTTCTATCACAACTTTTTTTCTTTTTCTCTTTTTCCTCCTCTTTTTATTTTCTTCTTGCACTTACCTAGTTGTTATTGGTGTATCAACCCCAAACTTGGAACTTTTACACAAATCAAAAACTAACAATACCTATCTGAGCAGGTAGGGAAATGTTTAGGCTTACGGTTTACAAGATGTGGTTATAAACAAACAAAGGAAAAATGGCTCAAATTGGGTTAACAATGGATAACTTACAAAGGGTGGCTAGAAAGGCTCAGGGTTAAACAGAAACAAGTGCCTCCGTGTGTATAAGTATGCAGTCGAATTCCAATAGACACTACGCAAGCTCAGAGTGATAGAGACATACCTGAACAACTCTCATGATGATTATGTGTTTGGTATTTTATAACTCACCATGGTTTGTATAGCTTGACAGGTTTTGAAGTACTCCTAGTGTGGTGCAGCTTCCTATCCGGCTCAGGTGCACAGTACTCCAATATCAGTCCAGTGTCAGAAAGTTGTGTCCAATCATCATCTTCAGCGATATCAATTTTTGGGGGCTTCTAGAAGAGCAAGTCAGGGTTAAATCTTTCATCCACTAGTACAAGTCTCGTCACTCATAACACAAAACTCCACAAATATGTAATACAAGGACACAAAGCACCAAAACAACAACGAAATAAAAGTAAAACTGAAACGAAATAAATAATAGAAACGATAACAAAAACATTAAAACCCCCTACACTTGAACTAAACATTGACCTCGAGGTTTAAATCCAAGATAGAGAGGGGTTCCACAGAACTCTTACTAATGAGGCGGAAGGTAGTGCAACACCAACTGCTGCATCATAGCTAGCACCGGTAAGGTCTTGTTTATTACATGCAGATGAAACAAAACAAACAACAAAAAGAAAATGCTCAATTGTTAAAAGTGTGGGTTGCCTCCCATGTAGCGCTTCGTTTAACGTTGCATGGCTCAACGATTCATTCTCTGTTAAGGTGGCATATATGAAACAAAGAACACATCATCTTTTTTCTTTCTTTTGTTTGGTAGCAATCCCATAACTTGAGGTATTAATGATGTTGCTTCCAAATCATTTTCAGTGGGATTTTTGTGAACAAGTCATAAATGAAATCCAATATTCTGTCAATTTCTTGTCTTTCATCTGCCTTGTTAAAATAGTTTTTAGGGATACACTTTTCTTGAAGATTTTCTTGTTGGATGTATATATCTACACTAGTTATTACATCTATATTTTCATCCAGCACTATATCATCTTCAAGTTTCCTTCTTTCTTCTTCCCATTATTTATTGTTTACCTCAAATTCTTCTATTTCTAATGCATCTTCTTCCTCTGACGTCATGCCTTGTTCTTCTTCCAACCTGAACTCTCGCCAAATAAAATTATCTGGATAAAAGTTAGCTTCCTCACATTCATTCATAAGGATTCTTACCTCCCTCCTATATGCTTAAAAAATTTCAGCCGCCTCTTCCAAAGTGATTACCGAATGAGGCGACCTACATGCAGGAGATACAAGTGGCAATGTATAAAAAATATCCATAACTACATAACTTAGGCACTTTATTAGTCGCACAGTATAGAAGAATTCATGAAGCAACAATAATCTGAATTTTTTTTATAATAAAATAAAATAAAATCAAAAGTAAATTTTAATTGCCGAGCAACAAAATTTTAACTAAAATAAAACTCTAAAATCTATGATCTTTGGCAGTCCCCGAAAACAGCGCCAAAAATTTGACCGGAAAAATAGCAAGTGTATTATTTTACCAACGTAGTAATAAAAGGGAATTTCCCCGAATGTCGGTCTCAAGGAATGCTTGACGATATAGAGTTCTGGTTTTATTTTAGTTAAACAAAAATGATCTGACTCAGTAACAGCTCCGAATTAACAATGTAACAACTTATTTTAAATAATTAATTACCGGTTCTTCAGAATGTTTACCCCTAAGTCCTTAGTGAGAAAACCTTTGATTTCATAACCTAATTACTATGTGCATAGATAATCACGTTTGAAATCAAGCAGTCAATTATCAAGAATATTCCGGTTTCTATAGGGTATCCCTAGTCCTAGGGGATAACTACTATAGAATAATCTAAAGCAAAACATTAACAACGGCGCTCCATCCTAATCGTTAATCGAAAATCAAACCCTGTTTGTCTGATAGGGCAATCATTAAGAATAGCTAGAGGACAAATCAGTTATGAAAAAGAAAGATTGTTATTGCAATACTCATATCAAAATCATTACAGATCCAGATCAGGGACACCTCCCTAGCATTAGGGTTTAGCTACTCATATTATCAAAAGAAAATCAAAACAAAGATTATACATTACAAGATAATAGGATTGCTTCGGTCTTCAATTACTTCCGCTCATGAAAACCTTTAGTTCTGCAATTGCCTTGATCTCTCCAATCTTTGATCTTCGAATTCTTTGGCAGTCAAAAGTCCTTTTTTCTTCACCAAACGCGTCTTAAATACTCCCAAGTCTATTACTGCAGTTAGAAAATACCCAAAATACCCCTAAGGATCCCAAAAGTTAAAAATCAAGAAAATCAGCATATGACACGTCACTGCCAACACGGGCCATGTCAACTGACACTGGCGGCTGTGTTGGCCCCCTGGCTCTCTGATAACAAAGCTTCATTCTCCAGACTTGCTGACACGGGCCGTGTCAGGTGACACGGCCACCCGTGTCAGGCCACTGCCTCTTCTCCAATTCTCATTCTTCAGGTGCCTTCCTAACACGGCCCGTGCCAGGTGACACAGGTGGCCATGTCAAGCCACTGTATCTTTTCCAAAATCTCTTTCAAATTCCCGGAAATATCGTTTTCTTCGCACGAGTCCTTTGGGATTTTCCACATAGACCTGAAATCATCAAAACTACCAACAAACGCGTAAAATGCAACAAAATCGACATAAAACTAAAAATGCGAGACTTAAATAAGAAACATAAAATTAACTTGAAAAACAACGAAAAAACTAACCAAAAGATTACCGATTCATGGATAAAATTTCGAATAAGTGACAGAAACATGGTAGAAATGGTGACCGATCAGTGAACCTTATTGACTCCAACACTGTCAATTTGAGCCCTTATGTATAAAGGCTTTAGATGCTACTGCATCAACATTTTGGGCCTGTCAAAGACGGTCTTGTCTTCTTTGAACAGGCCATAGTGCATTACATAGTAGAACAAATGCTTGTGGGTCGCCATTTCTTCATAAAACCAATCTTCCTCCTCAGTTACCTTAGTAATTGTGTCTTATTCCACTGGAAGCACATATATCATATTGCATATGATATTTAACTCTCCCTCCGACCTAGATTCAAAGTCATTACTGGCTATTTCTTCATCGAACTCGATCGAGACTTTTGGCTAACTCTCGACCACTAGCGTTAGTTGACGAAACAACCTTTGCTTCAGAGGATTCTTTGCCTTTTAACCTTAGGGTAGAGCCTTAACATCGTTGGTTTTGCTGGCACTAGCATCTTCGGGGGCAACCTTCTTATTTCTATGATGCCTCCTCTATTGGCTGCGAGTCATTGGGTTTTTTCCCATGTAGTTCTTTGACACATAGGAATACTTCTTGAAAGTTTGTGAGTTGTCCAGGTATGAAGACCCCCCACCAAATTCTATCTTCTTTCACTTCCCATACTCACCAACTATCTTTCTCGCAGGTCCCCACAACTCTCTAACAAAGGCGTCAGAATGTGGCATATAGGTCTTGGGCCTATGAGCCTTTTCAGGGCCTTCGCTCTTGAAAAATCCTTGTTGCTGGTCTCGAAGACCAACTTTATTCACATGTTCAATGTTGGCATTTTCTAACTTTTCTGTTGCTTCCTTGTCAAAAATGGAACTACATCGAGGACAAAGCATGACCTCATAGTCTTTGAGCCTGCACTAGTTGAGGAAGTCAATGAGTTCTTCCTCAGCTTTAGGATAAATAACATGCAATTGCTTCTGATATTCATTCTTAACTACCTCTGTGGTTTCAGCTATACTCACCATAATTATGTTGATAGATTAAACGAATGAAACTTCTTCCACCTTAGGGTCAAGCTCCCAATATGGCCGAGCTTTTGACTTGTCAGCGAATTTGAGTCTTCCATCCTTTATTGAATTTTGAACCAAATCCCTGAAAAGTATACATTTTGAGGTTTTATGTCCAGAGAAATTATGAAATTTACAAAAGCCTTTTTTATTTCTTTGTTCTAATGGTGGAGTCTTTAATCCTATAGGAATTACTATATGGTCGTCAGAAACCAATAAATTGAAAATTTCATCACACTTAGTTACATCGGATGTATAAGTCTTTGTGAAGAATTTTTTGTTTTTTTGATTCTGTGGGATTTTTCCCATTCGAAGGCTTTAGTAATTTACAAGTATATGGAGGTCTAGGCTTTAACTTTCCCACATTGACCTAGTTTTCATCAAAATAATTACTATCTGTGTTGGATAAATTATCTATTTCATCTAGCCACGCGCTAGACACTTCACTCATTAGTCTCACTAGAGAACTTAGTAAATTTGGGGACTTTCCATCCCCTAGGGAGTTCAGTTTGTCGAGCGTACTCTAACAAAGGAAATATCTAATTAGGCCTATGTAGGCCTACATTAAGGCCATTTTGGGCCAAGATCTGTTCCACCACGTTGGTTATGTTGTTATTCCCTCCTAAATTATTTTGTTGGACATTTCGAAGTACTTGGTCGGCATCCTAGTTTCTGGGCATATAAACTACCTCGGGACCATTATGGGCTTGGTTCTTTTCGACCAACTCTAGATGATGATGCTCGACTGGAACCTGGTTAATAGATGGAGGCACAACGGGCGCTGGGGGCGCCCCAAAAAAGTAAGCATTCCTGCCTATTTTATGGGCTAGGTGCTGGTAACGTTGTGTGGTGTTCTAGATCAAGGGATTGAACACCATGCATATTTTTTTGTGTTAACATATTCACCATTTCATGGTTACTCTCATCCATTTGTTGTCTTATGGTTGCTACAGAATCACTAGTAAAGGTTGGCATTATGGGGGACATATCGAAATCCCCCTTGTGGTTACCCATTTTGACCAGCATTGCTTATGGCAGATCCTGATGCCAAATAAGGGTGAAAGGGTGATGATATCGTTGCAGCGTTTTCCGAAAATGTCGAACCATGGGTGTGTAAACCTGACATCCTGGCAGTTGGCATGCAATAAGGATAGTCCCTAGTAACTAAAGGCATAGTAAAACTTGGGAGGCAGGGGGGTTATTATCCTAAATAACTGTCACAGTTGGCATATGGGACACTAGTACGCTTGTTATTATGGTAACGTAACCACCATCCCTGGCATCGACACTGGGGTAGAAACTGGTTCTAAAATAGGGCTTGCAACTCCGATGGTATTTGTAGTCTCTGTCGTGTTAGTGGTTCTGGGCTTGGAGAGTCTTTTCGACCTCGAGACATATTCTTTGGGTTAACCATTGGTGCTAAAATCTTTCTACTCCTCAAACGAGTGTGACCATGGACATTAAAAAATTTTCCACTCCTCACACGCAAATTTCAATGGACATTGAAAATGAAAACAAAGGAGTAAAACGACAGTTCTTTCCCAAAAATTTGATTTTTCATAGAAAATTTAATTTTTACAAAATATGCGTGTCCCACCAGGCGTGCCAATTTGTTCGAAGGATTTTATAGTGAACAATCACGAGTTTGAAAGTCTTTGAGATTAACTAAAAAAAATCGGGATCGGTTTTGTGTAAAAATGTGACTGTGACGTATGTATAAGACGTAACAAAAATTGTCTGATTATAGACAACGCATGAATAGACTTAAAAGAAAATAACATTTGAAATGAAGTAAAAAGAACTTGAAATGACCAAACTTAAAAGAGGATGCAGTAAATGATTAGAAAATTAAATTTGTTTCAATTAAGGGAACATAAAAGTACATAATTAAAGAGGGACGCATACTCATATAATTCCTTACAAATTGTTTCTCTCTCTAGCTTAGGTACTCCAATTCTATAGAAAATATTGCCGCTCTCCGGGATTTTCATCCTAGTACAAACGCGAAAGTGGCACTGAAACAGAGTCGCCGGCAATGTGTATTTATCCAAAGAGAGGGAAAGGAAACACTGCATAAACCTGAAGGAAGGAAAGAACATGGTCTTGCGACCAAGAGAAATGGGTAAGGGAGTCGGTTACGTGAGAGGAAGGTATTAGCACCCCCTCACGTCCATCATACCCAATGGGATCCACGCTTGCTTGTCTCAATCAAAGGGTGTAAGGAAAGGATATTGGAAAAGGAACTGGAAAGAGAAAGAGAAACAAATGTAGGGAAAATAAAAGAAGTGCTCGCATGGGCCCTACCTCACTGCCTACGTATCTCATCGGGAGCATGAGAATCAGAGCGACGTAGTTCCCCTCACTAGGGATGGATTGTTTGTGTTTTTTAGTGGAATACGTCAACGTTCGCGTCCTAGCAGTTTAAATGTGGCAGCTTGCTGTAGGGAGACTTAGGCGTTACCTGTTTGCGGTAGAACAGAAATGACGCATCCTTAAGGAAGGAGTGAATGAGATGAGAAAAGAATTCCCGAAGGAAAGATGTTATTGTTTGTTTTGTCTTTTAAAAGTCTTTTTGTTATTTGTTTGCATATGATAGTGTATCTAAATCTTAGTCATTGGAATGTGTACATTCTCACATTCCAAGATGGAATGGTTAAGAAAGTACCCTAAGGGTGAAGAAGACCCTCACACTTAGTTCCAACTATTAAGGTTCAAACACACTAGCATACTTGTGCTTATTAAGTGTTTTTTACTTTTATTATAAGATGAGAGAAGAGACTCAAGAGCGGAGAAAAGGCAAAAACTAAAGGGGACTAAGACTCACCCTAGTGTTAGCATGCTTGGAGATCCTAAGGTTTAGTGTGGTATAAGAACACTATCATAAAAAGGAGAAGAACATAAGAAGCAACTTACTTCCAAGATGGAAGTTAAGTTGATCTTAAAGAGGGATGAAGAAAATTAAGTAAGCAAATAAGCATTTAATCAGGAATTAATCAGAAATGAGCAATGAAAATTATGGTCAACAATTAATCAACAATAACCAAATTAGAGTCAAAATGCTAAGTAAAAAACAAAATTAAATTCTAGTAAAAAAAGGATTAATCTAAGATTAAAACTAATTCTAAAATTAAATCTAAAGAAAACTAATCCTAAAATTAATTCTAGAATTAAAACTAATATTAAACTCTAACGTCTAATTTTAGGATTACTCTAATTTAATTGCCTAAAATCAAAACAACTATTAAAACCAATTAACAATTAATCAAATATCGAAAAGCTATCAAACAAAATATGCAATTAATAACAAACAAACAGAGAAGGGTGCAGCAGAAAAAGCTGGGGTGCGGATAGTGTTTCAGGCGTTGGGCTTGAGGCTCTTAAGCCCAAGACTTATTATGAAGCAGGGGGTGCGGAGAAAAGAGGTGTGCAGAGGGAAAAACAGGCGTATGGGCTTTTGGCCCTCAGGCCCAAGAATCCAAGGGGTGAATGAGTAACTTGTTGTGTGCAAACAGTAAAACAAAATGGAGCCCAGCCCAATTCACCAGAAACCCGGTCCAATGCCTTGCCAAAGCTTAACCTAATACAAACTCATAACACTTTCAGCCGTAGCTTCTTTCCTTCCACACTTCATCCTCTTTGCAACACTTTCTTCAATTTCGCCGCCATTAAAACGTCACCATGCTCTCACCTTCTCCGTCTCGCTCAATCAATCAACCACCACAACAGCTTCCCTGCACCGATATCCTCCCGCCGGCGATACACAACATCACAACATCATCCACGCGTTGCCGTTCTCAACTCTTCTCCATCACTCTTCGCTCGCTCTTCTTCTTTCTCCCTCACAGAATCAACAGAAAACACCATGCCGGAAGAAAGATGTTGTCCATCATCTCTTCTCTCCTTCGCTCACGATGCAGACCTCACAACAACAACTCTCAACGAACACGCTCTCACTCTCTCCCCACGGAAAAGACGCAGTGAAGTCGCGAAATAAACCGGTCGGCGTAAATCAAACGGTGCACATACGAGAAACAAAATGTGCAATAATCAAAGAACACTGAAGTCGAAGTTTGAATTGAGAACGACTTACCTACCGGAGCAGTTCCGGTGACTCTTCACAAATGGAGGAAAATAACGACGAGAAAACCAGAGATGATTCTTCAGGTATTTCGCTTCCTCGATCTTGCGTCGTTGTTGTTATTGCTTCGATTTTTTTCAATCTTCTTCCACTTTTTCTCGCTGTTCTTATGATGTACTTTGGCAAATTGTTGAATCGAGAGGTGTTGTTGTCGATTCCTCAACTTTCTGTTGCAGAGTTGTTGATGTTGAGGTTTTTGCAATTCTTTTCTCTCGAGAAGAATATTGAAGGCGATGACAAGGTTACGGATGAACTTGATTCTGTTACATCTTTTCCTTTTTCTGGTTTTCTACAGATGATGAATATGGTGATAATTGAAGCTTGTGGATGAAGATTGATGAAGATTAAAGCCGAGAGAGTCAGAAAAGGATGAAGATTGGAGATGATTTTTTTTGCAGGTGAATTTGTGTGTGATGAGAATGGAAGAAGTTGCAGAGAATTGGTTGAAGAAGATGAAGATTAGAGGAATCAGAATTGAGAAAATGGTGCAGAATGAAGAAGAAAGCCTGAAGAATGAAGATGGTAATGACTTTATAGCAGAAATCAAGGGAGGGTAAAATGGTATTTCACATTGAAATTTTGTTACAATTCTGTTAGAGTTGGTTAGAGATTTGTGTTAGAAACTTCTGTTAGAAGCTTAGGAAGATTTGTGAATTTTTGTTAAGAGTTGTTTTGGTTGTGAATTCCGTTGAGCTGTGAAAAGAGTCGCGAATCATGCACTGTTGTTGTGTATTTTTCTTTCTTTTTCTGTTATTAATTTCTCTGTTATTAATCGCACCCTGCATCTTTGCTTTGTCATGTTTTTTCTGAACTTTTATTATTGCTATGAGAAAAGTTTCGCCAGTTAAAATCCCCACCAAATGGAAGCACATAGCGCCCACCCTATAGCAGTAGCAGGCATAATCTGTGGACCCAATCTCCAAACATTACTGCAAAAAATGTAAATTGTACCCACTTGAGAGTTGCTGTCAAAAGTACACGTTGCATTTCTCATATGTGAATTTGGATTGTAAAATGAATAATGAAGGTGGACATATATGGACTTTAAATGATCCTAAAAATGGCTGGGTATATGAATTGGGATTTTGAAAAATGGAAAATTCAATGGATAAAATGGCTCTAAATGGATTTAAAATATGGAATTAAAATGGTTGAGATAATGGATTTAATTAGATTAGAATGGATAAAGAAAATATGGATAAAAATGGACAAATGGTTTTAAATGAGTATTTGGTTTTGAATAATAAAAGGTTTAAAATGGATATTGAATGGAAATTGGTTTGAATTGGATAGAAATGAATTAAAATGGATTTTGAATTGGATTTGGATCCAAATATGGATATGGATTAGAAAGTGGATTAGAAAAAATGGATAGGAAATATGGATTAGATATTTGGTTTTATTTAAGGAAATTTACTAAAATGGATATTTAGATGAATATAGGATTTGAAAATGGTAAGGAAAGGATATTGAAATAAATTTGGATGTGGAAAGAAAATTGGTTAAAATGGTTGAAAATGGTCATGATGGATAGAAAATGGATAACCCAAAGAATTTCAAAACCAATCACAAACTATTCACAAGCCTCTGATAAAATGGTCACAGCTACCACTGAACAATTTGGCCACTCACATGATCCACTGAAGAATCTCAACCGATAAACAGTCCACAAGCTCAACCCTGAATGAGGAACCTTGATTCACCTTGCATGCACACTGATGAAATAAATGTCCCGAACAGAGAAAGAACCAAACCCTGATTCACACCCAAGAAAACCTGACCCAACGCCTCTGATGAATCCTCTAAAATAAGAAAACCCTATGCTCTTGATGTACACTGATAATCTTCTGAATACGGAAAGCCCAAACCAAAGGAAGATGCCTTGATCACACGTCTTAGGAACCCAATGCAAATGAATGAATGAGTTATGACCTAAAAATGCAGATGAACGCGAAGCAAAAGCCAGAAAAAGGTAGGGCAAATTTTGGGGTGCTACAGCTGCCCCTATTCAATCGACTTGGACCTGAAAGGATGATAGCAACTGCTTTCAGACATTCAAGGTACAAGGTGATTGAATACAAAAAGAACCGCAAAATTTGCTAGCCGCCAGGAGAAACAATAGAACTAGGGCCCAGTCACACCTAGTCAAAGGATTTTGACGGAAAGACAACATACCCAGAGAACCACATCGTCAAAGGGGTTTAACGGAAAGAAAAATGAAACCCGACTGAAAGGACACATCGTCATAAGGATGACGACAAGAAGACTCAACTGAAGGAACACATTGTCATAGGGATGACAGGAAGACGACTCGACCACAGGAAACACATTGTCATAGGGATGACAGAAAGACGACTCGACCACACAAAGCACATTGTCATAGGGATGACAGAAAGAAGACCTGACTGAAGATAACCCACTGTCATAGGGATGACATGGAGAAAATTCCACCGTAGGGACACATTGTCATGGGGATGACAGAAAGACCCCACTTAAGGAACACATTGTCATAGGGATGACAGAAAGACGCCTGAAGGAAACACATTGTCATAGGGATGACAGAAAGAAGACCTGACCGAGGGTAACACATTGTCATAGGGATGACAGAAAGAAGACCTGACCGAGGGTAACACATTGTCATAGGGATGACAGAAAGAAGACCTGACCGAGGGTAACACATTGTCATAGGGATGACAGAAAGAAGATGAACAAGGGTAACACATTGTCATAGGGATGATAGAGAGAAGACCTGACCGAGGGTAACACATTGTCATAGGGATGACAGAAAGAAGACCTGACCGAGGGTAACACATTGTCATAGGGATGACAGAAAGAAGATGAACCCCAAGAAACACCTCGTCAAAGGGTTGACAGGAAGAGGACTCGACCAAAGGAAACACGTTGTCATAGGGATGACAGAAAGGAGACCTGGCCGAAAGCAACACATTGTCATGGGGATGACAGAAAGGAAACCGAAAACATTCGATGGTATGAAACCTGAGCTCGGAACACATCGTCAAAGGGTTGACGGGAAGAAACTGAAAACATCCGAAGGTACGAAACCTGAGCTCGGAACACATCGTCAAAGGGTTGACGGGAAGAAACTGAAAACATCCGAAGGTATGAAACCTGAGCTCGGAACACATCGTCAAAGGGTTGACGGGAAGAAACTGAAAACATCCGAAGGTACGAAACCTGAGCTCGGAACACATTGTCAAAGGGTTGACGGGAAGAAACTGAAAACATCCGAAGGTACGAAACCTGAGCTCGGAACACATCGTCAAAGGGTTGACGGGAAGAAACTGAAAACATCCGAAGGTACGAAATCTGAGCTCGGAACACATCGTCAAAGGGTTGACGGGAAGAAGTCTTGACTGAAATGTCGTCATCAAGGGGTTGATGGACAAAGACTGGTCGAGGGTAAAATCGACGTACGACCCAAAAGAAAGGTAAGCAGAGGGGTAGATTGTAATGTCTGCTGGGATATGTCATCGTCTTGATTGGAAATTGATTCGGGCTTTCGCGCAAGGTACCAAATCCGGCTTATGCTTCGCATGCATATGTTTGAATTCTCTTTCTATGGCGTAATGCTCCACATCAAATGGAAATGCTACGCGATTTGAGGATGCAGTGATTACTATATGCAAAAATGCCGATGCATGCTCGGGCTACCGGGGAAGAAGAATGTGCCAAATATAATTGAACTTTGCTGGCTATGACAGGTGAAACCTGATGGTGATCATTTTTCAAAGGAGAAATCTTTCTGGGTACCAATAGGGATTGGATTTTGAATGAAGTGCCAATAGGGATTGGACTTCAGGTTTGTAGGAAACGCCAAAAGGGATAGGACTTCAGGTTTTTACAATATGCTAGCAAAGTGAGCTGTTGAAGGATGTCGAGCAAGGTTGGGCTATGATCTTCGTTGGTTTTACAAGGCTTCGTACAATGCTATGTTGATGATTATGGAATGACAATGCTTATGCAATGATAGCTTATGCAACAGGAGCACTCCAGCAAAATAAATGCTGAAGAGACGAGGCCAACTCCGCTGGGGATAACAAACTGAATCGTCTTCAGGGTCATAACTGCTTGAGATCCCGACTAAGCCTCTATTCGGCAGAAAAGTACGAATAACAAACTTCTGCTGGAGGAAACATCCCAGGAATCTTGCTGAAGAAAAGTGCCAATGACAATCAGCCTTTGAATTGCTGGGGAAAGCTAAACACCACCCAACAATATGCTTGGGGGATCAATGGTTGATGATATCAGCCCTGCTAGGGGACAAGATCAGACTTGGTCCTCTGTTGGGAATCTACCTTCTACCCTTACTCTGTTGGGGAGACAGAAACAACTTTACCACGCCAGGGGAGCACAAACCCAACACTTTTATCCTGTACCGGCATATGAACTTTTGCTGAAAAGCAATAAACTTTACCAACCCGGCTAGGGGAGAGCGAACTCCTGAACTCTTGCTGGGGGAGAATGATTCACAATCTTCATAATGCTCTACTGAATGTGGCAAAAACTTCAGCCATCTCTGTCGAGGAGAGAAACTCCACTGGGGTTGTCACGTGTCAGCTATCAACATGGGCCTTGTAGACGTGATATGACAAAAAGAGGTGCTTTGATGAAGCAGAAACCCATAAAGGAACCTGTGAATGGACATGTCTTCAGGATGTATCATGAAGATCCGACATATATTGCCCCATGGCTTTTGATTAACCGTCCTCCAGAGGGAATAACCTTTTGTGCTTTTGGGGGGCCTGCCCCAGCCTTGAAATGATTTGTGCCCCTGTCTAGCTGATCTGTAAAGGAATACCTTTAACTGACCTTTGAGAGATTTGTTGAATCTCGACTTGATTGCCCCAGATTCACTGAATCTTGGAATGGATCGCCCGTTTAGTATGACTTGCCCCGGCTCAACGAAGTACTCGGGCACTTTGCACCTTAGATTAATCAATCTTCCCATTGTAGAGACTTTCCTGATCGAGCACTTACTTGCAAGTAAAACTATTCGTTTTGAAAAGATAATTTTAATGCAATGCATATGACAGTTTTGAAACCCAAGTCTGTTCACTGAAAAATGTTATGACATATAGTCAACGAATCACTGCTTAGAATGTCACATCGATACCAACATGAATGGTAAGAAAGTCCTTTTGGGAGTCAGAACTGACGCGATTTTACCCAAAGTATGCTTTCGAAACAGCCCTGCTTCAATTAGGTCTTTTGAAGGTTGTAACGTGGCCTGGTTCATGGTTTAAGAAAGAAAGGATATAAGGCTCAAAATTTTGTTTGTACCCACCCATTCTCCTTGATGTTCTCCAGTCCTACGTTCAGCTAACTCGACACAAGCGTTCATCTTTCACAAAGGTTAATGAATGGTAGGAGGATAAACGGAACCCTCACGGTTTTCGGAGTGACAATCACCCCTTTTTTCTTTGGTGTCTGTGGTCACACGATTTGTTCTTTGCTCGAGGATTTTTCTTTTGTAATCCTTTTCGCTTTTCATTTTTTTGTTTTCCCCTGATTTTTCCTGGACTGATTCTTTTGAATTTTTCGATTTTGAAGTCTAGCGGGATGCCCTAACTTTTGCCTAAGTCGCTTGTTTTAAAGCTTCGACTTAGCAGGCTTTCTTTTTTTCTTTGACTTTTTTTTTCTCTTCTTTTTTTTTTACAAATCGTGTGACACTGGCTTATCGGGCTTGTTTGACAGGGTTGTGACTGCCTCACTCTTCAGTTGGTGAGGGATAACCGTTGTGATTTGATCCTCGAATGGGACGCTCCTTTTGAAATTTGAACGCTCGGTCAAATTAACTGACACCTACCCTGCCCCGGGTTAAGATAGAGGGTTTTTCGTTTTCAGAAATAAACTGCTACTACTAGGCTCAACGGGGTTTACAAGGGATTATCTTCCTTATGTCTCCGGAATTTAGGAATTGAAATAATGCCTGTACCTCATCAGCAGAGTTTTGTCCCAAAAGCATACAATTGGAATATCATCATCCTCCCTAGGATCCTGCTTAAACAAGTGTTAGATATCGATAAAAAGTATGAGTGAACACGACTGGATTTAATCAAAACATGCATATTCATTTCATTACCATTATCAAATGAAAACAGACAGGTTTTACAAATGAGTTTGCACTTTTTAACAGAAAAGAAACTACAAATGCAAAGAAATGACATGATCTAAATGGTCGCCAGCTTTGAGGAACTGGGCTTTCCAAGCTTGAGCTAGCCATCTTCAGAATTGCTCGTCGAAGTCAATCTGATAATCATCTGCATAACTGCTCTCACTGACTCCTTCCATAACTTGAACTGATGAACCCACATAACTGGACGAAGGAGAATCGTGGATCTGAATACCCTGAGGCATGAATGAGAACATGTTGGAGTCAAGCAGTGTCTGAATCTTACTCTTGAGCACCTTACAGTCTTCAGTTGAATGCCCCTGTGCCCCAGCATGGTAGTCACAACGGGCGTTGACATCAAAACCTGGTGGGTACGGAAAAGGCACTGGCTTCAAATCCTTCGGCACTATCAATCCACCTCTGATCAAATCCGGCAACATCTGACTATACGACATTGGTAAATGAGTGAAATTCCTCTCTGGCTTCCTTGGCCTTTGTCGGGCGTGCTGACGCGGCTGGCGGCGATATGATCGTTGACTCTGAGGAGGTCTCTGATTTGCAGAAGAATATTGTCCCTGATATGAAGACCCATAAGATTGTTGACTCTGAACAGTTGATATGTCTGAACACCGAGAACGAGGTGGTGAAGATTCCTGAATGGAACTATTTTCCTCCTCGAATTCTTCTTGAGAACTGACAACTGATTCGCTTTCATTAGCTTGGAAGTTCGAGAGGCCTTGGAGCTTTCCATAATTGAGCAATCTCTCAATACGTTCTCCCACCATCACGAGGTCAGAAAACCTTGCTGCCCCATTGACAATCATCTTTTCCAAGTACGGCCCTTGCAAGGTATCCATGAAAAACTCAACCAATTCTCTATCCGAAAGTGGCGGTTGAACACGAGCGGCTAACTCTCTCCATCTTTGAGCATACTCTCTGAATGATTCATTATTTGCTTGAGACAAGTCTTGCAAATGCACCCGGCTGGGAGCCATGTCAAGATTATAATCGTACTGCTTTACAAAGGCGTTGGCTAGATCTGTCCATGATCGGATGCTACCATTTCCCAACTGCATATACCAACTCAACGATGCCCCACTCAGACTGTCCTGGAAACAGTGAATCATGAGCTTATCATTATAGACATGTGAGGTCATTCTTCTGCAGAACATCACCAAATGTAGTTTTGGGCAGCTATCCCCTTTGTATTGCTCAAATTTCGGAATTTTAAACTTTGGAGGCATCACAAGGCCAGGTACCAGACACATGCTCAAAGCATTCAAATCAAGAGTATCACGCCTCTCCAGGGCTTTAATTTTCTCATCCAACACCCGGTATCTTTCATCATCAACAGATCATGGATCCTTAGGGTTCATCTTCGAAACTACCCCTCGGACATCTGGCACAGAGAAGGCAAAGCTCTGATAGTCTGTGGCATCAAGAGAAGAAGAATGTCTGTCTCGGAAGATGGTACGCTCGTGTATAGCATGATTCTCAATCGGGATCTGCAGAGGCTGAGCTTGAGCAACATTGTTCGCCGAAGGTTGAATGACATTCTCATTTCTTTGAATATTGGCCTCTCCCCTATTCATGGCTACCATAGCTTCCACAAGTTGATCGAACTGACTCTTCATCAATTCAACGTCAGCCCTAGTCACAAACTGATTCTGCTCTTCAGAGTTCATGATTCTTCCAAAAGCTGATTCAAGTCCAATACGAAAGTCGGGAAATCAAACTGCAGTTCAGATAAATGATGGATGAGATCACTGGTCTGGCCTGGAGAAGGATATGCAAAATGATGTAAGATGCAAATGCAATGCAATAGTATGAATGCAAAAAGACATGGGATCAAAGCTTCCATAAATTCTGCATAATCACTGTGCTGTGCTGATGACTGAATAAGTTCATAGGTCTGTTATAAAGAAAATACCGGAATACCAAAATATCCGACTAATCATAATACTAGGATGTCGGGATATCTGACTAATCAGAATACCAGGATGCCGGGATATCGGCATAATCAGAGTACCGACCTAATCAGAATACCGGGATGATCAGAATGCCAGAATACCATAATACCAGGCTGATGAGTCCACACTGATAGGAAAACTAGAATACCGGGTAGGTAGAAGGTCATGGTTACCTGCAAACCTATAAACAACCCGCCCCTCTCACATGTGGGTACTTAGAAAGTGAGGATCCTTAGTTTCAGAGGTTTGAGAAGCAATAGCACATTCAGCCCGAAGGATACAATGCTACGCCATCAAAGAGGTCGTCCACTGATTCACCTCAAAAATAAAGGCCATCCTATGCAAGTTCCAAAGTGGGCCCTCGGGTACGAGTGGGTTTGCCACAGAATGTGGTCTGCCACTGTCACCACTAAAGAGAGATGTTTCCACTAAGGTCCTCATGATCGGTCACTAGAGTCGACAACTCTCTAGATCGACATCCTGGAATACGCAAGATGCGTACGCCATGATGGGTCCCAAGATAGCCTCGTCTAGTTGTGAATTTCGTGATTACCCAACGTACACAGATGGCACGTAGGTCCCACTACTCTCCACTCTAAATCTAAGTGTATACTCAAGCCTGTGTACTGGGCTCATCCCTCAGAAATCCCATCCCGCCAAACAGACAGAACAGTGCAACACAGTATAATATATGAAATGTAAATGCTAACATGCTATAAATATGGTACAAGTAATAAAATACAGTAAACAGCAAATACAAGATAGCAGAAAACACCCAATGAAAGAAAAGAAAACAAGCGCTAGGATTTACTCGCTTAGGATGGACTAGCAATAGGTCAACCTGTCCCCAGCAGAGTCGCCAACTGTCGCTCCCGGGATTTTCATCCTGGTACAAACGCGAAAGTGGCACCGAAACAGAGTCGCCAGCAATGTGTATTTATCCCAAGAGAGGGAAAGGAAACACTGTATAAACCTGAAGGAAGGAAAGAACATGGTCTTGCGACCAAGAGAAATGGGTAAGGGAGTCGGTTATGTGAGAGGAAGGTATTAGCACCCCCTCACGTCCATCGTACCCATGGGATCCACGCTTGCTTGTCTCAATCAAAGGGTGTAAGGAAAGGATACTGGAAAAGGAACTGGAAAGAGAAAGAGAAACAAATGTAGGGAAAATAAAACAAGTGCTCGCATGGGCCCTACCCCACTGCCTACGTATCTCATCGGGAGCATGAGAATTAGAGCGACGTAGTTCCCCTCACTAGGGATGGATTGTTTGTGTTTTTTAGTGGAATACGTCAACGTTCGCGTCTTAGCAGTTTAGATGTGGCAGCTCGCTGTAGGGAGACTTAGGCGTTACCTGTTTGCGGTAGAACGGAAATGACGCATCCTTAAGGAAGGAGTGAATGAGATGAGAAAAGAATTCCCGAAGGAAAGACGTTATTGTTTGTTTTGTCTTTTAAAAGTCTTTTTGTTATTTGTTTGCATATGATAGTGTATCTAAATCTTAGTCATTGGAATGTGTACATTCTCACATTCCAAGATGGAATGGTTAAGAAAGTACCCTAAGGGTGAAGAAGACCCTCACACTTAGTTCCAACTATTAAGGTTCAAACACACTAGCATACTTGTGCTTATTAAGTGTTTTTTACTTTTATTATAAGATGAGAGAAGAGACTCAAGAGCGGAGAAAAGGCAAAAACTAAAGGGGACTAAGACTCACCCTAGTGTTAGCATGCTTGGAGATCCTAAGGTTTAGTGTGGTATAAGAACACTATCCTAAAAAGGAGAAGAACATAAGAAGCAACTTACTTCCAAGATGGAAGTTAAGTTGATCTTAAAGAGGGATGAAGAAAATTAAGTAAGCAAAGAAGCATTTAATCAGGAATTAGTCAGAAATGAGTAATGAAAATTATGGTCAATAATTAATCAACAATAACCAAGTTAGAGTCAAAATGCTAAGTAAAAAACAAAATTAAATTCTAGTAAAAAAAAGATTAATCTAAGATTAAAACTAATTCTAAAATTAAATCTAAAGAAAACTAATCCTAAAATTAATTCTAGAATTAAAACTAATATTAAACTCTAACTTCTAATTTTAGGATTACTCTAATTTAATTGCCTAAAATCAAAACAACTATTAAAACCAATTAACAATTAATCAAATATCTAAAAGCTATCAAACAAAATATGCAATTAATAACAAACAAACAGAGAAGGGTGCAGCAGAAAAAGCTGGGGTGCGGATAGTGTTTCAGGCGTTGGGCTTGAGGCTCTTAAGCCCAATACTTTTTATGAAGCAGGGGGGTGCGGAGAAAAGAGGTGTGCAGAGGGAAAAACAGGCGTATGGGCTTTTAGCCCTCAGGCCCAAGAATCCAAGGGGTGAATGAGTAACTTGTTGTGTGCAAACAGTAAACCAAAATGGAGCCCAGCCCAATTCACCAGAAACCCGGTCCAATGCCTTGCCAAAGCTTAACCTAATACAAACTCATAACACTTTCAGCCGTAGCTTCTTTCCTTCCACACTTCATCCTCTTTACAACACTTTCTTCAATTTCGCCGCCATTAAAACGTCACCATGCTCTCACCTTCTCCGTCTCGTTCAATCAATCAACCACCACAACAGCTTCCCTGCACCGATATCCTCCCGCCGGCGATACACAACATCACAACATCATCCACGCGTTGTCGTTCTCAACTCTTCTCTATCACTCTTCGCTCGCTCGTCTTCTTTCTCCCTCACAGAATCAACGAAAAACACCATGTCGGAAGAAAGATGTCGTCCGTCATCTCTTCTCTCCTTCGCTCACGATGCGGACCTCACAACAACAACTCTCAACGAACACGCTCTCACTCTCTCCCCACGGAAAAGACGCAGTGAAGTCGCGAAATAAACCGGTCGGCGTAAATCAAACGGTGCACATACGAGAAACAAAATGTGCAATAATCAAAGAACACTGAAGTCGAAGTTTGAATTGAGAACGACTTACCTACCGGAGCAGTTCCGGTGACTCTTCACAAATGGAGGAAAATAACGACGAGAAAACCAGAGATGATTCTTCAGGTATTTCGCTTCCTCGATCTTGCGTCGTTGTTGTTATTGCTTCGATTTTGTTCAATCTTCTTCCACTTTTTCTCGCTGCTCTTATGATGTACTTCGGCAAATTGTTGAATCAAGAGGTGTTGTTGTTGATTCCTCAACTTTCTGTTGCAGAGTTGTTGATGTTGAGGTTTTTGCAATTCTTTTCTCAAGAGAAGAATATTGAAGTCGAGGACAAGGTTACGGATGAACTTGATTCTGTTACATCTTTTCCTTTTTCTGGTTTTCTACAGATGATGAATATGGTGATAATTGAAGCTTGTTGATGAAGATTGATGAAGATTGAAGCCGAGAGAGTCAGAAAAAGATGAAGATTGGAGATGATTTTTTTTTGCAGGTGAATTTGTGTGTGATGAGAATGGAAGAAGTTGCAGAGAATTGGTTGAAGAAGATGAAGATTAGAGGAATCAGAATTGAGAAAATGGTGTAGAATGAAGAAGAAAGCCTGAAGAATGAAGATGGTAATGACTTTATAGCAGAAATCAAGGGAGGGTAAAATGGTATTTCACATTGAAATTCTATTACAATTCTGTTAGAGTTTGTTAGAGATTTGTGTTAGAAACTTTTGTTAGAAGCTTAGGAAGATTTGTGAATTTTTGTTAAGAGTTGTTTTGGCTGTGAATTCCGTTGAGCTGTGAAAAGAGTCGCGAATCATGCACTGTTGTTGTGTATTTTTCTTTCTTTTTCTGTTATTAATTTCTCTGTTATTAATCGCACCCTGCAACTTTGCTTTGTCATGTTTTTTCTGAACTTTTATTATTGCTATGAGAAAAGTTTCGCCAGTTAAAATCCCCACCAAATGGAAGCACATAGCGCCCACCCTATAGCAGTAGCAGGCATAATCTGTGGACCCAATCTCCAAACATTACTGCAAAAAATGTAAATTGTACCCACTTGAGAGTTGCTGTCAAAAGTACACGTTGCATTTGTCATATGTGAATTTGGATTGTAAAATGAATAATGAAGGTGGACATATATGGACTTTAAATGATCCTAAAAATGGCTGGGTATATGAATTGGGATTTAGAAAAATGGAAAATTCAATGGATAAAATGGCTCTAAATGGATTTAAAATATGGAATTAAAATGGTTGAGATAATGGATTTAATTGGATTAGAATGGATAAAGAAAATATGGATAAAAATGGACAAATGGTTTTAAATGAGTATTTGGTTTTGAATAATAAAAGGTTTAAAATGGATATTGAATGGAAATTGGTTTGAATTGGATAGAAATGAATTAAAATGGATTTTGAATTGGATTTGGATCCAAATATGGATATGGATTAGAAAGTGGATTAGAAAAAATGGATAGGAAATATGGATTAGATATTTGGTTTTATTTAAGGAAATGGACTAAAATGGATATTTAGATGAGAATAGGATTTGAAAATGGTAAGGAAAGGATATTGAAATAAGTTTGGATGTGGAAAGAAAATTGGGTAAAATGGTTGAAAATGGTCATGATGGATAGAAAATGGATAACCCAAAGAATTTCAAAACCAATCACAAACTATTCACAAGCCTCTGATAAAATGGTCACAGCTACCACTGAACAATCTGGCCACTCACATGATCCACTGAAGAATCTCAACCAATAAACAGTCCACAAGCTCAACCCTGAATGAGGAACCTTGATTCACCTGGCATGCACACTGATGAAATAAATGTCCCGAACAGAGAAAGAACCAAACCCTGATTCACACCCAAGAAAACCTGACCCAACGCCTCTGATGAATCCTCTAAAATAAGAAAACCCTATGCTCTTGATGTACACTGATAATCTTCTGAATATGGAAAGCCCAAACCAAAGGAAGATGCCTTGATCACACGTCTTAGGAACCCAATGCAAATGAATGAATGAGTTATGACCTAAAAATGCAGATGAACGCGAAGCAAAAGCCAGAAAAAGGTAGGGCAAATTTTGGGGTGCTACAAATATTATGTGAAACTTGCGAACCTTTTGCTAGAACACATAAGTCTGCTATAAATACTACCTAGGAATAACCGCCTTCGATAGTTCTAAGGCTACAGGCACTGACATGTCCCTTGACTGCATGGAACTCTTCACTCCATGTCCTGCCACGTTGTTATGGCTTTAAAAAATTGTTAAAGCCATTATCCTACGTTCTCTTACTGTTTAGAGGCTAGCAACTGTTCCCTCGATGAAGACAGTTACTGAGTGCATAGAGCCCTCTTCATCTTTGGTTTCCTCGATCTTCTAAGTTTCCAAAGTGTGTCGGAGAGTATTCTCTCGATATGGTATCGAATAGCCTCTTAGGTCTACTCCTCAGAATCTTTCAGCTTGTTTCTCAAGGTATCTCCATGTGGTTTCCCAAACTAACATCTCCAAATTCTAGTCACGACCATCTTGTCGACGTGCCATCACTGTTGAGCCATGTTTTTCATTTTTTACACTTAGCATTTCATCATGTGCAAACATTGACTTGATTTTCCTCTTAGCAAAAAAAAACCAGGTCAACACCTGCACAACTACCAACTGAGTTGTCTTAATTGGACGCCCTTAAAATTTAGAATTTAAGTATCATTATTATCATATTGAGAACATATTCCCTTGGAAGTTGCAAATAAGGGGGATTTGAACTACCAAATGCTCACGATGATATGTGATGATTTGAAAAATTTTAAGCAATCACTACAATAAATAATACATTTTATAATAAAGCTTTCACCTCAGCCGACGAACAATCGAGGTGTAAACCATAAGTGCGGCATATTTAATTTTAAAAAAAAAATACTACCTTTTTAGTGGGTTGAGCTTGCAACTGAGGGAAAACAGTTTGATCAAGCTCCCTTTGAATCCTAATAACTACATTTTAGCATATTTTATTCTTTTTTTTTTATATTTGATTTATGACTCATTCCCTCAGTTTAGCGTCTAAGTGAGGGGGGAAGTTTGGATCAACCCCTTTAAATTCCAGCAACTGCATTTTAGCGTATTTTATTTTTTAAAAATACTTTCTTTATGACCTATTTTCTCAGTTGAGTTGCCAACCGAGGGAAAATCTATTTTATCTCCTTTTATTTATTTTTTTATAAGTAATGAATATTTTCCATCCATTTATAAAGTAAGAATGGTCAAGATAATGTCAACTCATCAATCAACGTGAAACATCAGTTATCCACATGAAACCCTCAACAACCAATTAGAATGAGAATATCACAACGATTTATCTTGGATACAAAGTGTTGAAATTTAAACATAATGTAATGAAAACAATTATAATGAAAGCAGTAGCATGAAGTACAAAACCATTATCTGAGATGAATTGTAGGAATAGAAAAATGTTTCAAAGTTGATTCCTTAATGTAATCTCTTCTCTTGTAAATGTTAAAATTATTTTCATAAATGCATGCTTGTTAAAAATGTTTGATTTAAGTAAAGAAAACATGGATATTGAAGTTTACTCTACCTCATATGGTTTACCCGTTTATATTTCATTTCTTGCCAATCTATTTTTTGGTTTATTTTGTATTATTTCAATCTCCTCACTTTATTGCAGGCTTTAGAGTTCAGATTTTAGTCCGTTTTTACTCATGCATAAATCAAATTGTTTGATTATGGTCATAACAATATGTTCCTGGTCAAATAGTTGATGTTTTGAATTAAGAAGCACATTTAAGAATGATTTAAGTCATGTCAAGCTCCGATTCAGAATAGCGCTTCATTTTGATTAAAAAATGAAAATCTTGAACTGTGATTCGAATCATGAGTTGTTATGATTTGAATCAAATTATGTTGAAAAGCCGAGATTTTTATCTCGTGAGTTTGATTTGAATTACAATAGCTCTTGACTTGAATCAAACATATTAATGATAATCACATTTTACTTTTGACAATTTGATTCGAATCATAGAAGTCCATGATTCAAATCAGAGAGGTTTGATTCCAACCACACATATGCTTGACTCAAATCAAATTCAGACAGCATATTTTGGATTTTGGTTATGTGAATCTATTTTGAATAAGAGGTTTTGTTGACTTGAACCACATGACTTGAATCATAAAATGGGTTGATTTGAATCATGGGAGCAGTTTTTCAAAGTTCTTAAATCTTGATTCAAATCATTTACTCTTTTGACTAGACTCATACTTCTTAATTGTGACTCGAATCAAATACCATTATGTCATACCCCAAATTTTGACCACCAATATTTCCCATCATTTGGCAAATCATTATCACAATATGGATGAACCATCATACCTCATCAGTTTCCCCAAAGATGGGTGAGCATTCACTACTATCAAAGATTAGGGTTTTAAGCCCTCTCTGAGCTTTAGACAAAGGACCAATCAAGAAATGACATGATCTTCAACTTGTCTAACCTCTCAAACATCCAAAAAGGATCAATAGTACTCCCACATCAAGAATTAAGCACAATGTTGCAGCATTCTAGGTGGATTAAGCCTCAAGATCGATAGTGTCACCAAATTAGGGTTTTGGTCGACCAAGGCCGCCAGATGGAAATTTTCCTCTGGGAATGAGCCAATTCTTCAAAGCATAACCTAAGATACTCCATGGGACATCATGGACCCATTCATCAAGTCAATTTAGCCTCAGGGGATGCATTCATCAAAATTCAGTAATTAGGGTTTCTTGACATAATTCACCCCTAAGTTGACTTTTGGGACATAACGTGGGCCAAGACCTCAAGACATGATTTGAGGGTCTCCAATACACCACAATGATCCATTTCCAACAATGGATTGATCCAAGAAGCTTGATTCCCAAGTTTCAAGTTCATCAGAACCACAGTTAGGGTTTCGCAGAAAAAGTCAACTGTGCCTTTGACTTTTGACCCAGACATGCTCCCAAACCCTAGGACATGATTCAATACACCCTATAACACCTATGAAACAAATCCATCAAGTTTTATTTAGGTCAAGGACTTGATTTCATAGAGGATCGCACAGTTCGGAATTCATTTGATAAAAAGTCAACTGTGCCCAAAAGTCAAAGTTTGACTTTTTGATTTTTTGATCAATTATGGTTCCCTAACCCTAAAATGATGTTAATATGTGATTGGAATCATCATTCTTCAAGAAAAATCAAAGAAAGTGGGATAACTTGTAAAAAGGGTAACCATAAAAACATAGAATTTTTCTAAGTTATGGAACAAAGTGGCTAGGGTACCAACTTCCAAGGATCATAACTTGAGATCCAAGCAACCATTTTGGCTGATCCAAATACGGATTTGTAGCTCTCATGGCATACTTTAAAAGTGTCAACTACACCTCATTCCAATTCATCATGGATTTTGAGTTATGGTTGGATCAAAATCACAAAAAGTGAAAATGTCACTTTTTTCCAACACTTAGTGAAATTTTCACTAAGTCAGAATCTGTTTCAATTTTTCCAAAATGTAAGGACATTTTTCACTTGGATCCAAAAAATGTCAAGACAAACTATGATCACACATATGTTGTATCATATGAGAGCTTTCCAAAATGGCCAAGAACTCCATGAAACTCCACTTGCTGCAAACTGTCATGGCAAGGCAGATTTATGCATTTTGCTCTATTTGAGTAATTTGTGCAAATGACAAACAAGTTTATCCATCTGAACACCTCAGGGAGGGACCAAGGAGGGACAAACACTGCTCCATAAGCCTCCCAAGTCTTTGGAACTAAAAATAGCATGCCAAACCTAAAAAAACCCTAAAGAGGGGACAAGACTCCAATTTTGTTTTGGAGCATTCAATGGATGCACCAAGGTGGCATGGACTGAACCATTTCCAACTGAATAAGTCAAGGATGATCTCTGAACCAAGGGACAATAGGCCTGTGCTCTAACCTCTAGTCAATGGCTAGAGGAGACTTGGATTCCTATTGATCAAAATTGGCCAAACCTCTGCTGCAGTTGCCATTCACTATTGCAGCCAAAACAAACTTGCTCTACTATAAATATAGCTCATTTGTGCTCGATTTAAGTACACCAAAGCACTACAATACTTGCTTTCCTCAAAATCTCTTTCTCTAGGAAAAAATGCCTTCTTTAGCAAGGTAACTCTGAGTTTTTGAGTTAGAGAGAAATTTCATCATAGCTCATGATCCAAACACATCCAATATGTCATATCTAAGCTGTCCAAACTCTCACAAGTGACCTATAACACCAAAATCACAAAGTCCCCTCTCAAAACCTCAATATTGGACTTTTTTGCATTTTTCAAGTCATGTCTTGATTCAGTCACTTTTAAAACTAGATAAAACCTCAAACACACTCCAAATATCATCCTTAAACTGTCCCAAATGGTTCCACACATATGGAACACCATTTGAGAGAGTTGCTATTTTGGCCACTTTTGCCCCTTTTGCAAGAAAGGGCCAATTTCCATTCCTGAGGTTTCCAGCTTATTCCAATCATCCTAAAAGCTTCTAAGGGATCATTTGAGAGTGTTCAAAGCATCAAAACATTTCTGGAACAAGGCACTTAACAGATTGCCCAAAAAGCTCCTAAAGAGGTATGCATTGCTTTGAAGTCCACTGATCATGCACTTCTCATACATGTTATATGTGTTGTGTTTGAACCAATTCATCATATAATTTATGGCTGTACCAAGAGGTAGCACAGAAAATGCAAATTATGGCCTATTTCAAAACCACTATCGGGTTTTGAGGAGGATTGTGTAGAGCGATTTTTGTGGTCCTGAGTCACGATCGCTTGGGTACTATAGTTCGATTCATTTTTTATCCTATTGAGCTGATTATGGAAGGGAAATAGATGTCTCCAATTAACCCTGCTTGCATACTGAGTTTGAACAGCGGTCTGTTAGGTTACAGATGCTATGTGGATGTGGGGCCCAATCTTTGGTTATTTTGTTAAGAACACAGTGTCTGGACTATTTGTGAGGTTTTTGGTAATGTGTTTAGATTTGATGCTTTTGGGTTGATTTGGTGGAGATACTGGATTTTGGGTTTTTTTATTAGTATGCTCGCTAAGATTTTTCAATCTTATGCCTACGTATTCCCGTTTAACGAAACAGGGAAATCAGAGCGATCGTAGTTCCTCCTATTCTATGGGAGGAAAAAGGTTGTTTTGGTGTCTTGTTCAAAGCACAAGACGTGAAGCTAAAGACGTGATTTGTATCTTATTCAAAGCCCAAGATGTGAAGCTGAGGGGTTGGATGAGAGAGAATTTGTCATCTCTAAAGAGGAGTTGTTGATGTTTGTATGCTGTGAGCAAGGCATGACTTTGATGCTAAAAGGTTGATTGACTCAACCGGGGTTTTCTTTATACAAAGCCTAAGAGGAGGCTAGTGACCCAACAAGAGGGTGTTTTTATATGTCTTGTATGAAGCCCAAGACGGAGGCTAAAGGGAATTGACTCAATGAGAGAGTCTGTTTGACAGGTGATTGACTCAACAAGAGAGTCTTTTATACTCAACAAGAGAGTTTTTTGTTGTGCCTTGTATGAAGCCCAAGACGGAGGCTAAAAGTGTTTGACTCAATAAGAGAGTCTTTTATACTCAATAAGAGAGTGTTTTCTATCTCGTATGAAGCCCGAGATGGAGGCTAAAGGGTTTGACTCAACAAGAGAGTCTTTTATACTCAACAAGAGAGTGATTTTCTATCTCGTACGAAGCCCGAGATGGAGGCTAAAAGTGTTTGACTCAACAAGAGAGTCTTTTATACTCAACAAGAGAGTGTTTTTCTATCTCGTACGAAGCCCGAGATGGAGGCTAAAAGTGTTTGACTCAACAAGAGAGTCTTTTATACTCAACAAGAGAGTGTTTTCCTATCTCGTACGAAGCCCGAGATGGAGGATAAAATTGTTGACTCAACAAGAGAGTCTTTTATACTCAACAAGAGACTATTTTTCTATCTCGTACGAAGCCCGAGATGGAGGCTAAAGAGGTTTGACTCAACAAGAGAGTCTTTTATACTCAACAAGAGAGTGATTTATATCTTGTACGAAGCCCGAGATGGAGGCTAAAAGTTGTTGACTCAACAAGAGAGTCTTTTATACTCAACAAGAGAGTGATTTATATCTCGTACGAAGCCCGAGATGGAGGCTAAAGGTTTGTCTCAACAAGAGAGTCTTTTATACTCAACAAGAGAGTGATTTATATCTTGTACGAAGCCCGAGATGGAGGCTAAAGGTTAGCTCCACTGGGGAGAATCATTGTACAAAGCCCAAGAGGAGGCTAAGTGTGCTGGTGACTGTCTCAGTTTAGTGGCAGGTCCAGTATGTTGGATAAAAGAGAAAATAAGTTCTTATAAAGATTAAAGGTAAGGTTGTGCTTTGGGATTGATCAGAGGATCAGGGTTATTTCCTGTTCTTTAAGGAAATGGAAAATCCAAAAGGTACTGAGAGTGTCCAAGTCTACTGGTGTTTTGAGAAATCGATTCTCAGATAGTGAATGATCTTTGTACGATGCCCAAGAGAAGGCTGGTATGTTAAGGGATGAAGGTCAACCCATTAACAGGTCTGACACTTGACTCAGAAAGACAGCTCTAGCAAATTGATGAGTAGGTTCTATTCCTATACCTGTAGAGGTCTCTGGGTCCTTGTACTAAGCCCAAGAGAAGGCATTAGAGCTTTTAAGAAGCCAAAGGGTCCTTGTACAACGCCCAAGAGGAGGCGGGGATGCTTTTAGGAAGCATGTGGGTCCATAAACCAAGAGAAGTTCAAGAAATGCAATTCACTGAGAAGAGATCATTTCATGAAAGTTCAAGGTTTGAAGAAACTCAAGAGATGCCATTCACCGAGAAAAGATCATCTCTGGGGAGTAGAGTTTCTTTGACAATTTCTAAGAGTGACAGTCTGAGAAAGGGTTCACTGAGAATGCTGCCTTTCACGTTTCCATATTGTTTAACCCCAAGAGGAGGGAAGATTGTGTTTGGTAATCCTATGGGGATATAGTTTTGTTTGTATTTAAGAGTGACCAATAGGGCTTTACCTAGTGCTAGACGTAGTTGCCGGGGAAAACTCTAAATAACTATACTAGTATTACACAGTTGATATGTGACAAGCATATAAAAGTTTGTGAAAGAAGACTTACAGTGAAACAACCCCACAATACAGTTACATATATGAAAGCGGATAAAGAAAGTGGGTAAACACTTACTCGATTGTAGAGCTTCCATGCTGTTTGGTTAGTTATTCAAAAAAGAAAGCTTTGATAACAATATTATATTCAAAATCAAAGGAGAAAGTGCTTTGAAAAGATTGTTGGGGCTTACAACTCAAGGAGAGGCCCAAGGTTTTATCAGTGATTGCACTGTTGAAATTGTACAGGGACTTATACAAGTGACTGAGGCCCAAAAAAGGGTTTCTGTACAAAGGGATGGGTCTTAAACTCTCTCAAGAGCCCCAGAGGTGTTTAAAGAAAAGGAATGGGGCTAATAACACGAGGGTAGACCCAAATGATTTGATTTTTGAACTGGCGATCGCGCCTAGGTTTCTTTACCGTACTGGGTCTTATACAATGCATTGAGGTCCAAAAAAGTTTTGGTTAAAAGGGGGTTGGGTCTTACACGCTATTAGAGGCCCAAAGGTGATTTTAAAAGAAAAGATGGGGCTTACAACTCAAGGAGAGGCCCAAGGGTTTTGTTTGAAAAATGACGATCGCGTCGAGATTTCTTTAACGTATTGGGACTTATACAATGCACTGAGGCCCAAAAAGGTTTCATTTTCATGGGATGGGTCTTACACTCTCTCAAGAGGCCCAAAGATGTTTGAAAAAGATTTGATGAGGGTTGAATTGGTCAAAACCCTAATTTGTTTTAAAAATATATTTTAATTGAATAAAAATTCAATTAAAATGATCACAATTGTTAAACATGTGTGAAAAACAAATTGTGGTATTGGATTAATGTTTGACAAATCATGTTTATACCCACAAAATAATTGGAAATCAATTAAGTTTGGAAAATCAAGGGAGAAAAAATATTTCAAATGTTAAAAACAAATAAAACATTAATTCTTTGCAAAAATATCAAATATATGAAATAAGTAATATTTTGTGGTTTTTTTGGTAAAATAAAATATTTTAACATTTTTGTGAATTATTAAAAAAAGAATCAACTCAAAATCATTAAAACTCAGAGAGAAATTAATTTTTGAATCAATTAAATAAAATCACAAAAATTCAAATATTTGAATTTTCAAAAAGGGCGCCAAGAACATGGTAAGAACACGCGCCACCTCTGTTTCTGCATATTTGTATTTTCTATCCAATCCCACTGAATACTTGATTATATCATGCAATCTACATATCAATCTGCTCGTTTTCACCTTACGATCATGTCTATGGTCTTTAATTTCATTTATTTTAAGCATGGAATAAGAAATCAAAGAGAAACCTCAAGAACCCTAACATTTGCATGAAGGCTCCGAAATTCCATACATGATTCAAACAAAGCAATTGATTGAGGGAAAACACTCTATGCATGATTATGAACATATGGCCAAATTATTGTGCAGCAAAAAATGCATGAATCATAGAGTTAGAAGAGCTCATGCTTACCTTTTGCAGCTGGTGATCGTGTTTTGTGTTAGAGGTGTTACAGCTAGGTTCCAATGATGTGGATATCTTCCCTAAGTTCCAAGTGATGTGCCTGAGTGCTTGGAATGGTTTGAAACAAGTTGGAACTGAAGATGGTATCTCAACTGCAACTTGGTTAAAACCTTGAGCAGTTGGCTGGTGATTTTGTGAAATCAGTGTTCCAGATGTTGTTTAAGTGTTTGGATCACTTCTATATGATGTTTATGAAGTGTGTGTGTGATTGGTTTGGTTGGAATTGCTCTCAAACTCAAAACCCGATAGTGACTTGCTTTGGAAGGAAAATTTGGAAGTGAGAAGGAGATTTTGAGGAAAGCATATGTTTGATGGCTTTGGTGTACTCAAACTGATATCAAATGAGCTCTATTTATAGTAGAGCAAGTATGTTTTGCAAGCAATAGTGAATTGCAACTGCTGCAGAAGTTTGGCCAATGTTGATCAATGAGAATCCAAGTCTCCTCTAGCCATTGACTAGAGGTTAGGGCACAGGCTGCTGGTCCCCTTGGTCTTGGATATGTCTTTACTGAATTCAGCTGGAAATGGCTCAGTCCATGCCACCTTGGTGCATCCATTAAATGCTCCAAACCAAAATTGGAGTCTTGTCCCTCTTTTAGGTATTTCTAGGTTTGGCATGCTACTTTTGGTTCCAAAGACTTGGGAGGCTTATGGATCAGTGTTTGTCCCTCCTTGGTCTCCCCCTGAGGTGTTCAGATGGATAGAGTAATTTGTAATTTGCACAAATTGCTCAAATCAAGCAAAATGCACAAATCTGCCCTGCCTTGACAGTTTGCAGCAAGGCATATTGCCATTGTCATATCTCATGGCCCAAGTGGAATTTGATGGGGTTCTTGGCCATTTTGGAAAGCCCTCATATGATACAACAATTGTTTGATCATAATTGGTTTTGATACTTTTTGGATCCAAGTGAAAAATGCCACTACATTTTGAAAAAAGTAAGACAGATTCTGACTTAGTGAAAATTTCACTAAGTGTTGGAAAAAAGTGACATTTTCACTTTTTGTGATTTTGATTATTCCATAACTTAAAATCCATGAGGAATTGGAATGAGTTGTGTTTGAAGCTTTTGTTGAGGGCCATGAGAGCTACAAATCCAGCTTTGTATGGGGAAAAATGGCCTTGTGGTTTAGGAGATATGATCCTCCAAAGTTGGTACCCTAGCCACTTTGTTCCATAACTTAGAAAATTTCTAAGTTTTTTATGGTTACCCCTTTTACAAGGTATCCCACTTTTCTTGATTTTTCTTGATGAATTATGATTCCAATCACACATTAACATCATTTTAGGGTTAAGGAACCATAATTGATAAAAAAAATCAAAAAGTCAAACTTTGACTTTTGGGCACAGTTGACTATTTATCAGATGAATTCCAAACAGTGCGATCCTCTATGAAACCAAGTCCTCAAACTTGATGGATTGATTTCATAGGTGTTATAGAGTGTATTGAATCATGTCCCAAATTTTGGGAGCATGCCTGAGTCACAGGTCAAAGATACAGTTGACTTTTTTCCGCGAAACCCTAATTGTGGTTCTGATGAGCTTGAAACTTTTTGATCAAGCTTCTTGGGTCAATACATTGTTACAAATGGATCAATGTGATGTATTTGAGACCCTCAAATCCTCTCTTGAGGTCTTGGCTCATGTTTTGCCCCAAAAGTCAACTTAGGGGTGAATTAGGTCAAGAAACCCTAATTCCTGATTTTTGATGAATGCATCCCCTGAGGCTAAATTGACTTGATTATTGGGTTTGTGATAACCCTTGGAGCATCTTAGGTTATGCTTTGAAGCATTGGCTCATGCCCAGAGGAAAGTTTCCATCTGGAGGCCCTGGTTGACCAAAAACCTAATTTGGTGACACTGGCGATCTTGAGGCTTAATCCACTCAGAATACTGCAACATTGTGCTTGATTCTTGCGGTGGGAGTCCTCTTGATCCATTGGGGATGTTTGAGAGGCTAGAAAAGTTGAAGATCATATCATTCCTTGATTGATCCTTTGTCTAAGAGCTTTGAGAGGGCTTGAAACCCTAAATTTGATTATAGTGAAGGCTCAACAATCTTTGAGGAGATTGATGAGGTATGATGGTACATTCATATTGTGATGATAATTTGCACAATGATGGGAAATCTTAGTGGTCAAAATTTGGGGTATGACAGATGCCCCTATTTAATCTTCTTGGACCTGAAGGTGTGAATGGCGAAGGTATTCGGGCATTCAGGGTGCAAGAGGACTAAATATCAGAATACCCGAAATTTTAATGGTGGTTAAGAATGGTCGTTCACGCATCCTTCTTCTTTTGCTAAGCAATGATGCTTAGAAAAGGTAAACTTCCCCTAGATCTTGGTTTCCTACCAAGGAACTGGTCTTAGTTTCTGATTTAAACTTCCCCTCGACCCTGGTTTCCTACCAAGGAACTGGTCTTAGTTTTTGAATTAAACTTCCCCTTGATCCTGGTTTCCTACCAAGGAACTGGTCTCAGTTTCTGAAATAAACTTCCCCTCGATCCTGGTTTCCTACCAAGGAACTGGTCTCAGTTTCTTTAATAAACTTCCCCTCGATCCTGGTTTCCTACCAAGGAACTAGTCTCAGTTTCTTTTGTCAATAAACTTTCTTGACAAGGGACACTGTGTGTAGCGATTTTCCTCAAACTTCTCGCTAAATTTTCCTGGGGAGATAACATTTAGTGGATATATGATCTGGTGTCAAAGTTGCTAGGGAACCCAGCTGTCTGAGTTGTAGAGGTACTCAAACTTCTCTGTTGGAGACGCCATTTATCGACTTTACTGGGGAAAGCAAGTCTCTTGAGGGACTGTTGTCACTTGGGGATATTACAACATACTTTTCTTCGAGATCTTCTTAGAGAAATGCCATACAATGTATCACAATTTTAAGGTGTTGATGACTTCATTAACATCGACTCTCCGGAGAGCAAAATCAATGTGTTGCTGAAAGTCTTTAGTTGTGAGGCTTTCTCTGGGGATTTTCCTTAATCTGGGAAAGCGAAGATATCATCTTCAATGGCAAAGAGTGACATTTGTCGATGGTCCTCTTGCTTTTTAGAGGTTCAAGTTATCAAAGTGGTCAAGGGCCGGCTTCAATCCAGAAATAAACTGGAGGTGAGGTTGCTCAGACGCGACATTTCTTGACAGGGAAAAAACTGAAAATTCGACTGAGAAGACTTTTATCACTTGGGGACAAGACCGACTAGAGTGATAGTGATGCAATATGATCATGAATGTAAATCAATAATGCATGATGTATGTATGTATATGCCGACAAAACTGACGCGACATACAGACTAGTGGATGATCACGACTGGATACTCGGCCACAACGGGAGATGAAAAGTATCGTTGGTTTAGAAAATAGCAATTTTGCCTTGCTTAGGAGAGATAGTCCCTGTGGGGGACAACCGTTGATCGGGCTTAGGAGGTAAGAACTCTATCGGGGGTGTCAGATGAAACACGGCCTCTGACACAGTTGATCTTTCATCCAGGCGCACTGGTTCAGAAGGAGTACTTTGATTCTGCACTTTGAAGTTTGATTACTTCTGTCAAAGCGATCGACGTTCTTTCAATGTTCAACAGTCAAAAGAAATTGCCATCTTTATTTAAAAGCCAAAAAAGTTTTAACAAGTAAATTCATTTTTGTTTTATTTCAAGAATCGTTAATCATGTTAAAATGTCGTCTTATAAAGCTAAAACAAATAATAATTGCAAACAAAAGCACAAGGCTCAAATTTTATTGATAGGATGGAAATCAGCCAAACGCATGATTCCATAGAGTATTTATAAAGTTATAAAATGGTAATTTAAGGGAAAAGGGCTGCATGGAAACATAACGACCACTATCCTTCTACCAACTTTGAATTCTGGACATCCTGAGCTTCCGTCGAAGATGACCGTGACTGGAGTTTTTCTTCTGATGGATGGCATTACTGCTGAGGAGTTAAACTGATCAAACGTAGTTACCTGCCATTTATCCCTAATTTTTTCCTGGATTGTACTTTGAGATTTCCAATCCACCGGGATGATTTTTTATTGTGTTTCTAATTTTTGCCTGGACCGCCCTTTCGAGTTTTCAATCCACCGAGACGTCTTTTTTTTTTTAGTTTAAGCGAAGTATTTCTTGACTACATCAAAATTTTTGGGGTAGGAAAATTCTTCTCCATCCATGGTTGCAAGTCTCAAGGTACCCCCTGAGAAAGCTTTCTAGACCACCTAGGCGCCGTCATAATTCGGAGTCCATTTGTCCCGAGAGTCAGTGAGAAATGATTGTATCTTTTTTAGCACAAGGTCCCCTTTTCTGAAGACGTGAGGTCAGACCTTTTTGTCAAACGTCTTCTTCATTCTTTGTTGATACAACTGTCTGTGGCATAGTGTCGTTATTCATTTCTCTTCGATCAGATTCAGTTCATCGTGTCGACTTTGACACCACTCAGCTTCTGTTAGCTTAGCTTCCATCAATACCCGGATTGATGGGATCTCTACTTCTATGGGGAGCACTGCTTCCATGCCATACACTAAAGAGAAAGGGGTTACCCTTGTTGAAGTGCGGACAGATGTGCGATAACCATGAAGAGCAAAGGGTAGCATCTTGTGCCAATCTTTATAGGTTACAACCATCTTTTGAACAATCTTCTTGATGTTCTTGTTAGCTGCTTCTACCGCTCCGTTCATCTTGGGTCGGTAGGGAGATGAGTTATGGTGTTTGATGTTGAACTCAGTGCACAACTCTTTCATCATCTTGTTATTCAAGTTAGATCCATTGTCAGTAATGATATGGCTTGGAACACCATAACGACAAATGATATTGTTTTTGATAAATCGGACCACCACTTGTCGGGTAACATTAGCGTAGGACGCTGCTTCGACCCACTTGGTGAAGTAATCAATGGCTACCCGTATGAAACGATGTCCATTCGAAGCCTTAGGTTTGATCATGCCGATCATGTCGATTCCCCATATGGAAAAAGGCCACAGGGAAGAGAGAACTTTGAGATGCTTTGGCGGCACATGGATTTTGTCTGAGTATATCTGAAACTTATGACACTTCCTCATGTACTTGTGGCAGTCGAATTCCATTGTCAACCAGTAGTACCCTGCTCTCAGAATTTTTCTCGCCATTGTGTGTCCGTTGGCATGAGTGCCAAAGGATCCTTCGTGAATTTCTTTTATCAGCATGTCTGCTTCTGGTCTGTCTACACATCGGATAAGACCATGTCAAAGTTTCTCTTATAGAGTGTATCACCGCTCAGAAAGAAGCTGCCTACTAGCCTTCTGAGGGTCTTTCTGTCTTTTCTTAAAACCCCAGGTGGGTACTCTTGTTTCTGAAGGAAGCATTTGATATCGTGATACCAAGGTTTGTCGTCTATGACTGCTTCAATCGTGAAGACATAAGCGGGCCGTTCAAGGCACATTATGTCGATCTTAGGTAGGTCATTCCATTGACCTACACTAATCATGGAAGAGAGAGTGGCCAATGCATCAGCCATGTGATTCTCCTCACGAGGGATATCATGAAACTCCATTCTGTTGAAGAATGGTAACAGCCTTCTCGCGTAATCTTTGTAAGGAATCATTCCTGATTGGTATGTGTTCCAATCTCCTTTGATCTGATTGGTAACCAGGGCTGAGTCGCCATATACACCCAAGTTTTTGATCCTTAAGTCGATCGCTTCCTCGAGACCCATGATACAAGCTTCGTATTCGGCCTCGTTGTTTGTGCACTTGAATGTCAGTCAGGCAGTGAAAGGAATGTGGGTACCCTGAGGGGTAACAATGATTGCCCCAATTCCGTTTCCTTAATGATTGACAGCTCCGTCAAAGATAAGTCCCCATTGGGACCCTAGTTCTGGCCCTTCACTGGGTAGCGGTTCATCGCAATCTTACATTTTTAGATACATGACATCTTCGTCTGGGAAGTCAAATCTGACTAATTCCTGATCATCCATCGGTTGATGAGCCAAATAATCGGCTAAAATACTTCCTTTGACGGCTTTCTGAGTATGGTACTCGATGTCGTATTCTGATAACAACATCTGCCAACGGGCAATCCTCCCCGTGAGAGCAGGTTTTTCAAAGACGTACTTGATTGGATCCATTTTAGAGATTAACCAAGTAGTGTGACAAATCATGTACTGGCGAAGACGTTTGGCTGCCCAAGCCAGAGCGCAACAAGTTTTCTCAAGCATAGTGTACAGAGTCTCGCAGTCGGTGAATTTCTTGCTCAGATAGTAGATGGCAGACTCTTTCCTTTTGGTTTCGTCTTGTTGGCCAAGCACACAACCCATGGAGTCTTCCAAGACTGTTAGGTAGATGATCAGTGGTCTTCCTTCCATTGGAGGTGATAGAATCAGTGGGTTCAATAAGTATTCCTTGATACAGTCGAAGGCGGTTTGGCAATCTTCTGTACAAACGTAGTCCTAATTCTTTTTGAGTAATTTGAAAATAGGCGCGCATGTCGCGGTCATGAGGAATATGAATCTGGATATGTAGTTCAGACGTCCCAGGAATCCTCTGACTTGTTTTTCAGTCTTTGGAGAAGGCATTTCTTGAATGGCCTTGACCTTGTCAGGATCAACCTCAATTCCTTTCTGGCTGACGATGAACCCTAAAAGTTTCCCTGAACGAACACCAAAGGTGCACTTGTTGGGATTCAAGCGGAGTTTGTATCTCCTCAAACGCTCAAATAATTTTAACAGGTGGGTCACATGCTCCTCCTCTGTTTTAGATTTTGCAATCATATCATCGACATATACCTCGATTTCCTTGTGTATCATGTCATGAAACAGAGTAGCCGTGGCCCTTTGATAGGTTTCCCCGGTGTTCTTCAGACTGAACGGTATTGGAGGTATGACCCATAGCAGAAGAGTATACTCCTCCGAAAAACCTAAGAAGAATGCTCCTGAAAGCTCTAAAGGGAAAGAGGCCATAGATGTGGGAGATGGGTCTTCCAAGATGAATGTGTCCCAAGAAGATGTTGAGGAATTCTTGAGACTCATAAGGAAAAGTGACTACAAGGTGGTGGACCAATTGAGTCAAACACCGTCCAAGATTTACATCCTATCTTTATTATTATGTTCTGATGCACATAGGGAAGCCCTATTGAAAATCTTGAATGAAGCACATGTCACCAAGGATATAACAGTGAATCAGTTCGATGAAGTAGTCGCCAATATCGCCGCAAGCACCTATCTGGGTTTCACTAGTGAGAAACTACCTCCTGAGGGGCAAGCACATAACAAGGCCTTACATATATCAATCAAGTGTCAAGACATTATTCTCTCAAGGGTGCTAGTGGATACAGGGTCTGCTCTAAATGTCATGCCTAAGGATACCCTTATGAACCTAACATCTGTAAGAACCTTTATGAAGACTAGTTCCTTGGTTGTTAGGGCTTTTGAAGGTTAAAAAAGAATGGTAATTGGGGAAGTAGACATACCTACAATGGCGGGGCCACATACCTTCATGATAACTTTTCGAGTCATAGATATCAACCCTTCCTACAGTTGTCTTCTAGGACGACCGTGGATTCATGCTGTGGGTGCAATCACTTACACACTTCATCAGAAACTGAAGTTCATATCTGGGGATAAATTAATAATTGCCGATGGGGATAAGGACATGTTCATCAGCCATCTCTCGTCGTTCAGATACATAGAAGTGGATGGGGAGATATTTGAAATGCCTTTCCAAGCTTTGGAGATCGCGACGGTCAGTCATAAATAAGTCACTCGACAAAAGGAAAGGCCAAGAAGGATCAAAGACTTAATCCAGAATGGGGATACAAGGGGCCGAGGAAAGTTTCTAGAGATACCCAAGAAGAAGGATCGGTTCGAGCTAGGTTACAAACCATCTAATAGAGGGGCTCAGAAGACTCGTCAGATGAAGTTTCCTACTCTCAAAGAAACTTTCCATAATGCTGGATTCAGAGATGAAGATCAAGTGGCTTCAATTGAAGAGGAAAATAAAGGGATACCAGACTTGGTGTGTCATTGCTCACCATATACAGTTGTCAACAATTGGAAGGCCATCGAAATCCCTGAGATGATTTCAGTTTCGAAGTAATTTACTGTTTTTTTTTTCTTGTTCAAAAAATAATAAGTCCTTTGTTATGCCTGTAGCGGTAAAAATTGTGAGTGTAAGCTATTGATTAACTTAACTCATAAAGCAAGAGTCGCCACCGCACTTTTATTTATTCCACAAAAGGAAAAGGAAAAAAGGGCGAATAAATCCTAAGAAGTCTAAAAAAGCAAAAGCTAAAAAAGACAAAGAGAAATGGATAAGGGGGGTTAGTTATGTAAAGGGAAGGTTTTACGCACCCAATACATCTATAGTACTCTATAGGAGCCCTTTGATGTATTCATGTTTTTTGGTCTGAAAATGGTTTGCTTGAAAGAGATTGGGAGAGACGAGAAGAGAAATATTTTTTAATATTTTTGTGTTTGGAGAGACTTATCGCCTCATGCCTACGTACCCACGAAATGCAATGTAGGATCAAAACCTCGTAGTTTGTGGTACAAATAAGAAAAATTATTGGTTATGGTTCATTTTATCTTGAAAAAGACAACCCGTCATTCTCAAGAGATAATACTCAACTAAATACCCAAAGGTATGGGAAAGAGGCATTTGCATCACATTAAGATGAAGGATTTGCTTGGATTAAAATCAACAAGACTATCACATCAACATCAAATTGGAAAATGGCCATACTTTACACAAAATACCATGGTTAGGAGCTTTACATCTCAACGAAAAAATGACTCATGTCTAATTCTTTTTGAAAATTTTTAAAAGAAAAAGGTGCATAAAAGCACAAAAAGTTTGAATGAGTTTTGTATTTTTTATATTTTTCTAAAATGGTCAAAGTATGATTAACATGGATTGACATTTATTAAAGAAAACAAAGTTTAAAAATCAACTTGACCAAAGTCAAGGTTTTATTATGAAAGCAGTTTTAAGTTTGAAAACAAGAAGATTTTGAAAAAGAGAGGAGATTTTGAAAATTGAAGAAGGGGTGGAGAAGAAGTGACTATCCTAGTGCATAAAATAAAAGCTAAGTTAAGAAAGATCTAACCACATGGAGGCACTCCTCAAAGAATAATAAGAAAAGAATTCCATCCTCTTGAGCTAATAAGCAAGCCAAATAAAGGCTAGAATACCAAACTCCATAATGGACCAAAGCACAAGGGAGAGATTCCTAAGTCTAAGTCCATAAGTCCATGATCGAGCCAAGAAGATCCTCCAATGCAAGGGATAGTGGCCATAGTCCATAATTAAGATCACAAGTCTTTTAGTAGTTTAATCCTTTATTAATTTTTTTGAGTCCAAATGGACAAAAGAAAAACAAAAGCACAAGATAATATGGTCCAAGTGGACAAAGAAAAATGACATAAACATAAACATGATATGATATAATGACATAAAGCATATAACAATAAAGAGAGATAAGGAGCGAGAAGGAATCATACAAAAAGGGGTTAGAAGTTAGTAATTAGTAGCACCAAGGGCTCTAGTGCCATAAGCCTTCACCGAGTATTTCGTTTCGTGTCTTGAACTATAATGATTAAACAACGTACTTAGGTCAAGGTTAATGAAGACTTGTTAGAAGATTGATAGAATCAAAGCCTCTATAACAACTAGCTTCAAATATTTTGAATCTAATACAAAAGATTAACCATCATTGGGTTGACGCGACCAATCAAGGTCCGGACCACAAAAGTTCAAGCTCCGAATTGGATAAAGAGTGACAAATATAGGGCTATGTTAAGCAATCGTCGAGTAATTTACGTAGTAATTACCCTACAATGATATATGTTCTAATGCATGCTAGATGAACGATATGTAAATCATCATCCAAAAGCAATACCGCACGAAAAGAAAATAGGTAGCGATCTAGTCTTAATCAAGAATTCAACAAAGAGATTCTAAGATACATAAGACTTTCATCGATCAAAATAAAAAAAGGAAATAGATGAAGAGAAAGCCAAATTGAATTACAAATTCAAGAACCTTTCATATTCAAGTTCAATCACCTTTAATTGATAGATTTAAGTGTGAAAACATATCACTAATTCAAACACCTCAAATGAATTCAACAATTCATTTAAAGATAGATTTGAACTAATGAATGTTTAATTACTCTAACCATATCCAAAGTCCATCGAAATTGAAGAGAAATTAATCTCAACAATGTATTTCATGGCAAAAATAAGAAGAAAGGGGAAGATGGAGGAAGAAAAACCAAAACAGCCCCAAAAACAAGTGAAAATCACATTCTGGACACTGGTTCATCGATTAACCATTTCATGTGTAAAAGTGTTAATCGATTAACCGGTGGAAAAATCCAATTCTGGGCGCAAAATCCAATTGTTAATCGATTAACCAATTCGTGCTGGTTTTGGTTAATTGTTTAACACTGTGAAAACAGCAACAAATCAGTTTGAAAATTGCAAAATCCTTGATTAATCATTTATTCAAACACCTTATAATCAAGGATGCAATTGTGCATGAAATTTTGAGTAAAACAACAGCAAAAACCAGTAATCAAACACAATTACAAGATCCAAAGGATCAAGTAACAAGAAACCACCAAGGATCTACATTATGGAAGATGAAATTTAAGCTTCAACAATGGTGAAAGATGAATTACCACTTCAAATCTGAAAATTCCTTCAAATTACTTTAAGATCCAAACACCAAAGCCTTGATCTATGAGAATTGATGAAGAAAACAAGTTTGGATGAAGGTTTAGCTCAAAGTTGAACAAGATTCAATGTGAATTCTTGTTAACTTTCAAAAGAAGAAAAGTGAGCTTTAGTGAAATTTAGTGGTTGGGAAGAGAATTTGCAAGAGGTTTGTTGGCTATCAAAAGCTTCAAGATAAATTTTAGCAATGTGAATTTGGCTCTCAAAAGCTTGTGAAATGAATGAAATGAGGCCTCTATTTATAGAATTTAGGCTTGGAAGTTTGGTGGTTTGGAATTTGGTTTGGAAATGAAAATTAGGCTTGGAATTTGAATTTTGGTGGGAAATCATCAAAAGAGTGGTGATTAGTGGAGGTATATAGTGGGAATTAATTATGATGATGTAGGGGAATTAAAATGGGATGGTCAAGAATATTCCACATGTGATCAAAATGATGAAAATTGGTGCCAATTGCTACAGAATTTGAATTTGGCACATTTTTTTCAAAAATTGCACGTGTTAATCGATTAACCATTTTCAGTGCAAAATGGGTTAATCGATTAACACAGTGAAAAGATGAGAAAATTGGCTTTTTGATGTGTTGTCTTGGCTCTGGCTCGATTTTTCTTGTTTGTCAAAGAAGACATGGAAATAAACACATGAACCTTGGAGTCACTTGAATAATAATCAATTAAATCTTGGAAACTCTTGATCAGATGATTTTTGAATGACTTGCAGATCAACTTTGACTTAGTTAAGATGAAATTCATTCGAGCTGTTGGACTGATTTTGATATCCTTGGTCCAAATTCTTCCTGAAACATTTAGTAAAGGAAAGACAAACATATTTTTGGATTTTAATTAATGGTTAGTGAACATAAACAAATATAAACCTCAAACAAATAAAAGAACACGGGTGCATGGCGATCTCACTCAAGAACAAACCTTCAGGGGAGGGTAAGAGAACCAAAGCTTGTGATCTTATTTGTGGTATGAGATGCAAAAAGACATGTGGGATCTTAGGGGTAAAAATAAGGGTATTACAATGCCCAAGGCAAATGGACAAGCTTTGTAGGGCCACCTTTTGTTTTGTTGAATTATTCTATAATAAAATCGCATTTTGTTTTCAATCAAGATCCTTTTTTCTTGCATTTCCGATTTTTTCAAAATGGCAATATACCTTCTTTCAGTACTTTCATTCCCGTCATTTCAATTCTAGAAATAAATAATAAAAAATCTCCCTCGTGCAGATTTAAAAATGAACCTATTGAAAACGAAACTGCTATAATTCCTTACAACTTCGAGTTCCCGATTAACCAAGCAAAAGAGGGTGATGAGGACGACTGTGAACTCCCCGAAGAGTTAGCCAGACTGTTAAAGCAAGAGGACAAAGCAATACAACCTCATCAGGAACTAGTGGATGCGATCAATCTAGGAACTAAAGAAGACAAAAAAGAGGTTAAAGTCGGTGTTTATTTAAATAGGGATATAAAGGAAAGGCTGATTAAGTTACTACGAGAGTATGCAGATGTGTTGGCTTGGTCTTACCAAAATATGCCCAGACTAGATACGGATATTGTTGAACATAAGCTACCGCTCAAATCTGAATGCCTACCGATTAAACAAAAGTTAAGGAGGACTAGACCGAATATGACTCTCAAAATTAGGGAAGAAGTTAAAAAGTTGTTTGACGCGGGATTCTTAGACGTGGTAAAGTATCCAGAATGGGTAGCCAACATCGTGCCCGTACCGAAGAAGGATGGGAAAGTTAGAATGTGCGTAGACTACAGAGATCTCAATAAAGCGAGTCCTAAGGACAATTTTCCACTTCCACAAATTGATGTATTGGTAGATAACACTGCTCAGTTCTAAGTCTTCTCATTCATGCATGGGTTCTCTAGATACAATCAGATCAAGATGGTTACCTCCGACATGGAGAAAACTACTTTTATCACTACTTAGGGCACCTTCTGTTATAAGGTAATGCCATTTGGGTTAAAGAACGTCGCAGCAACATATCAAAGAGCAATGGTGACTCTTTTCCACGACATGATGTATAAGGAAATTGAAGTTTACGTCGATGATATGATTACTAAATCACAAACTTAGGTGGATCACATAGTCAACTTACAAAAGATGTTTGAACGACTGAGAAAATTCAAGCTACGACAAAATCTGGCAAAGTGCACTTTTGGAGTCAGATATGGGAAGTTGTTGGGGTTCATAGTCAGTCAGAGGGGTATAGAAGTCGATCCTGACAAAGTGAAGGCCATTCAAGAAATGCCAGCTCCAAGGATAGAAAAGGAAGTGTGTGGGTTCCTATGGAGATTAAATTACATTGCTAGGTTCATCTCACACCTTACTGCTACTTGCGAGCCAATTTTCAAGTTGCTGAGAAAGGTCAAACCATCGAGTGGAATGAATATTGTGAAAAGGCCTTTTATTGAATCAAGGAATATTTGCAAGAGCCACCCATATTAGTGCCACCGGTGCCTGGAAGACCACTCATAATGTACCTGACGATGCTTGACAATTTGATGGGCTATGTACTCGGGCAACATGACGAATCAGGGAGAAAAGAACATGCAATCTATTACTTGAGCAAGAAATTCACCGATTGTGAATCTAAATAATCAATCTTGGAGAAGGCCTGTTATACTCTTGTATGGGTCACCCGACGATTAAGACAATACATGGTGTGTCATACTACCATGTTGATATCTAGAATGGAACCTATCAAGTACATATTCGATAAGTCGATGGTAACTGGGAGAGTAGCACGATGGCAGATGTTGCTAACTGAGTATGATATCTAATATGTCACCCAAAAGGCCATAAAAGGGAGTGTACTAGCAGATCATCTCGCTCATCAACCAGTGGATGACTACCAATCTATGCAATTTGACTTCCCCGATGAAGATGTGATGGCTATAAGGGATTGTGAGATCACAGACTCATACGAAGGACCTGAGCCCGGATCACGATGGGAGCTTATATTCAATGGTGCCTCAAATGCAGAAGGACCCGGGATAGGGGCTATTATAACATCCCCAACAGGGTTTCATATACCTTTCACTGCTAGGTTATGTTTCACATGTACTAACAGTATGGCAGAGTATGAGGCGTGTATCTTGGGAATCAGCGAAGCCATTAACTTAAGAATCAATATCTTGGAAGTATATGGAGATTCGGCTCTTGTCGTCAATCAAAACAAGGGAGAATGGGGAACACATAATTCTAAGCTAACTCGATATTGAAACCGTGTCCGAAAGATGATCACCTACTTCGATGAGATCATGTTCCACCATATTCCTCAAGGGGAGAATCAACTAGTAGAAGCCTTGGCGACTATGGCATCCATGTTCAAGGTCAAATGGTATAATGAAGCACCGACTATAAGAATCCAACGTCTAGATGAGCCGGCTTACTGTGCAGCAGTGGAGGCAAAAGTATATGATAAACTGTGGTTTCATGATATCAAACAATTCCTCCAGAAACAGGAATATCCTGCGAATGCCTCAAGTGGGGATAATAAAAAGCTTAGAAGATTGACCATCCAATTCTTTCTCAACGGGGATGTACTTTATAAAAGGAATCACGACATGGTTTTACTCAGATGTTTGGACGGGTACAAAAAGGATATGCTTATCAAAGAAATCCACGAGGGATCCTTTGGAACCCACGCAAATGGGCATGCAATGGCTAAGAAGATTCTCAAAGCAAGGTATTACTGGTTAACTATGGAATCAGACTGCTTCAAATACGTCAAGAAGTGCCATAAGTGTCAAATCCACGCGGATAAAATTCATGTGCCGCCAACTCCCTTGAACGTCTTAACTGCTTCGTGGCCTTTCTCTATGTGGGGGATAGATATAATCGAGATGATCGAGCCGAAAGCGTCGAATGGACACTGATTTATTCTAGTTTCTATTGACTAGTTCACTAAGTGGGTAGAGGTTGCTTCCTACACTAACGTGACAAGACAAGTAATTGCACAATTTATCATGAAAGAGATAATTTGTCACTACGGGGTTCCTAACAAGATTATCACAGATAATGGGCTTAATCTAAACAACAAAGTGATGGATGAGTTGTACGAGAGTTTCAAAATCGAGCACCGTAACTCGTCACCTTATCGACCGAAGATGAACGGCGCGGTAGAGGCAACTAACAAGAACATCAATAAGATCATCCAAAAAATGGTGAAGACCTATAAGGATTGGCATGAAATTCTACCTTTCGCATTATATGGCTACAAAACCTCAGTTTGTACTTCGATAGGCGTTACTCCTTTTTTCCTGGTATATGGCATAGAAGCGGTACTTCCTATTGAAGTAGAAATTCCTTCACTGAGAGTCATAATCGAAACTGAGCTAGATGAAGTGGAGTGGGCACAAAACAGATTTGATCAGCTGAACCTCATAGAGGAAAAGCGCATGGATGTTATATGTCACAGGCAATTTTATCAATGGAGACTCAAAAGGGAGTTCGACAAGAAAATCCGTCCTCGCCTATTCGAAGAAGGAGACCTGGTGTTAAGGAAAGTAGTACCCATCTATAAAGACCCTCGTGGCAAATGGACCAAGAACTATGAAGGGCCATATGTCGTGAAGAGGGCTTTCTCTGGCGGAGCTCTAATGCTCACTTCCATGGATAGAGCAGATTTACCACGACCGGTGAATTCTGATTCAGTAAAAAAATAATATGCCTAGAAAAAGAGGATAAAAGTCCGCTAAGTCGAAAACCCTAAAGGGCGACTTAGGCAAAAATTAAGGCGTCTCGGTGGATTGAAAACTCGAAAGAGAAATCTGGGCAAAAATTAGGGACTTAAGTAAAAAATAAAACCCGGTAAGTCGAAAACTCTAAAGGGCGGTTTAGTTAAAAAAGGTATATCATCCTGGTGGACTAAGACTCGAAAAGAGAGGTCCAAGCAAAAATTAGGGATCTCCTAAAGGCATATGACTGATAGCACTCAGGTCACAATACAACAGGAATTTCGAAGGGAATGATCAATTTAGCCGCCATCTTCAGAAGCGAAGTGTCATGGCCTCTGAGACTTAGGGATATTAGTTTGTGTTTTCAATAAGGACATAAATAAATTTGCTTTTTCTTATTGCCATTTTTCATCTTTTTAGATTTGTAGCAATATCTCCTTACGGGAATTACTTTTCTTATGTACTATTGCCCGTTTATGGGTCCATTTTCAACAAATAATATTTTCTCTACTTTCCAATTACTTCGCTTGATTAGAAAATGTCGATTAATTATGAAATAATGCGTTGAAACATTGGGTATAATAAAAATATTTTAAAGGGAAAAACATGTTTTACTTCGATTTCTAAAATGTTAAAGGGATCATATTTTTCCAACATCCAATCTAAGCAAGACACGACATCTATACCGTCATAATTTAACCAGCATGGGAGTTTCTTTGAAAGAATAATAAGCATTTCCAGATATCAAGAGCAACATGGTTTGCCACGGGGTTAGGAAGTCAGAACATTACGGAAGATATTGGTTTCCACAAAGACATGCATTGCATATCATAAAAGAGGCGTTAGCCCAAATAATGCGTCATGCACAAAACATACATAAAGTCAAACATGCATACTCCTAAACATGCATACATGGCATAAGGTTTATAACGACTCTTAGGGGTTCAATCCCCAGCTATATCAGCTACACCATTAAGCCCCTTTTCAACCAAGGATTGTTGCCAACTAGTGGGTAGGTCTTCTCATATAACATCTCCAGCTTAGTAACCTATCCCACCTACAGGGATACAATATAGCAAGTTCACCAGGGTTTATAAAAGGGGTTCTACCGGATGTTATAGTCAGCCTAGAAGGGTTCCATTAGGTAATTTGCCAATGTTTTATTGCCAGGGATTCTACCAGGGTTTATTAGCAACGGAATCGGAGGATTGTCGAAATCCTACACGACTTCTGCAGCCAAGAATATTATACACAGGGATATTGGGATATAAACGGAGAATCAGGGATTGGTCCACACGAACTATAAACCTATCAACTCCGCGGTCAAAATTAGGGCTCCTCTTGTATTTAATCTCCTCCTCCTAAAAAAAAGGAAGGCTCATCGACATCATCATTCTGATTTGAAGTCGATTAAATAGGGGCAGTTGTCGCACCCTAAATTTTGACCAAGGAATTATAGGGAGACCGTCATGACCTCTTTACTTTAGTTACTATCTTTAGGGCCCAACATAGGATAGAGGTATTGCTTAGTCCATTTGTATGGAGGGTATGGTAGATTATTAGGTAGGGTTTTTAACTAATTTTAGTATAGGTTTGCTCTTATATGAGGGATGAATTTTAATGCAAAATTGAATATTGCTCTAAGACTATTTCATTAGGCCTTTTAAAAAAAAAAAGTCTAATTAAAGTTCTTGTTCATATTATTAAGTCATTCTTTATGATATTAATTAAATTTATTAGTGTTATTAAGAAAATGGATTTTAACTTTAAATCAAGATTTAAAATTAAAATTATTAATAATTTTGATTGTTTAGCTGGGAATATTGTTGATTAATAAGGTTGTGGGGATCATTAAGGAGAATTGGGTTATTCACTACTGATTTATATTATTAATGGGATTATTTACTTTAATTGTCTTATTGTTCTTAATCACATTATTAGAAAAATTATATTTAAGATTGGATTATGGGCCAGTTTGTTTTAGCTTTAATAAAATGGATTTTTTCTTTGTATTTTTGAAAATGGATTCTACAAAAACGTTTTTCAAAATATTATATGTTTTTTAAAATTTGTTTTTTATAAATTAAAAGACTATTTTTGACATTCTATAACATAAATATACATTATTGAAGATCAAAACATAGTTAAAATCACAATTTTTTCAAAAAGTTGTATTTCAAAAATGATTTTTATGAAAAGCTATTTGAAATAGCTTCAAAATTAAGTGATTTTTTGAAATTTTGATATCAAAAAAAAGTTTCGATAAAATGATGAAATACCTAAAATAACATTTTAAGAATAACTATTCAAACCAAATTTTCATTTGAAGCTTTTATGAAAAGTTTCTTTGTAAAATTTTTTTACACAAAATTATGTTATCCTATAAAAATCATTTTTAAAAAAATCCAAAACAAATGGGCCCTATATTATGGGTCAGGTCAAAGTATAATTAATTATAGTTATTTTGGGAGGACCAGTTTTCAATTTTATCTAGTGTTAACACTAAGGATTGCTTTGTGGTATTCACTAAGTATTATTATTAAATTATTAACTAATTGTGGTTATTAGGGAGTATTATTTGAATTATTATTATTATTATTATTAAAGTGATTATCAGATTTTCGTGTACTAATTAGTAGGGGAGGATCGAGCTGTCTTTTATGATTAACAAGTTTTCATTGTTGGGTTATTTGTTAATATTATCATTATCAGTAAGGTTTTTATTTAATAATTATTTGTTTTTGTTATTTTTGTTTTTTTGCTGCGGACAAAAGAGTTGACCAGATGTAGGTCTTCATCTTCCCCATCTAAACCCTAATTTAGCGTTCATGTAAAATCAAAATGGATCAAATAATTTCTAAAACAAATCTTTCATTTATCATTTGAATATGATACAAAAAATAGAAATGTGTTACAATTCATAAATCTTAATTCTAAATACAAAATGAATCAGGTCTAACACTGAAAAATTAATCAAATCCAAAAATTACACAATCAAATCAAAATCCGATTACAAATTTCTTAAACAAATTAATCTAACTTAATTCTAAACATAATTCTAACTCTATATAAACCTAAACCTAATACAAAGGAAGGGGAAGAAAAAAGGAAGAAATCCTAAACGCTTGCTGCTGCAAATCCTCCCTAAACCCTCAGTAAAGCTCTCGATCATACAAAGGACTAGGGTTTACCATTAGAACCCTATAATCCTTGAGCTTAAGCCACCTGCAAGCAAAGAAAAAAAGAAGATATTAGAGTTTAAAGAAAGAGAAGAAGGAATCAGAGCAGCTTAAACGGTCACTGCAGGAAAGGTAACGATCACTTAGCTTGAGTTTTTGTTATTGCCATGCGCGAATTTTTGTGGAATGATTGTTTATTGATGTTGTCGTAATAATGTTGCTAGTGTTTTTTATGTTGGGTTTGTGCTTAGGGTTCGATTGAGAGGTTTCTGGGTTTAGATTAGGGTTATGGTTCATGTGTTGAACCCTAGGGCTCATAGGTTGAGGGTCAGGACTCATCTGGGGAACTTAGGGTTCTTTGCTTAACCCTTAGGGTTCTTAGGGTTACTGGGTTTTGTTGAAGGTGGGGTTAGGGTTCTTCCAAAGAACCCTAGGGTTATTAGGGTTCATCTTGAACCCTGAAGATCTGTATGAATCTGGGTTTGGGTGAGGGGTTAGGGTTCATAAGGGTTGAAGATTTTGGTTGAGTGTTCACCAGAATCTAGGTTTCATGCTGGGTTTTGGGGAGGTACACGGTGGCCGGAGGCCAAACCAGCGGAGGAAAAGAGGGAGAGAGACAAAGAGGAGAGAATTTAGAGAGAGATAGAGGGAAGAGAAGAGAGGGAAAGAAAATGGTAAAATGAGGGATGGTCGGGGAGGGTGAGTGTGTTATACTCCCTCTGTATGTGTTTGGATAGACGCCAAGTGGCGTCCCTAAGGCTCCCGGATGTGTTGACTATCTCAGCCAACACGTGATTATTAGGCATGGCAACGGGGCGGGTTTAGCTAGCCCCGCACCCGCACCCGCCTCCCTGTTATAAACCCGTCCCCGCCCCCAAATCCAGTCGGGGGTGAAAATTTAACACCCAGACCCGCCCCCGATAGAAACGGGTTTACCCGCACCCGAACCCGCCCCCTCCTGCATAAAAAAAAAAATTAAATAGTAATAAAAATTAACAATTTTATTAAAAACTTAACCATTTTAATAATAAACTTGTTTCTAAAGATGTGAGTTTAAGTGAATGGTGAGAAATGACTAATGAGGATTTTTAATTATTTGTTCAAAAGTGAATAAATGTGATATAAAATCATTTACATATGGGTATTAAAGTAAATATTATAAGACCAGGCGGGGGCGGGTACGGGCGGATAGTAGTAGCATCCCCCGACCCCGCACCCGCACCCGCGCCCAATCAAATCGGGTTTCCCCGTTAATTTTGGGTCGGGCCCGGGTTTTCTTGTCATGCCTAGTGATTATGTGTGTGTTCCCACCGTGTTTCCTCTGTTAGCTCTTAATCGCGACCATCCGCGTAGCTTACTTTGACTAGGTATTCTGATCTAACGCTCTTCATGATATCTCGTCAAATGTCGTTGGATCAATCCAACGCTCCAGACAGGGAGTCAACATGGTGACCCTTTCCATGAATGGTTGACCCGCGATGGGCCTCCAGGGTTAATGGGCTTAACGCCCTTGATACCCACGCCCCCAGTCACCAACCCAAAACACTTCTCTGCAGTAATTTACACCCTCTGACTTGTTTTCTTTTTAAATTAATTAGTTATTTTTAATAATTAAGTTAATAATTATAATTAGGGTAAATTATGGGATAATTAGGGTTAATCTAGGTCATTAGGATTTAAATAATTAATTAGTTTAATTTTATTTTATTTATTTATTTTGTTTAGGTTAAATAATTAAAATATAATGGGGAGTTATTTTCCTTGGGATATCATAAATGGTAAAAATAAATAATAAAAATGGACTAATTGATAAATTAAGGATTTTGTTTAATAATTGAGGGTTTTATTATATCATAAAATTGTGTAATTAAAATAAGGATCATCTTATATGTTCTATGTTATAAATTTATTAATTAAATAATTAAAGGGTTTTTGCATTACTTTTTTAAATAATTGGGATTCGCCTTATATGGAATTTATTGTAAACTATTTAATATAAAAGTGGGGATTTTCGTTCTATAATTTGATATTTGGGATTAATTATATTTTTATGATATTAATTAAATAATAGGGGTTTTTCATATGGTTAAATAATAGGGGTTTTTCATATGGTCGAATAATTGGGGTAATTTTCTATATTTTTTGGGATAATGGAGAACTAATTCAAGTTTCTGCGAATAAAAAATTAATTGATTGAATAATTATATGATCATATTTTTGGGATATTATAAGTTTTATAATTAATCAAGAGTAATTTATATTAGGGATATATAGGATATTAAGAGATAGATGGGGGTTTGAAAGGGATAATTCATGGTACAAAATTGGAATAAAACTTTGGGATAAAATTCTTAGGATTCGAGAGTATAAACATAGGATTAGGGGTAGGGGATAAGAGTTTTATAATAAATGTTATATCATTTTTATAATCAAACCGAAAGGGATTTTTTTTAATAAAATTAAGGGATAAAAGGGATAAATTAATGGGGTATTAGGGATAGATCTGGGATAAAAATTTTGGGGATAGAACTCTAAAAGTACGAGAGTATAAATAAAGGATTGGGAATAAGGGATATGGGATAATTACAACTTAAACATAAATGGGTAAGGGATAAGTAACACCAACCAATTAGGGGATAGGGGAGGTGAACTACGGAAACTCTGATCCTTCAAATTTGAGGGTACGTAGGCATAGGGTTCTAAACCCTAGCGAGTACAATAATAATAAAAAACTTAGGGTCCCCCTATTACATAAAAATCATGTTCTTTATATAATAATAGAAATTTTGTAAATAAATATGAACAGTCAAACATTCAAGTAATACGCAAACACACCCTAGAACTTAAGGAGGATCTCATTGAGTACAATGGAGGTGAGGGGTGCCTAACACCTTCCTCCCGCCTAAACGACTTCCTAACTTAACGTCTCACCCTTAGGGATTAGGTTTTCTCATTATTTTCTTGTCCTTCGGACAAATAAAGGATGATGGAGACTCAACTTTTTTTAGCCGACCACGACAAATGGATTTCCTTTCTTGGGTATAGTTCTCTCTAGACGTATGCGTGGTTTCACCAAACTGGGTTACCAATCTCTTGTGTTCTTTATTGCCTTTATGCTTCATCATCTATTAAAAGTTAATTTGTCATATCTTGCTTTCAATTTTTTTTCTGGTTTACAATGTCCCAGACATCGTGTATGACATCTGTCCCCATAAGTTGTAATCTATTATAAACCAATAGTTCGTATTGTCCCATGCATCTAGTCTAACATTTATCCCTTCTGGAATAGAATTTCAAATGAAAATCAATTGTTGTGATCAAAGCAAAGTTTATGATCCTTAGTTATCAATTAAATGGACATGTTTGTAATGGAATTGCTCATTTGGTTATTTATACCGACTCTTGCATCCAACAATGTGGAGAGAATGATACACCATAATATGTTTGGAGTTTCCCTTTAAAGGGAATATTTATCAAGTTTCTTGATAAAAGAGGTATAAATTATTTTAAGATTGAAATAATCAGAAGACTTTGATTAAGGGCCTTAAAATAATGAATTTGTTTTTTGTTCATCTCAATAAAAAAAATTTAACAAAAAAGATGGGTATTCTAGTGTTTTTAGAAATGAGGTGTAAATAAAATCAAGCAGGAGTACAACACACAAAGCCCAAAACAAAATAAGTTGAATTTGGCCAAAACAATCGATTGTAACTATTATTCAATCTATTAGATCATATGAAAATTCATAAATTTAAACGTTGGAGATCACATCAACGACTAGTTGGATGAGACATAAATGCAACTGCTTTTTACAATGGCTAGCTCTCAAATTTTACTGTTGCCAATCGATTAGCACTAGATTCTAATTTGAAATTCTGTCACACAGATTCCATATGTCGAGTAAGATGTCACGACACTGGGATTAGAACAACACAAAAAAAACACCTATACAGTAAGACTAAATGCTTGAATGTAAATCACATAATCAATTGTTAACCCAATTTGGTGCAACATCACCTCCTCTTTCAATTAAATAAAACACAAATCACAAATCATCATCTTCAAATATTCTGCAAGATCTTTTTCCCACAAATAGGAATTGAATAGAAAGTATCCTAAAAAGACTCCAAGATCTTTTTTATGAAATACACGCACTTCTGGCATATACAAAAGTTCCTAAACTACCATCCTTGGATTGCAATAGTGTATGAACTAAAGCAAGAGAGAATCTCACACTTTAAATAACACATCTCCCAAACCCTAATCTTCTGGTATAACATGTCCTGACCACATGTAACGACATCGTGCTGATCATCATGTCTGACCAACCTGTCAAGACATCTGGCTCAACATCTTGCTGTGAACTTATTTCAACAAAATTGTTACCAATCCAAAACCATAGAACTTACATAATCAATTATGCAAAATCTAATATTAAAGGTAATTATCTCATTCTTATCATCTCGTCATTCCTTCACTTGTACATTGCATTAGAAAAATATTAGCTCTCATACTCACCCATCATCACCTCAAATGACCTATAAACTCATTCCTCCAAAACTTCATCCTCATACTTCTCTAAAGACTTCTCGTCTCAAACTCAAGAAACCAACTTCAACCTTCACTACACTAATAGAGAGCTTTTTGTCTCTCACTACTTGGATGAAGAACTATTCAAGAACTGATTCATGACGGAAGCATTCAACTTCATCGGGTTGAAGAATTTTGTGTTTGAAAAACCACAAGAGAGATACCTCGAGTTGGTGATAATTTTCTATGATAATCTCTCCTACAAATATGGTATCATCAATTCCTAAGTCAAGAAACACCCTATCACCATGTCTCTTGAAGATTTTGCTCAAGTGTGCAACCTACCCTTTATGGAGCAAGATTATGATCTACTGGATCTTGAAGGTAACGAATTTAATTTTGACATTCATGCCCAATATCTTCTTATTAATGCCTCTTATTGATTCCTTCTCCCTTTAATGTTTATCTTGTTCACTCAAATAGTATATTTATTTACTAGACAATGAATCATGTACTTTTTCTAAGGAAGGGTTACTATAGCACCCTCCAAAAATCAGACATCCTTGTAGTTTGATTTTTGGAAAACCAAATTGTGAAAAACTGGATAGATGATGTGCTTCACCATATTCTAGACAGTCAAAGGAAAAACCATACCTTACCCTATGTCGAACTAATAACCAAAATCCTACCATACACCAGCTATGAGTTCGGAGAAGAAGAACCAGATTTTGTGCTCACAAAGATAGGGCAAGTGGTTATAAGCAAAATGGGATTTACTATTTAGTAAGGGGATTTTGTCCCATTACCACCGAGAAGAGCAAAGCAGCAAAGAAATAATAACCTTCCTCCATCCTCAAGAACCCTCAATGACATCCGTGATGAGCAAAAGACAATGAATGAAAAGATTGACAAGCTCATCAAAAAAATGGAGAAACAAAACCTCATATCACCATTAGTTTCAATCGAGGATGATGATGATGAGATGAACTAATTGATTCCTAAGTTTATTATGTTTTCAATGTCTTAAAATTTCCCTTTTATAATTTCAAATGCTTCCCTATTGTTCTGAGTACTTCAAAATCAATAAAAGTATTATTTTTCTTCTAAATGCCTTATTTTGCTATGTTTGAATATTTACTTTCCGCAATGCATCTTTAACCACCTTTTTTATTTCGAAAATGGGGGAGAAGTATATTCTCATGGAGAGTAATGTATACTCTCTATCTAACTAAGGGGGAGTTTAATTACTCCAAACATATATGTGTTATTCTCATTTACCACCTCCCATGAAAGATGTGTTGTCATCGTCTAAAAGTGGGAGAATCTAGAATCTTGTTTTGTAGGTGATATGATTTGAACAAGGACAACAACTTTTGATGATGACAGATAATATATTATGACATGTCAAGCACAAGCTATTAAGCGGATAAAGATGAAAACCTAAGTATTAGGGTTTGATGGACTTAAGTATCTAATGATGGAATACAAATTCAAGCCTCCTCTCAAATGAACTCAAGCAAATGTCTACAAAAGAAAGTATTTGGAGAAGTTTTGAAGTGCGAGAAAGCCCTACCTTAAATAGTTTGAGTAAATATTTTGTAAAACATAAGGACATTCTTGTAAAAGCTAAATTACAGACACACCAAAACATCTTTTCAAACTAACTTCTATCAAGAAAATATTTTCTAAAATGTCATGAAGTTGTGCCAGATGAGTTAGAAGTTGTCAGAGTAGCTCTGGGAAAAGTTTGTCTTATCTAATCAATTGGGACATTAACCTAATTGATTTTCTCAATTCAAATTTGAGCTTTAAGGATTAGGACAACATCTTAATGATATGCAACAACTAGATATCTTTTCTCTCCTACTTCTAATTAGTAATCGATTATCTTTGAAGTATATAATCAATTCAAATTAGGTGTTAATCTATTAGCTTGTCTTAAAAAGCATTAAATCAATTTCCTTTTTGAGTCAAAATCTAGCTTATAAATAGAGGTCCCTTCATTCATTTTAAACCATCCATAATCGTGTTTTGACACCTCTCTCTCTCTCTCTCTCTCTCTCTCTCTCTCTCTCTAAAATCTAAAAAATTTCCTTCTTCCTCTCTCACTAATATTTTAGCAAAGTGCTTATTTGAGAAAATTCTTTTGTGAGTGAGAATAAGTTGTAATCCTGAAAAGCTAGAATTGTAAAGTTCACAAAGGGAATTTTTTAACACATTGGATTATTTGGGTTAGAAGCTAAACACGTAAAAACTTTTGGTTTGGGGGTTGTGTGATCAAGCCCTTGTTTAAGTTCGAGACCACCCTATGGTAAAATATTTGAAGGTTCATGGTTATCCTGTTGTAAAACCAAGGCCAAATTAAAACTTATCCCGGTATTAAAATTTTGGATAAGGTTCGAGATTATCCAATAGTAAAATCTTCCATGTTATTGGTTAGCACGTAGTAAAACCAATGTTTAAGGCACATGAGCTCATCCCATGATAAAAACTTGCAAAGTTTGTTTAAAAGCTTAAAGACTAATCGCTTCAAGATTCTCGCGGAAATAAGACTAACAGCTTTATTATACTGTTTGGAAAGGAACATAACCGCTTATATCCCCCATTTGGAAGAAAAGACTCAAATCGTTATATTCCTAGTCTTATTTGTTTGGTTGGAAGTCAATTATTTTCCTTGTATATATGGGTTCATGAGTATTACCTACTGAAAGCTCTCAACGTTTATTAAATACACTCAAGATCAATTCTTGGGGAGAGGAGTCGGTCTTTTTCCTGTTTGACCGAACCTCTATAATTCTCGGTGTTCTCTCTTTGCCTGAGCTCTTTATTTTTCGCTGCTTAATAATTAAAATATCTTCAAAATGATTTTTAACTTTGATTATAATCCGAAAGGTTTTTCAAAACCAAGTTTTTCTGAACCACTCAATTCCCCCCCCCCCCCCCCCCCCCCCACTCTTGTGTGTGAAGTCACATATCCAACATTTGTGAGTTTGATGCATGGGAAGTTCAAAATGTCATTAATGGGAGAGTTGAATTACTTCTAAGGATTGCAGATAAAGTAAAAAAAGATGGAACATTCATTAGCAAGACAATGTATTTCTTGGAGCTCCTAAAAAAGTATGATATGAAATATTCAAAAAGCATCTCTAATTCCATGGCTTCAAATTTTCTGATAGATAATTATGAACAAGGCGTTGAGATTGATATTACCAAATATAGAGATATCATAAGATCTTTACTCTATTTAACCGCGAGTAAGCCCGATATTATGTCTACCGTGTGCATGTGCAATGGACTTTAAGCATCACCTAGGGATCCCACTTTAAGACCGTTAAAAGAATTTTGAGGTATCTTAACAAAACCTTGCATCACTGAATTTGGTTTCCCAAGGGAAGCTAGTGTAGCTTAGCTGGATTCTCCAATTTGGATTTCGTTGGTTGTAAATTAGATAGAAAGAGTACTAGTGGTACTTGTCATTTGTTTGGAAATTGTTTAGTTTTATTGCACAATAAGAAGTAGAATTGAATTTATCATTCTACTGTTGAGGATTAATATGTAGCCTCTAGTAGCTGTTGTGCATAAGTCTTATGGCTAAAGCAATAGTTGTTAGATTACAATTTTAAACTTGGTTGCATTCCAATAAAATCTTATAACACTAGAGCTATAAATCTTACTAAGAATCTCGTGTTACATTCACGCATTAAACATATAAAGATCTGACACTATTTCTTGAAATATCATGTTAAAAAGGGCGGTGTCATTTTTTAGTATATGGATACGAAAACTCAATTAGCTAATATTTTTACAAAACCGTTATCAACATAAAATTTCCAAAAGATTTGTATGAGATTGAGAATCTTGGATACTTCGTGTTATAAATAAATTTAAATCTCCATTTCATTTCTTCTTGCTGTATTTTTTTTATTGTAAACTAACATTGTCCACGTAGCAAGTTACATTTAAACCAATTCTATTTGTATGATCCTTACTACTTTTATCTTTAGTTGTATTATCTTGATAATATGTTCTATATACCTATTTTCTTACTTCTTATATGTTGCCTTTCATTCATAATATCATACGTTGTTGAATGATTGTTCATTGTGAATTTAAAACCTTTTTAAATGCATCCTTTTAATATGTGCATTTTGAACATCTTTTTGAATTGTTCATGCATTATTTAACCTTCCATTTATGTATATCTTGGTCATGAAATATTGTGCATATTTGTTTAATTATGCCTGTTATTCTTCGTATATCTAAAATATATTATCATTTGAGGTATATCCATTTTATCTTTGTATAGCTTTATTTCTCTGGATTATTTTCGTTAGTGCTGGTTATTTTGATTTTAGGCTCATTGTAGTTTGTCTCTTTTTGATCTTATAAAAGGGGGAGAAGTTGTAGTGTGAGTCTAGATTTTATTTATGATTTTTATGTTGTTCATTATATTATGCAGTGTTTTAGGGGCGGCACAAGCAAAAGGAGGAAATCATTGATCATGCTTTGCTTCTGCTAAAAATCTTGAAGTCCACTCAATTCTAATTGCAAAGTTGAAAGCTTACTAATCATCAAAAAGGGGAAGACTGGAGTTTCCTCTACCTCCTAGGATTTACTTGTTTATGTTTTTTTCTTGTCAACCTAGTTTTTGGTTTATTTTATCGTTTTAAGTCTGATTCAAATAAAAAGTTTTGTTGAATCAAATCAAGTTGATTTGAATCATGGGAGCATTTTTTCTTTCTTCTTGGATCTTGATTCAAATCATTTTTTATTTTGACTAGACTCATACTTCTGGCATGTGACTTAAATCAAATAGTATTTTATCTTATTTTTATGCTAGATCGTCAGCATATATATAAATCATTTTCCAAATCCCTTTCACAATATTCATTACATACACATCTATTATATGATTTAGAAATCAAAACAAATAATTTCTCTCAACCTTAAAAAATAAGGTTTTGAATATTTTTTTGAGTTTTTCAAACTAAATTTATTGGTCTTCAACCTCTTGCATCATCCATTGTTGTTCAAATTAAATTCCCATCTTAGGGTGTGAGATCTGTGAGGAGGTTTATGATTAACTTTTTTTGAAGATTTCTTGAGGATTTCAGGGGTTTACATCTGTGTGTTTGGTTGTGTGTGGGATTGATAAATCCAACAGAAAATAAGGAGGTTTTTCTCTCAAGGATTACTTTGGTAGAGCTATGTGGAAGCCTATAGAAAAATTTAGATTTTTTTTTATCATTTTTAGATAATTAAAGGCTCAAGGAATCAATAGGATCAAGTAAAGACGGCTGCAAAATGGAAGCTTGGAGAAGTATTCTTGGAGCTAGAAGATTTAAGTCGAAGTCGAGTAAAGATTTAACATGATCTCAAATGTCAGAAGTTATGTACATTCAAAGAGAATTTAGACATAAGATCTTCATTTTCAACATGATTCGAATTGTTATTGTACTAAAAAAACTCTATGTAAATTGGTCTAAATCATAGGGAAGAAGATTAAACTCTCAAAGGGAAACCATTAGAGAGTGGAGTAGGCATAGCGATGATGAATTATGGAATAACTATATATTTAGATTATCTTCTCTCTCTCTCTCTCTCTCTCTCTCTCTCTCTCTCTTTCTCTTGATAATAGGGATTTCTTTTGAAAGAATAATCTATGTGGTTGAACAATCCTCAAAAGATTTAACATCAAATAAAGGAACTTCATCTAAAAATGAATATGTAGAAGAAGTGTCATCTAATGGAATCTTCGAGAAGAAGAAAACCTCTATGAATAATAGAGATTCAACATCAAGCAGGAACCTCACAGAATCAACCTCAGGTAGAACCATCAAAGAATCGTCATCTAACAAAGAAGATGAAGTTTGTTTGAAAGTATCTCATGAAGAAGATGATCATGAGGTAGCAAAGCTATCTTATAACCAAATATTTAAATTAATTGCTAATCTAATTAAAGAAAATAATAATATTAAAAATCAGAACTTATACCTTAAGGATTATCTTGAGTTTCTAGAGAATAGTGATGAAACACTTAAGCATAAAATAGCTGATATTGGAAACCTAGCTAGAACATGTGACACTTGTGTTTCAATGAAAAAGGAAGTAACCTATTTGCATGTAATTCTAAGTAAATTTAGCAAGGGGAAAGACAACATTGTCTGTATTCTTTCAATTCAAAGGCTTTCCTTAAATAAAATTGAATCCGGTTTTAAGTTTGGTAGAACACATGGTATGCAATTAAATAAGAAAAAAGTGATTTGGCATATTTATAAATTTTCTCATTGCAATAGAAGGCCATTTAGATCCATTTGTTTAAATAAATTGGGAAGGTCTATATGTAGTAACTCTAGACCTCTTAGAACCACTAACACACCAGAACCCAAAAAAAATCGGGTATCAAAGCTGAAAACCTAGTGTGCCTTGCAGGGATGCTTTATAGCTTTAATGAGGCCTTAGTGCATATTAAATGAAGTTGTACAAATAAAAATGTATACCTTAGAGTATACAACAGTGTCTGTTTTAAATTGAAGCTTGTGATCCAAGGATGCTCGCTGATGTTGCATATCAACGATCGTGATCAGAGCAAATGTTCATTTGGGATGGTCTTAACATCTCTTATCTTTAATGATAGGTTAACCTCCTAGTAGGTTGATAAGATAAGTATGTAGTGGGTATATATCTCATTTTTTACCAACTCACGTATCTAACGATCCGTAGTTAAGGACACGTGGCATTATCTCACCATTACCTCAAAAGAGGGAGTTTTTTTTATCAAGGTTACTTGGTTGTCAAGGTAGTAAACTATTTAAAGGTGGAATATTCTTAAAAATCTTATTATCCCTTTAAATAAGTGCTTTTAATATTAGCTCACCCATTAAAAACATTTGTACTAACAAAATAAATGAGTTTTAGCTTTTTTCCAAACAAGGGGTGAAAACATAATTGAGCAAGGGTATAAAAAGCATAAATACTAAGGTGAAATTGAACCCAAGTCCCAAAAAGCACCAAGGAGTTCGAAGATAAAAATCCTAATCAATTAAGCTAATTGATAAGATGACTTGCGCATTTCAAATTTTAAAACAAAAAAGATTGAAACCTCGTCTCCAAGGCAATCAAATATGCGCAATAATGGAAAACGTGTGAAATCTTCAAAATATTAGGATCTATTCGATTAGAGACTCAATCTAACTAATTAAATGAGGTAATTTGGAAAGATTTGTCTCTCATATTTGATGGGCAGAATCTTCATGTATTTTTTTACAAGTTTTGCACACTCAAAACCCCCATAAGGACTTCTTTAAATAGGCAACATATTTCCATTCTTTTGCACCCCATACTTTCTTATCTCCTCTTGTATTTTTTGTGTGAGTCTCTCTCTCTATGCCATAAGTATCATCATGGCCTTATCAAAATACCTTCAATCTGAAGATACTTCATCAAGAAGACTTTTTGTCGAGAGTATAATATCAATAACTCATGAAAGGGTGATGGTGACTAACCAAAGAGTAATTCGACCATCTTTTATGGAGAAAATTTTCCTCAAGAGCTACAAGCTATTCATCCATATTTGTCAAGGATTTCTAAGAGAGTTCTTCACTAAGGTACTTAATCAAATATTTCCAAATCTTATGAAATATTTATACTTCAATCTAACGATTGAGCGAACATCCTTAAAATCAACCATTAAAGGAATTGAAATTTACATCCATAGAGATCAATTTAAAAGTATATTTGAGTTGCCCTTCTAAGGGGTATCCTACACCTACGAAGTACTAATAAAATGTATAAAGTTCAAACTCTTCATTACCTTCGTTTCCTTCGTTATAAATCCCATGGAGGATATGAAACTTTCTATAAAGGCGAGCTTCTTAAAACCAAACGTCCATGTTAAGCAGTACCTCCGCCTAAGGCAAATCAACTTCGATGTTGCCATTAAGATAAATGTAGTCCCAATTTGGTTCTTGACCCAATAGTTTCCAAATAACTAGGTTGAATGATATTTATTCTCATGAAACACTGTAAACAAACTCAAACAGCAGGAATTCCATATGGGACCCTAATCACTAAAATTTTTGCTTCTTTCAGAATTGATAATATGGGAGAAATAGTGGATTCACCAAAAAAAAGATCAATCATGCCTCAGTCAGAAGAATGAAGATCTATCTCTACCATAGATAATTGAGAAACAAATCGATGGATGAAGATAAATACATGACGAGACAAGTATTAGGGAACACAATAATAAGCAACCTCATGGAGATGTGCCAACAGAATTCCTTAGCCATACAAAATCTGGAAAAATAAGTTGTTGTCATCAAGAAGAATACCTCAAGGAATGATGATACTTATGGAAACGAGTAGTCTAACTTATGTGTTTCAGTTCCTGGCTTTTAAGTTTGTTTTATTTTCAGTCTTTTTTGCATTGTTTTATTTCTTCCAATTTCCTTCATGTACTTTAAATTTCAAATCATTTAAATTTGAATGAAATGTGTTCCCTTTATTAAATGTTTGACTATGTGCTTGCATATTTAAATTTATGTCTTGCATCTTTACCCATCATTTTGACTAGGACAAAGGGGGATAAGTATACTCTCAGAGGGAGTAGAGTATACTCTCTAATGAAGTGAGGGGGGAGTTTAAACACTCCAAATTTATCTACCTGTCTTTTATTTTACCACATCATTGAGAGATGCATTGTCATCATCAAAAATGGAGAAAATGTAGAACTATGTGCTTGCAAGATTAATCATAATATGATCAAATCTAATCAAGATATGCCTATACGTGATAACATCATGGTTTTGATGATGACAACACTAGAAGATGTGCCATCCTTTAAAGATACCTTGATGACAACAATGCATGAAGATAAGCAAGTGCTAATGTTGCTTCAAGTTCTCAAAGATGCACAAGATGGTTGATCAATCTATGCCTCTTAATCAATCTCAAGAAATAGGATTTCATGATCACTGGTATATCCTCTGATGATGTTGATGATGGCGCTTGACTTGAAGATATCTCAAACCTCATCCTCAAAAAGATTTAAGTGAAATGCTTATGTGATTGATATATTCAGTAAAAGACTTAAAGTTTTAGGGTGTGAGAGAGAGGAAGTGCGAAAACTTGCATGGTCGTGTCTAAGTGATCAGTGTTTTGTAAAAACACAATGGGGATTTTGTAAATTAATATGGCTAATTCATACATTTGTTAAAACTATTTTTGAAGCCTCTACTTTTCAAATAAAAACATCTAAAATATTTTGGAGCCTGGGTTGTCAGATTGATTAGGGGAAGTTTTATAACTGTCTAATTGATTAGACCATGTTCCTAACTGATTAGATAAGGGAAAATAAGTCTATAATTGATTATGATAATATCTTAATAAATGGTAATGACTCTCTATCAAAAACTTCCAAATTGATCTCATGCAATCGATTATTTGTGGTACCTAATCGATTAGACTAAGGACCTAATCGATGAGGTGAATTAATTTTTCCCATTGATTATTTCCCTTTTCCAACCATCCTTTGGCTTATAAATAGAGGCCTTCCCTTTCATTTCTTAACATCCAAAAAACATGATTTCTCACTCAATCTCTATCTACATTTTTTTTCTTCCTGTCACTTAATCTTATCCATAACGCTTTAAGAAAGGTTCTTGTGTTTAGTGAAGAAGTTGTTTTGGAGGGTTATTTTTGTAAATTCACCCAAAGTTATTTTTCCTCTGAATTGAATTATTCTTCCTTAGGAAGTTTTTGTTTAAGTTTGGAGCTGAATTTGTTAAAATATCTTTTGTTTGATTAGTTTACGTCTCTGTTTCGTTCGTGAGCTACGTCACTTGAAGAAAAAGCTCTCCTTTTGGTTTCGTGTAGATAACTAGTGAAAAATATTGATATTGGTTCTTGAGCTTAGCCTGGTATAAAAGCTAAGTTGGTTCGTGATCATCCCGGTGTAAAATCTCGGTTCAATTTGTGGTATGCCTATGTAAAACCTAGGTTCCGTTCAAAGGATAGCCAATTAAAAACTCCAACATGGTTCGAGATAATTCCATACAAAATCTCATTTTGTCTTATAAACTAACTGCTTGAAGCTTTATTCTTGTTTAGCAGGAAACCTCATTTTCTTTGTGTAAGGGGTTTTGTGAACTTAACCTTTTAAAATCTCTCAAGTATTATTGAATACTCTCAAGATTAGTTCTTGGGGAGAGGAGTAGTGTCATACCCAAAATTTTGACCACCAAGATTTCCCATCATTGTGGAAATTGTTACCACAATATGGATGTACCTTCATGCCTTATCAATCTCCTCAAAGATGGTGGAGCATTCACTGCAATCAAGAATTAGGATTTGAGCCCTCTTAGAGCACTTAGACAAAGGATCAATCAAGGAATGACATGATCTTCAACTTTTCTAACATCTTAAAACATCCAAAAAGGATCAAGGGAAATCCCACATCAAGAATCAAGCACAAAGTTGTGACATTCCAAGTGTTTTGAGCCTCGAAATACCCGATGTCGCCGAATTAGGGTTTTGGACGACCGGGACCTCCATAGTGAAATTTTCACAAGAAGATGAGCCAAGACTCCAACATGTGACTCAATATGCTCAAAATAACCCTAGGGGTCCATTTTCAAAGCTAAAATACCCTCAGAGGATACATTCCCCAAAAGTCGGGAATTAGGGTTTTACGCGCTGAACCGCTCCAGAGCCAAAAGTCAAAACATGACTTTTTTGGCAAAAATGATCCTTATGAATCATATTTTCATAAAATATGACTTATAATGTCATTTAAACAAGAATTGATCAAGAAACCAAGATAACTTGTAAAAGGGGTAATCTTGAAAAATTGAAAAATTTTCTAAGTTACTAAATTTGAATGATTTTGGTACCAACTTCCAAGGATCATAACTTGTGATCCAAGCAGCCATTTTGGGTGATCCAAAGCTTGATTTGTAGGTATTCCTACATTCTACAAAAGCTTCAACTACCTCAAACTCCAATTCTTCAAGGATTTTACGTTATGGAGTGATCAAGATGACAAAAATGAAGAAAATGACACTTTTTCAACACTTAGTGAAAATCTGCCTAAGTTGCCAGCCTTGGACATCAAAGTTCATGAAGTTTTTCAGTTGGATTCAAATAGTTTCAAGACCAACTATGATCACACATGTATTCTATCATATGGGGATCTTTAAAAAGTACAAGAGCCTCTCATAACTCAACCTGAGCAGGGAGATATGATCCCTTCAAAATCACCATTTCCAATTGTCTTGTACAAGGAAGAATTTGGTGTTTTGCTCGATTTGGAAAATTTGAATAACTCCAAGCCTTGTCATCCATTTGGACAGATCAGAGGATAAAATCCAAGGGGAATGATCTGATCCCCAAGCCTCCCAAGTCCAAGAATCTACATATAGCCCTAACAAACCTAAAAAGGCTAAAAAGTGCCAAGACTCCAATTTTGTTTCAATGCATTCAATGGATGCATCAAGGTGGCATGAACTGAGGCAAACTTAACTGAATGAGTCAAGCCTTATCTCTGAACCAAAAGACCATAGGTATGTGCTCTAACCTCAAGTCAATGGCTAGAGGAGACTTGAGATTCCATTTGATCCACATTTGCCACATACCTGCTGCAGTTGCCACACACTATTGCTGTCAAAACAAACTTGTTGCACTATAAATAGGCATAAATTGTAATCAGTTTGAGTACACCAAAGCACCCAAACTGATGCTTTCCTCAAAATCTCTTCTTCACTTCAATTTTGCCTTCTAACTCAAGTCACTATCGGGTTTTGAGATTAAGAGTGATTCCAACCAAACCAATCACACACACACACACCTCATAAACATCATGTATGAGTGATCCGTAACACAAAATCACATCTGGAACATCAAATTCACAAAATCACCAGCCAATTACTTAAGTTCTTGACAGAGTTGCAGTTGAGGTACCACAACCAGTTCCAGCTCATTCCAATCCATTCCAAGCATTCAAACACATTACTTGGCACCTAAGGAAGCTGTCCAGATCATTGAAACCTAGCTGCAACACCTCCATCATCAAACTCGATCACCAGCTGCAAGAGGTAAGCCTGAACCCTTCAAACTCTATGATCCATGCATCATGAATGAATTTTTGAGTTACCATCTTGTTTATGCATGTTTGTTGAGTAATAACCCTCAATCAATTACCATAAATCCATCGTGTATGGAATTTCATTGTGTTCATGCTGAAATTAGGGTTCTTGAGGTTTTCTGTTGATTTCTTCCTCCATACTTAATATAAATGCAATTAAAATATATGGTTGTGATCCTTGTTCAAAAACGAACAAGATTGGTACTTGAATCGTGCAAAACCATTGAGAAATCATGGTGAAAAGTGAGAAAACGTAAATCTGCAAAAACAGGGTACGCGCGTGTTTTTCCTTGACCGTTGGCGCCTTTTTTCAAAATTTTGAATTTTTGAATATTTTGATATTTTTGTTAATTGATTCAAAAATTAATTTCTCTCTGAATATTTGTGTTTTTGAATTGATTCTTTTTCTCAAAATTCAAAAAAATGTTTAAATATTTTATTTTACAAAAAAATCCAATTATATTATTTTTTTAATATAGTTAGAATTTTTGTAATTAATTTCATTTTATTTGTTTTTAAACATTTTTAAATGAAATTCCCACTTTGATCTTTCAAAACCAATTGAATTTCAAACTTTCATGTGATTAAACATGATTTTTCAAAATATTTTTCAAAGTGTACAACTTGTTTTTGAATATATTTGGTATTTTATATCATTTTTTTCATTTAATTTCCTTTGAAAAATGACATATTAATTTAAAATTAGGGTTTCCTCTCGATTTTAAATTTTCAAACACTTTTGGGCCTCTAATAGAGTGTAAGACCCATTCCTTGTAAATATAAACCTTTTTGGGCCTCAGTCATTGTATAAGTCTCACTGTGTTTTCAAAAACCTCGGCGCGATCGCCGTTTTCAAACAAAATCATCTGGGCCTACCCTTGTGTTGTAAGTCCCATTTCATTTTTTTTTAAAACACTTTTGGGCCTCTAATAGAGTGTAAGACCCAATCAGTCATTGTATAAGCCCCAGTGTAATTCACAAAACAACGGTGCAATCACTATTATTTTTGGGCCTCTCCTTGAGTTGTAAGCCCCATCTCTTGTACAAAATAAACTTATTTTTAGGCCTCTCCTTGAGTTGTAAGCCTCATCCCTTGTACAAAAAACAAAATTTTGGGCCTCTAATAGAGTGTAAGACCCAACCTCTTTGTAAATACAATATTTTGGGCCTCAGTCATTGTATAAGCCCCGAGACAATTTTCCGATCAACGGTATGATCACTGTTTTTCATCTAGGCCTCTCCTTGAGTATAAGCCCCAACAATCTTTTAAAAAGCAGCTTCCCTTTTGATTTAGGTTCAAATTCATAGTTGTTATCAAAACTTTCTTTAATTTCTTGAACAACTAACAATACAGCTGTTACAAAGGAAGCTTGCTCGCCTATAAGTTTTAAACAACTTTCTTTCTTTTACATACTTGCACACACACACACACACACACACACACACACATATATATATATATATATATATATATATATATATATATTAGTTTGTGTTGGAAGCTTGCTCACCTGTAAGTCCTTCTACCTTCTTTTTACATACTTGTCTATATATATCTGTATATATATGCCTGTATATATCTGCTTAGAGTTTTCCCCGACAATTAGGTCTAGAACTAGATAAAGCCAGTGGTCACTCTTTCAACACAGTCAAAACTAGTTCCCCATAGGAATTCCAGATACAGTCTTGCCTTCTCTTGGGCTTATACATTATGGAACAAAGAGAAAGGCATTATTCCCGGTGAAACTTTTCTCAGACTGACACTATTAGAAAATTTTTAAAAGAAATTCATTTCCCCAGAGTGGATTAATTCTCGGTGAAACCTCTCTTGAATTTCTTCAAACCCTAGAACTGTTCATTAAAGAAAAGATTATTCCCGATGAAACTTTTCTTGAACTCTTCTTAAGTTTGGACCCACAGGCTTCCTAAAAGCATCCCCGCCTCCTCTTGGGCTTTGTACAAGGACCCTCCGACTTCTTAGAAGTTCTCATGCCTTCTCTTGGGCTTAGTACAAGGACCCCAAAGACCTCTTACATGTATAGGACAGAACTTAGTCATCCTTTGTTAGAGCAGTCTTTCTAAAGAGTCAAAACCTCAGTCCAATTTAAGGGTTGATTCTCATCCCTTAAAGAAACAGCCTCCTCTTGGGTATCATACAAAGATAAACCTTCCATACCAGTAGACTTGGACAGTCTAATCTCCTCTTGGATCTCAAAGACATTCTCAAGTTCCCTACAAACACAGGAAAAACCCTGGTCAGTTAATCAATCTCCAGTAGAGTTAAAATCTCTGAAGGTTCAAAAACTCAAACTTTCTTCCAAATCTCCCCAGCTAGGGTCAAATCACTACCAATAAACCTTTATCAGAACCTCAAGGCATCTGATATCTCAACTCTTCTGTAAATCCTCAGCAAGAGTTGATTCCCCATTTTGGACCTGCCTCTGGATCTCAATAATCCTCAGCAGAAGCCAGCCTCCTCTCTGGCTTTGTATAATGATTTTTCCTCAGCAGAGTTAATCTCAGAAGCACCCTCTTGTTGAGTCAATCACCTTTTAAAACGCTCTTTTGTTGAGTCAGTCTCTTTTCAGCCTCAATCTTGGGCTTTGTACAAGACACCATAAACACTCTCTTGTTGAGTCATCTTTTTTGTTTGCCTCAATCTTGGGCTTTGTACAAGACATATATAAACTTTCTCCAGCCAAGTCAAAATCTTCATAACCTTCTCTTAAGCTCTAGATAAATATCTTCCCAGTGGAGTCAATTCCTCCCAGCCTCCTCTTAGGCTTTGTATAATCATTTTCCTCAGTAGAGTTAGCCTCAATCTTGGGCTTTGTACAAAGAAAATCATACTCTCCAGCTGAGTCAATCCCATTTTATCCGCAATCTTGGGCTTTGTACAAGACAGATAAAACCTCTCACTAGAAGAGTCAGTTTCTTTTTTAGCCTCAATCTTGGGCCTTGTACAAGACATCATATAAAATCTCCCTAAACACTCTCTTGTTGAGTCAGTCTCATTTTAGCCTCAATCTTGGGCTTTGTATAAGACAGACAAAATATTTCCCCGAAAAAGTTAACTTTTAGCCACCTCTTAGGCTTTGTATAATGATATCCCCAAAAGAGTCAACTCTCTTTTAGCCTCAATCTTGAGCTTTGTACAAGACAGATAAACACTCTCTTGTTGAGTTAGCCTTTTCTAGCCTCCTCTTAGGCTTTGTATAAGGACTTCCCCAGTGGAGTCAATTAATCTCTTAGCTTCAACCTTGGGCTTTGATTAAGGCACATACAAAAACCAACATCCCTTTAGAGGAAATCAAAAACTCTCTGTAGGAAGACATTTCTCTGTGTTATCACTCTTCAAAACAGAAAATCAAACAAACCCTAATCCCATATAACTGCTGTAAGTGGCACACTTGTCGATTCAAATATCCAAGTTGTCGTCCATCTCTTATCCTGGTAAAACTTCTTCTTTCGTCTAATTGTTGTAAGTGGCAAGCCTCTGGATTATTTACATCCACGCCACTTCCCCTCTCTTAGCATGAAGGACTCCTAAGGAAAAATTGCATTGCTCAACACTGAGTTAAAGTTTTCTCCTTCAGGACAAATCCCTTATAAAGGAAATTATGGCATTGCTGGATTCACATATCCCAGTTAAAGTAATTCTCCTTTATAATCAGTCACCCAACAGTTGTTATAAACAGACGAGATGTCTCCCGTTAGAGATGACAAATTCTCTCTCAGTCAAACCTTTAGCTTCAATCTTGGGCTTTGAACAAGACACAAAAAACCTTTTAGATTCAATCTTGGGCTTTGAACAAGACACCAAATATCTCTTTCCTCCCATAGAATAGGAGGAACTACGATTGCTCTGATTTCCCAGTTTATCTTTAACGGGAATACGTAGGCATAAGATTGTGAAATCTTAGCGAGCATACCAATCAAAAACTTTAGGTCCAGTACCTTCACATACCAATCAAAAACATTAGGTCCAGTACCTTCACATCAATCAAAACATAGGTCTGGTACCTTGCCAAAATCATCAAAAACTCTCTCTCTCTCAAACATCTCCCAAAGAATAAATTTTCCCATTTATAGATAAACACCATCAAGTAGAAAGCAGTAAGGAAAATTGCTAACAGCTTGTGGATAACCACATATAGGATGGGTAACTGACAACTCCCCATCGTATAACCTGACCCCGAACTCCCCGAATCGCTTAAGCGTTTGTTCAGTTAAACATTCGCGTGCAAGGTTAGTTTTAGATAGCTTCCCTTTCCCTTCCAACTTCACGGGATAAATAAGAAATTAGAAAGTAGCACCCCAACTCCTACCATTGCGGTAAGGAGAAACCCATCGCGATAAGGTGGTCGCGTCACTGACAAAAATCACACGCTGCAGTAAAAATGGCGACTCTGCTGGGGAGTCATTTTGTCTGTCTAGGACTAGGATTAGAATTCCTAAGAGGTCTAGGTTATTAGCTATCATACTATAAATATATATATACTGCTTTTCCTACTTGATATCTGTGTTTATTTTTCTGTCAATGGGAATGCGAGTGATGTCGCATCTGGAAAGTTTGAGAGAAACCTAATATAAGGGGTGGCATAGACAAGGGGTCTTATAGGGAGTGAATCTCGAATAAGCAAACTTGGTAGACCACCAAATCAGGCGAGGGGCCGTAGGATTCAGCCTGCTGATCATGATCGTTGATGAAAGTAGAGTTTTCCTAATGCGACGCCTGTGAACCTGAGGATTTTGTATGCATTAACTTTATGACCACTTGGTAGTGCGGTGACTATCGAAAATAGTTTAAACGCGATACTATACTCAAATAAGATTACCCTAGGATGCTACAGCTCGCTCGGGTGAACCAGCTTGCTGTTGATATCTCTAGGGGGGTCAGTGATTTTGGGAACCTTAGGATCCGTTCTACAGGTACAAAAATTGACCAGAATATAACCTTTGGGGATGGGTAGAGCCATGACTCCATGCTCGTGACGCTGAACCCTTAAACCCATGTTTTTTCAATGTTTTTGTGTGCTACATTCATGCATTCATTTTAAAAACTCTTAAACAAAGAAAAAATCTTCTTTTCTCCTCTCTCTTTTTTTCAAATTAAACTGAAACAATGATTGCAAATATCAGAGAGAAAGATTGTGTTATGGATTTCGGTAGAAAAAAGACGCACGAGTACACCTTCAAGGCTCCAAAACTATAGGATTTAAGGGGGTTGGCAAGGATGATCACCAACCCTGATGCTTTCAGAGCAAAGTACGAAGGGTTGTTATCTCTGTTAAGGGTCCATGTAGTTGAAGGAATCTTGTCAACGCTGATCCAGTTTATCACTGCTTCACGTTCCCGAATTATCAACTGGCACCAACGTTAGAAGAGTACTCTCATCTGACTGATCTACCTATCACTGATCAAACTCCTTTTTCTGGAATGGAAGAAATTCCAAAGGATCGGGTCATCGCAAGAGCCATTTGTTTGGACGAGTCAGAAGTCAGGACTCACATGACCACCAAAGGAGGAATCCAAGGTTTACCGTCCAAGTTTTTGGTGGAGAAAGCCCTGTACTTCGCCAGTATAGGGAACGTTACTGCTTTCGAGGATATTTTTGTCCTACTCACATACGAGTTGTTCCTTTTTCCTAACATAGACAACTTCGTTGATACCAACGTTGTTAAGATATTTCTGATTGGAAACCCCGTGCCAACTCTGCTTGCAGATGCTTATCACTCTGTACACTTAAGGAATCTGTACAGCGGAGGAATGATCACATGTTATGTACCCTTGCTTTACAAATGGTTCATTTCCCATTTACCCAAGTCTGCGGCTTTTTGGGATCACAAGAGTACTCTACGTTGCTCACAAAGGATCATGTCTCTTACCAACTCTGACATAGATTGGTATGATAGGATTTATGAGGGGATAGAGATCATCGATAGCTGTGGAAATTGTGAGAGCAAGAATTGTCTCTACAAGTCAATCTATATTTTGACGATAACAATATGTATTTGGGAAAGAACCATTTTATGTTCTAACGTGTGTTGTGTGCATATCATAATTATAGAAAATATCAGATCCAACAAGCACCAGCCAGATGAGCGAAATTGATAATATGTGAAGTTACTATGTGGGACACAAGTCGCAAGAAGCAAGAACGCTTCTATATCTAATCGTGATCAGTCAGATCCAAGGATGTCGATATTACTGATGCAATTCTCTTGTGGATGCTCTCTGAAAGTGGTCGAGATTCTGAAGATTGTGAAGCTTCTGAAGAAGAGAACCGAAGTGCTGAAGACTCTCATGACTTGAAGTTCTGAAGGCGGAAGGCTCTGAAGACCAAGTGCAGAAAGACTCTGAAGACTTATGTGTTCTGAAGATTAAGGTTCTGAAGATCAAGTATTGAAGACTCTAAAGACAGATTCCTAATGGACAAGTTCTGAAGTTTCAGAAGACTTGAAGAAGTAAAGGATAACGTGCTCAAAGACAAGTGTTGAAGTTGTGAAGACTGATTCCTAATGGACTTCTTCAAATAACTGAAGACTTGACGTATCAGATATCCTGCTAAGAAGACTCTACTCATGCTTCATAAATTAACCATTAGAAGCCTCTGAAGTTCAGAAGTCACATGTTACCGTTGTGAGTAATTGTACACGGCGCCCAAGAAAGATATATCCCGTCACTTCTCCCACAACAAAAGGAGATGTGTCAGTACAGCTAGTTATTACACAACGTCTCTTTTCCAACAGTCAACAGTATTTCAAATGGCTATATTTCTACTGGGCTATTTAAAGGAAAGATAATTCACTTTTGAATCATTTGATTACGTCCATGAATGGCGAATTGATCAAGGTCATTATGTGAAGATAGTAACAACAATGAGTTCTCGTTGTAACACTTAGAATATCCAAAGTTATCACCATTTACACATGGCCATTGTTATTGAAGCTCAAAGATCATCATTCAACACAACAATAATGAATTGGTACAAAAGTTGTTGATGAAGAAGACAACATTGAAGATCAGTCAAGTCATCAACTCACCTTCTCGTCAGTGCCACATTGAAGATCTGAAGCAAGGAGTTGTTGCTCATAGCTTGCTCACCCAAGAAGACGAAGAAGAAGAAGATCTACAAGATGTCAACCACTGCCAAATCATTATACATCTCTGTAGTTTCTTTATATAAGAAAGGAGTTGTTGCTCACATCTTGCTCGAACACTTGTGTGTTCTTTGTACTTAAACTTAGGAGTAATCTTCTTGTTAAGAAGCATCTTTGTAACCTCCTGTATAACTAATTCTTGGTGAATTAGGATTCCTTGAGTGGTCAATGTGACTGGAGACTCGAGAAGACAATGGCGAGAAGTCATTGTGGGAAAAGCCTAAAATAGGGTCAGTAGCGTTATATTCGTTGCAATGAATCCCTGAACATCTAGCTGTGAAATCCTAGCAGTAGATCTTGGATATTGGAACCTGCAGGTCGATGTTCGTTATATTCATTAAGTTGAATCCCTAAACGATTCATTATATGTTAGTCACAGTGCGGCTGTGCAAGTGGTTAGTCATCGGCTGCTGCCCGTGCATATGTAATCGAGATTGATTATAGTGGATTAAGTCCTTGTGTTCAAGGCGAAATCACCTGAGGAGGGTGGACTGGATTAGCCTTTGTGGTGAACCAGGATATATTGTGTGTTCTTTACTTTTATGCTTAATTTCTTGTTTATGTTTCTATATTGAGTATCTGAACCTTACATAAGCAAGTCAGAACCTTGCGACTCTGATAAGCTTTCGCTCTACAAGTTCTGTATGTTACTCATAGTGTTCAGACTCTTGTAAGTTCTCATGCCTCATGCATTGCAAGTATGAATGCAACTTCTCTAGTCAAAGTCTCTCAACGAACTCTGATGTTATCCTAGTACTTTAACGACAAGAACAAAAAAGTTGTCAAAAGAGTAAATACATAATTTAAACACCCCCTTTCTTGTGTCTTTCTCGCACCTTCAATTGGTATCAGAGCTCCGGTTCTGTTATTGATGGATATCAAACACCTAACAGTGTCAGAAAAACATCTGGGTGCGGTGCGTAGAAATACTCTGGGCGATATTGAAATCCACTTACAATTTCTGTAACAGTTCAGAAGATGACTGTGTACAAAATTGTAATCAATCTAAGTATTTGAGCAAATCACTGATTCTGGAAGTTGTGGAGCTTTCAAACAACTAAATCTTCCTCACTAAATTTTTAATGAAGATTGAGGAATCAGCTGATAAGATAGACTCATCAGATAAGAAGTAGTATCTGTTGAATGCCTATCTTGGAAGATGCGTGTGGATGAACCACGTATTTTCTCAAAGTTAAATCATCAGAAAACAAGAAGTCTTGTTTGCTGAAGATTAATTCTTTATGAGTTTTTTAGATGTTTTCAAGAAACGGATTAGGTCCACCCTTGACTTTCTCGTATAAAAACTCATTCAGAACTTCTTCATGTAAAGAAGAAAGATTGTTGTTCTATGATTTTGAACTTCAGAGTGAGGTCTGTTGAAGTCAGAAAATCTGATGAATTCAAACTCTTAGAAATGATTCAACATTTAAATCCTGAATGATCTAGAAGATAAAAGATTCAATGTAGAACTGAATATTGTTTTCTTGGAAGCAATACGGAGAACTGAAAGAATATTCAGGAAGAAGAATGTCAAGGATTCATCAAATACTTGATCAAGAATGAACTCTTAAGCTTTGCTTGAATCAGCATAACTAAGTTCTGATAACTTGAAACTATCTCTCAGGTGAATCAAATGTTAGTGATTAGATCACTATATGATAAGTTGTTCAGGACCCCTCAAGCACTGGAATCAGAAGATGTCAACCCAGACACTTAAAATTCTCCACCTCAAGTCAAAAAGGATTTAAGTTACTGATGTCCTTGGAAGGAAGAAATCTGTTAACATTCTCTTTTGAAGTAGATATGTTGTTAGTCTCTGATGAGCCAACTATGTGCATTGTGAGATCAAGATGTTGAACTTATTAACTGAAATTGCTATTAGCACAGTGAGACAAGTCACAATTGCTATGAGTTCCAAATTACTACTTCTCATTTTGAGAAACTGACTCTGGATGGCAAGAATACTCAAATCAGAATCAGACCAACGTGCAGACCATCAGAAGAAACATGCTTAGGAACAAGTTTCACTAATCAAACCAGCCACGGCAAGCTCTCAAGAATAAAAAGAAAGGAGAAGTCGTCAGGAACAAGGCTCGACCTGCTGTTTAAGGATACAGTCAACAAAAATAAATTACTCACAACAGAGCTATTGCTCCGGTCGATCAGATGTGAAGCAATATGTTTATCAAATTCCTTTTTCGAGACCAAGAAACAAGTGATCCTGAAGAATTCAAGAACACTCAGTAGTTCACTCAGAAAAGGAAAGATTAGAGTCAAGATGAAAATGTATTCAGATAAGTCTGTAAAGATTCCAGGTACCATCCTTCCTTCATTTATGACTTATTTTCATAATAACAAATCTCTTATCAAAACCTTTGGTTATGCTGTGATAACTAGAAAAGTTCTAAAAAAATCCTTTATTAAATAGTTAAAGAAAAGGGAGTCACATAAGTGAGATTCTCCACATCATGTCATTCACTTTACACGATCACTGCCTATAACCCATAAGTACACTCCAACTAGTACTCCTATTCCAGACCTAACTCTCTCTCTCTCTCTCTCTCTCTTAGAGCCCCTTTACCTAACCCAGTTAGTCTAAGAAACCAGGATGTTCAATTAAATTGTAGCACATTTCTTGCAGCCATCCAAATCTCCTTGATATACTCACATTAAATGATATTTGTTTAGTCTCAGAATAGGGAAATGTGCTACCTTGACCAAAATAGCTCTTCACCTAAGCTACTAGCTTTAAGCAGGCATGCTTATGCTCTAACAAGTTAGGATTCCCTTTAAATGTTGGAAATAGTAAAAAATCCCTTTACCTGCATTCTTGGCCATGTGCTATTTAACGATTAATAAATAAAAACCTTGAAATTAGAAAGCGTGTCATCTGGTTCCCTCTTAGAATTAATGACTTCATAAAGCAGTTACTGCATCCACCTAACTTTTGCTAAGAATAAAGTGCATATATATCTCTTTGATCTTCCCTAGAATAACAAACTGCTTAGCTGTCCTCATCCTTTAAGACTTCTCCTAAGAATTCCAATCTTCTTAAGTCATTCTCAGTTATTGGCCTATCCAGTTTAAACTCCTCCACTCGTCTATTTAAAACCATAACTATTCCAAAAGAATTCTCCACTATCTCTTAGTCCTAATCTTCCTTTCATCCTCAATCTAAAATGACTCCAAGAACGTTTTATGGCAATGATGATCTCCTTGAAGTCATCAATGAAAAACGACCAAATCCAATGGATACTAATCATGATTTTCATCTTGGCATTCACTTCCAAAATTGGAATGGATACATTCACATGCTTAGAGGCTCAATTTATCCGAACCTCTTAAAATCCTTTTGGATTAATGCCTCCATTAGCAGTAATGGTCTGACTATCTCCTCTGACATTTATGGTCTTCCAGTCACCATCAATACCATAAAAATCTCTGAAGCCATTGACTGTCCACTAGGAGGTGTCACTCCCAACCATGCATACATTCGATGCACCTCTGATACTAAAATGCACTACATGTTTGATAAAGGATCTGCTTTTGAAGCCACAAATCCTGAAAAACTTGTGCCAATTGCCAGAGGATGGTTCAAATTTATCTTAACTAATATTAAACCTCGCCATACAAATAAAGATTTTCTGTATCATGATGATAAGCTCCTTATCATGTGTCTCCTTAGGCCAACTCCTATTGATCTATCTCAAATTATCTTTGATCATCTAAAGGAATCAATTCTTATGTCAAGATCAATGGATAAGTCCTTCATTCCCTACGGAAGAGTCTTATCTGAAGCACTCTTCAGAGATGGTATTGTGCAAGCAATTTGCAGAATTCAGTGTGGACCAGACACTGCTCTGAATAGGAATTTTTGTGAAACCTTCGACAACAGATGGTTCTCATAAAATTAAAAGACTATCTGTCATAGTTAGGCTAAGTTATTAGTATGTAATGGTTTATTAAGATCACATGGTCATTTTGTGTAATTGAAAATTAAATTAATGAAGTATGCATTACTCCTATATAAGTGCACTTATAAAACATGTAAGACAAAATTCTTGAAAAAAGAAAATATGTTTTCAACGCTAGAGAATGATAATACTCTCAGATATGCACTTATTGCGAATCCTTGAATCCCATCAAGAATCAATTAGAGAATCCTACGCGTGATTTCTTGGTTTTTCCAAGAATGGTAATCTGTCAGACTCTGTGCTAGTTCTAATTCCAAACCTAAGATGTCTAGGAAATGATGAACCTGACTGTTGGAGTCACGAGTTTTTAATTGACTCTCTATTCGTGCCTACTTAAGGCACTATATCCACTCCTCTATCCATCATTCCAAACCATCTCGGTCAGTACCCTTCGTTAGTATTTTCTCCAGGATGTCCACCTCTCGTCCAAAACCTACTGAGAGTGAAATTGCTAAGTTAAGAGTCCTGAATGAATTCTCTGTGAACACCAGTTCTCTCAAGGAACTTGGCTTCACTAGAACTTCGTCCGAATTAAGATTTCAGAACTGGGAAGGTTATCTTGAGATGCTTCCAGGTCTCATTTACACAGATCTTGTTAAAGAATTCTGGGCAAATGCTGATGTGTTTTCTAACGAATACGACAGCACATCATTCAGTCAGCCGTCTCTGGAATTCCAGTGGTAATTAAACCCTCTGTCATTGCGGAAGCAATCAAGTGCGATGAAAACGGTGACACCACTGAAGACTACAAGGAAAGGAAAATCTTCAATGATTTCATCTATAAAATTCATTATGGAAATGGTCCCTCCAACTATGTCTCCACACTCAAACCCTCAGCTAAAGTCTGGCATAGAATAATGGAAACAACCCTTCGACCTAGAGAAGTAGGAGAACAATTGCTAACTCATTCAGATAGACTATTCATCTTCTTTCTGATCTACAGAAGGAAAATAAACCTTCCCCTAACTATGTTCAATCATTTGAAAGAACAAATTCTGTTGTCTAAAGATAAACCCTCTCTCAGCATTCCGTTTGGAAGAGTCATATCTTGAGTCCTATAAATTCAAGATGTGATTACTAGGCTAAACCACTTAGGAGAAACCACTTAATGTTCACCCATAGATCTTACAAATCTATCTGGAAGTTCCTAAGGAGAAATAGAATTAAGTTATAAGATTTTTGTCTTGATATGTTGTTTCCTACTCTATGTACTCTTATTAAGATTATCAAATGAAATATCTATGTTTTGATCATCTTGAACCTCTCAAGATTAAGCTCAACCTATGCTCTGCATTTTTTAAACTATGTTATGTTGATGCTTCTATCTGATTGTTCATAAATGAAATGCTATAATTAATCTCTACAGATTATCCAAAATCTTCAATTGGTAATCGAAAGATTCCATCTAATTGTCCTTCAAATGAATATGCTATGGTTATAGATGGTTATCACTAAATGACTTAGATTGTTTTTAACTGCTCAAATGCTGGCTCTATGTTCTATGTTGTTTAACATATCCATAATATATATAATAATGTTGATATGCTTAAATGCTTAAATTCTTGACTGATGAGGAGTTACATGCTTAAGTGCTCATATGCTCTAACACTTTTTGATGATGTCAAAAAGGGGGAGAAATATAATGATTTTGATTGAGAAAACGAAATCTGAAAGAATGCAAAAAGAATGCAACTCAAACAAGTAATCAATCATATAAAATGCGTTACTTCTAACGTTTGTTTGTTTGATGTTATCCGAGGAACTCTAAACAAGTTCACTAGGCATTCTAAGACAGGTTAAGCAAGAAGAACAGTGAAGTACACTTCGTGAACATATGTTCAGAATCAGATCTACCCAGTACTGTTCAGAAGTTGAGAACTGTCTAAAAGTCAAAGTTTATCGCGATCTCTGTCTCACTTGGTTCAGAAGCTGTAAGTTGTCTAAGAATATGAGATTTAGAACATAAGAATCAGAAGAAGGAAACTCTGAAAGCAGTCAAGACAAAGTCTACATCTCAAGATGCCTATTCAAAAGAACTGTGCAAATTAAAAGTCAAAGAACTGTCTGAAGATCCGGATTGAAGATCCAAGAAGAAGTAGTTCTGATGTTTACCAGGAACCAATTAAGAAGAAATGATTTGGTATCAGACTAAGTCAACAAATGGTAATCAGACTCAGTATACACAAAGATTAGTATCAGACTCATCAATCAGAGCTAAGCTGTGAAATGTTTTGTATACCTTCATTGGTATCAATCTCAGCACACTAAGGAAATACCCTTCAAGTGGTATGAAAAGTAATCCTTCACTTGGTATCAGACACAACATACTCTGGTATAATTCAGTACCAGACTAAAATTAAAACATGTGTGACAGTTTCAAAATCAAGCGTTGATTGATCACAAATATTAACCTTCAATTGGTATCTGATCAAAAAATAAAGCTTTGATGAACCACTGAGTTGTGACAGTAACAAGGTTCTGAGATGAAGACCTGTGCTCAAAAGTCAAACTCTGAAAAGTCGTGATCTTTATTGGTGATTAAAATTTAATATTCCTAAACTACGTTCTGAAAGATCCCAATATCTGACTTATGGAAATTAGGGGGAGACTACCCAGAAGATTCAAATGATAAATCCTATAATCTTCACAAAGTCTGAAACTCAGGGGGAGTTTCTTAAAAGACGGTGTCTGTCTCTGATGAATAGCGAGGCTATGTTATCAGATAAAAACTGATCTGCTTGTGCTTAAATGAATCTACTGAAAGATAGAAATGCTTTAGAAGTCTCTGAAGATTACAAGCTCTGATACGACTACAAAGGAATTGAGTTCTGAAGATATGAAGATGGAAGTTCTTATGAACTAGTCCAGATGCTAAAGATTCGCTGTTCTTTTAAAGACAAGATAGAGAAGTAGTCATTTTCTATTCTTCGTTCTAGCACCTCAAGTTGTTACTCTGTATGTCTTTGGATCATATAAGATTCTAGATGATCACAGATAAAACTTTGAGGATGACACATTCAGGGGGAGCTGTTGTTCCAAACTCTGAATATGTTTGTTTTGGTGATTACCTTGTATAAAATGTTCAATCAAAATACTTGGTTTTGACATCATCAAAAAGGGGGAGATTGTGAGAGCAAGAATTGTCTCTACGAGTCGATCTATGTTTTGATGATAACAATACGTATTTGTGAAAGAACCATTTAATGTTCTAACATGTGTTGTGTGCAGATCATAATTATATAAAATATCAGATCCAACAAGCACCAGCCAGGTGAGCGAAATTGATAATATGCAAAGTTACTATGTGTGACACAAATCGCAAGAAGCAAGAACGTTTCTGTATCTGATCGTGATCAGTCAGATCCAAGGATGCCGATATTGTTGATGCAATGCTCTTGTGGATGCTCTCTGAAAATGGTCGAGATTCTAAAGATTGTAAAGCTTCTGAAGAAGAGAACCGAAGTGCTGAAGACTCTCATGACTTGAAGTTCTGAAGGCGAAAGGCTCTGAAGACCAAGTGCAGAAAGACTCTGAAGACTTATGTGTTCTAAAGATTAAGGTTATGAAGATCAAGTATTGAAGACTCGGAAGATAGATTCCTAATGGACAAGTTCTGAAGTTTCGGAAGACTTGAAGAAGTAAAGGATAACGTGCTCAAAGACAAGTGTTGAAGTTCTGAAGACTGATTCCTAATGGACTTCTTCAAATAACTGAAGAATTGATGTATCATATATCCTGCTAAGAAGACTCTACTCACGCTTCATCAATTAACCATCAGAAGCCTCTGAAGTTCAGAAGTCACATTTTATCGTTGTGAGTAACTGTACACGGCGCCCAAGAAAGATATATCCCGTCACTTCTCCTATAGCAAAAGGAGATGTGTCAATACAGCTAGTTATTACACAACGTCTCTTTTCCAACAGCCAACAGTATTTCAAACAGCTATATTTCTACTGGGCTATTTAAAGGAAACAGAATTCACTTTTGAATCATTCGATTCCATCCATGAATGGCGAATTGATCAAAGTCATTGTGTGAAGATATCAACAACGATGAGTTCTCGTTGTAACACTTAGAATATCCAAAGCTATCACCATTTACACATGGCCATTGTTGTTGAAGCTCAAAGATCATCATTCAACACAACAACAATGAATTGGTACAAAATCTGTTGATGAAGAAGAAAACATTGAAGATCAGTCAAGTCATCAAGTCACCTTCTCGTCAGTGCTACATTGAAGATCTGAAGTAAGGAATTATTGCTCATAGCTTGCTCACCCAAAAAGACGAAGAAGAAGAAGATCTACAAGATGTCAACCACTGCCAAATCATTATACATCTCTGTAGTTTCTTTGTATAAGCAAGGAGCTGTTGCTCACATCTTGCTCGAACACTTGTGTGTTCTTTGTACTTAAACTTAGGAGTAATCTGCTTGTTAAGAAGCATCTTTGTAACCTCTTGTATAACTAATTCTTGGTGAATTAGGATTCCTTGAGTGGTCAGTGTGACCGGAGACTCGAGAAGACAATGGAGAGAAGTCATTGTGGGAAAAGCCTGAAATAGGGTCAGTAGCGTTATATTCATTGCGATGAATCCATGAATGTCTAGCTGTGAAAGCCTAGCAGTAGATCTTGCGAGATTGGAACCTGCAGGTCAATGTTCATTATATTCATTAAGTTGAATCCCTGAATGGTTCATTGTATGTTAGTCACAGTGCAGTTGTGCAACTGGTTAGTCACCGGCTATTGCCCGTGCATCTGTAATCGAGATTGATTATAGTGGATTAAGTCTTTGTGTTCAAGGAGAAATCGCCTGCGGAGGGTGGACTGGATTATCCTTTGTGGTGAACCAGGATATATCGTGTGTTCTTTACTTTTATGCTTAATGTCTTGTTTATGTTTCTATATTGAGTATCAGAACCTTACACAAGCAAGTCAGAACCTTGCAACTCTGATAAGCTTCTGCTCTGCAAGTTCTGTATGTTACTCATAGTGTTCAGACTCTTGTAAGTTCTCATGCCTCATGCATTGCAAGTCTGAATGCAACTTCGTTAGTCAAAGACTCTCAACGAACTCTGGTGTTATCCTAGTACTTTAACGACAAGAACTAAAAAGTTGTCAAAAGAGTAAATACACAATTCAAACCCCCCATTTCTTGTGCCTTTCTCGCACCTTCAGAAATTTCCCTAATATACCCCTCATAGGAACTAAAGGAGGAATCAACTATCATCCAATTTTAGTTCGCCGTCAACTCGAATACCCGATGAAGCATATCCCACATAATGCTCATCTGGAAGGTCTTTTCTACAAGGAAGAGGAAAATGACAGGGCACTAAAGAAGGAAATAGTGCATGCCTGGCAGCATGTTCACAAGAAAGGAAGAGAGTCTCTAGGAAGACCAAGTTGTACCTCCGCAGAACCTTATCTCCACTGGGTGCAAACTAGGCTCTCAAGCTAAGGATGCCTTACCCTCGTCAAGAAGTTTTTCCGTTAAAGGAATTTGTCCTTTATTTCATGTCTGACACGGGAAAACTCCAAGTAGCTCTTAACAAAGTTCAACGGGAGAAGAGCTCTTGGAAAAACAAGTACCGTATCTTCAACGTGGAGTGTACCAAAATTCAGCAACTGTTAAAAGAAAAGGATGCTCTGATTAAGATATTAGAGCAACGTGTCGTAGAAAGTCAAGAAGACCGAAGAAATTTGCTCGCTCCTTTCACTTGGCAAAGGAGTGACAACCCGATAATGGCTGAAGAGCCCCGGTCAAAGAAAAGGAAAATACCAGAACCAACACCTAAGATCTCTTCAGAGAGAACTCGGGATCCATATGCTTAGACATTTCCTTTTACAGCACTTTGTAAAATACTGTATTTTCCCTTTCTGCAATCTTTCAAATTCAATAAAACAGGTCTCCACCCTTTTACTGTATGATATTTGCAACCTAATTGTTGAAGTTTCTTTTTGAAAACAAAAAATATATCATTGCATTCATCATTCTCACATATGGTTCTTTGTCCCTAAAGGATACATTCCGCCGGTCACGGAAGACCCAGAAACTGCAGCAGGAACCGCTGGGCCTGAAGGTTACAAACTTCAGGAAAGCAAAGATGCAAGAGTCATGACAGAAACTCATGAAGGTTACAAACTTTGGGACAGGGAAGCACCAAGAGTCACCGGCGTAATGACTATACGACAACCAGTGGTACACACTGTCCTGGAAGGACAGATTCCACAAGTAATTCCTGGTGGAAATGAAGACATGTACGAAAGAATGAATGAGTTCCAAGAGTAATTCTTGGAGATGCAGAAGGAACTGCATGCTATTCGTGGTCAGGATTTATTCGAAAAGGACATCGCAGACCTCTGTCTGGTCCCTAATGTGAAATTCCCGCACAAATTTAAGGTGCCTGACTTTGAAAAATACAAGGGCAACTCTTGCCCTCAAAGTCATTTGGTGATGTATGCTCGAAAGATGTCAACTCAGACAGAAAATCAACAGCTACTGATCCATTATTTCCAAGACAGTTTAACCGGTGTCGCACTTAAATGGTACATGGGTTTAAACCGCACCAAGATCGTCAATTTCAGATATCTTGGCACTGCTTTTGTTCAGTAGTATAAGTATAACCTGGACATGGCACTAGACAGGGATCAACTCAGAGCAATGTCGCTGAAGGACAAAGAAACTTTCAAGGAATATGCTCAGAGATGGCATGAAATTGCCGCCCAGATCTGTCCCCCTCTAGAGGAAAAAGAGATGACCAAGATCTTTTTGAAAACCTTGAGCTCATTCTACTACGACCGAATGGTCGCCAGTTCGCCCAGCGACTTCACTGAAATGGTGAACATGGGGGTACTCCTTGAAGAAGCAGTCCGAGAAGGATGATTGGTCAAAGGTGCAGAACCATCTAGCAGTACCAAAAGATACGGTAGCGCTTTCCAAAAGAAAAAAAGCAAGATATTGGTAATATCTCTCTCGAAAAGTAAAGGAGAAGGTATCAACCAGTAGCAGCAGTAACTCCTGCTATCAACCCTGCGTCGGCTCCAACGTATCAACCTCAAGTTGCTCAGAGCCAACCAAATCAACAACAGTGTCAACAAAGGACACAACAACCTCTTCAGCAGGCTCGTCCTCAGTACAATAATAACAATCGTACGACACAACCACCAGGGTTTGACCCTATACCAATGTTGTACGCAGAACTATTTCCACTCTTACTGGTCAAGGGGCATGTCCAAACCAGGTCTATTATTACAGTACTGGAAAATCTGCCTTTTTGGTTCAAAGCAGATCAAACTTGCCTTTATCATCAAGGAGGACCGGGGCACAACATTGAAAACTGTCTCATCTTCAAATCTGATGTACAGAAGCTTGTCAGGAACGGGGTCTTATCTTTCAAAGATACTAATCCGAATGTTCAAACAAACCCGTTGCCTCAATATGATAAGACTGTTGTAAATTTAATAGAGGAGGAATTTAGTCGCAGTTATCAAATTTGCGATGTACTCCTATTAGGAACTAATCTGGTCATGATGCATTATAGACAGGGCGGGTACGGTCATGTACCGCCTCACAATTATCACCGGTGTGATATCTGCTCAAAGAATAATCAAGGATGTTCCGTAGTGAAATCAGATCTACAAGAACAAATGAATCTCGGATGGATTCAAGATCATCGAATCCGTGAAGTCAATATGGCTCACACAAATCCCAACATTATTCAGAACCACGACATTCTGGCGATGAATGTCAACTTGGTGGCAATGCACTCAAGGCAAAGTCAACATCATGATCTTCCATGGCACGATTACAATTCTTGTCCGATCTGCTCAATAAACCATCAAGGATGCTCTTTTATACAAGAGGTCATCCAGCGTCAGATGGATCTCGGATGGATCCAGGATTACTGTGATAGAAGTAGCCATCAAGTTAATATGATTCAAATCTTTGATATTCGCTTGATGAATACCAGTCTGGTAGAATTACACGCTAAGCAAGTTAGGCTCGGGTTTCTGGCTTCACATGATTATCAAGGGTGCAAAGTGTGTCGTGACGACGACCAAGGGTGTTCACTCGTCCAAAGAACACTTCAACACTTATTGGACCACTGGTGGCTTCCAATATACTTGGACGAAGCTACACAACAAATCAGTATGACTAATGGGAATCCTACTAGATATCAAAGTCAGGATGTCCACTCGATGGAAACAGATCTAGTAAAGTTACACTGCATACAAAGCGGGCGTGGTCGGGTGCCACTTCACAACTATGAGCGTTGTAGAGTTTGTTCAGAGAACAACCAAGGATTCTACCTCGTACGAGCAGCTCTTCAAAATCAGTTGGATCGGAAAGAGATCCAACCATGTTCAAGTTCTGGTTCGATCAATGTGATGACAGGCTATCTTCCTGATCAAAGCAAAGACGTTGTCATAATCTCTGATCAAGGGAGGACCAAGGACGTATACGATCATCCCTCTACTCCATGTATCAAGAGTTCCTCTTGATAGTAGAAAGATTCTCAACCTTGAACCAATTAAGGCCGGCTACGATGGTCAAAAAAACCAGAAAGCTCCTATAGTTATATATCTGTCGGGACCAATACCGTACAAATCCGATAAAGTTATCCCTTACAAGTACGGTGCAACAACAATTTAAAATGGAAAGGAAACTCCATTACCCTCCGTCGTAAACATTACCGACATTAGTCGAGTCACACGGAGCGGTCGGATCTTCAACAGAGGAGTTGGAGAATGCACCAAAGAAAAGGAACCTCAAACAGAAGTTCCCCAATCAACCAGTTGGACAATCCAATAATCCAGAACTAGTAAAGAACAACGATGAGATGCTGAAGCTCATCCAGAAAAGTGAGTACAACATTGTAGACCAACTGTTGTAAACTCCTTCGAGAATCTCTATGCTATCTCTCTTACTCAGTTCTGAGGCTCACAGGGAAGCTTTGTAGAAAGTCTTAGAGCAAGATTTCGTAGAACAAGATGTGACGATAAGACAATTTGACAGCATCATCTCCAACATCACTTCCTGCAATAACTTAGGATTCGGTGATGAAGAACTGCCAGAAGAAGGCAAAAATCATAACATGGTGCTTAACATTACAGTCAACTACCAGGACGATGCTCTAGCTAGCGTACTAGTAGATATAGGGTCAGCTCTGAATGTTATACCAAAATATACTCTGATGTGACTATCATTTCAAGGATCTCCGATGAGAGGCAGCGAGGTCAGCGTCAAAGCCTTCGACGGATCTAGAAAAATAGTTATTGGCGAAGTCGACCTTCCCATAACTATTGGTCCTCACACTTTCCAAGTTACTTTCCAGGTCATGGACATCTGGGCAGCATACAGCTGTTTATTAGGAAGACCTTGGATACACGAAGCTGGGGCAGTCACTTCGACACTTCACCAGAAGCTGAAGTTTGTCAAGAATGATAAGCTAGTCACAGTCTATGAAGAGCAGGCCTTAATCGTGAGCAATTTATCATCATTTTCCTGTGTAGAACCCGAGGAGGTCATTGGAACCCAGTTTCAAGCACTCTCTGTGAGCAATGAGAATCATTCAGAAAGAGGGACTTCGATTTCCTCATACAAAGATGCTCCCAAAGTAATCAAGGGTAACAACACAAAAGGATGGGGATGGGTTGTCATTCCTACTGATAACAAGACAAAGAAAGGTCTTTGTTTTTCTTCAACCTGTACCCAGTCTGTCAAGAAAGATGAAAGTTTTCATCCCATTCATAACTTCTTCCACAATGGAGGCTTCCTCCACCCAACGTCTCAAGAAATACATACCATTAATGAGGGTGACTCCTCCGATACAGATGAAGAGTGGAAGTCCTATCTCAACAAGGACGGTTATATGTCTCAGGAAGAAACGCATATGCCATTTTGCTTTCCCACGCAAAGTCTGAGATATATACCAAGATCAGATGTCAAGATGATATACGGAGATTGTGATCCTGAGGGATGTCGTGCTCCACCAAACTCATTAGAGGAGGACACTCTGATGAAAGATAACTTCGACTATGACTATTTTGACCCACTGGATGACTTGGCTATCTGGCAGTCGTACCCAGAAGACATGGGGCAAAAGAGTCAGTCCAACGATGCATATCAACTGAGCATCATTGAAAAGAATACCTGCGTCCCCACCGAGTCATGGGATCATTACTCAGGACATTCCGAAAATATCCAGCACAACGACGAATCTGCAAAGATTACAGGACAAGAGTTCATCAACTATACTTTTCCTGATGTCAACGTCATCGAAAAGGATGACTTCTCCATTCCCACGGGAGTATGGGATACCTTAGGACAGCCGAGTGGCAAGTACGACTTCCTGGTCAAGTACACCGTTCCTGAAAGCTCTCGTATTAGGCTCGAAGACATCCGGCCAATTGGATGGGGAGATCCGCCTGAGAGCGAAAGCACTGTGCAAGATACAACAGAAGAGTTTGTCTACGACAACTCTGCCTAGGAGGAAGACACCAATGATCCTGCTACGCCAGAAATCAGTGTCATTTCTGAGGACAAACTAACAAAGAAGGTACCAGACTTTGTGATTCACCGAGGAGTTCTTCGCCAAAGGGTTGTTGTCGATGTCCCGAAAGTCGTCCATAAGTCTAAGTAATTGCCATCTTTGTTTTAACCTTTCACCCTGCCCAGGTGAAACAGATGTTTTTATAGGGCTCACGTTCTGTAAATGTCCCTCTTCGCTTCGTCCAAAGCGACAGAGTTTTGTTTTATAGGGCTATAGTTTCAAGAATCTGCAAAATCATAAATAAATAAATAAATGTCATTCTGTAATTTCTGCATTTATTGTTGTTTTCACTTTTCGCCTTTTCAGAAAATGGTAATCCTAAAAACAACAAAAACAATAACAAACATTTTTCAGAAAATACACTGCACACACTCTTGCATTCTCTTTATCTTTTCTAAAAAATAATCATCACGTCATGCAGATTGCTTGTTTTAAACCCCGTTGAAACATACGATCCCATGCCTTCTCCCAACTTTGAATTCCCGGTATTTGAGGCTGAAGAAGAAGAGGACAAAGAAATTCCAGAAGAGATCTCCAACTACTCAGGCAAGAGGAAAGGTCCATTGAACCTCACAAAGAGCCGTTGGAAACGGTCAACTTGGGTTCAGAAGAAGAGAGGAAAGAAGTCAAGATTGGGGCACTGCTCAGTCCGATTGTCAAAGAAAGCTTGATAAGACTTCTCAAAGAATTTCCAAATGTGTTTGCTTGGTCCTACCAGGACATGCCAGGGTTGGATACCAGCGTCGTGGAACATCATCCACCGTTAAGATCAGAATATCCTCCGGTGAAACAGAGACTGAGACGGACTCATCTTGATATGTGTCATACCCCAAATTTTGACCACTAAGATTTCCCATCATTGGGAAAACCATCATCACAATGTGGATATATCATTATGCCTCATCAGTCTCCCCAAAGATGGGTGAGCATTCACCACAAACAAGGATTAGGGTTTCAGGCCCTCTCAGAACTTTAGGCAAAGGATCAATCAAGAAATGACATGATCTTTAACTTATCTAAACCTCTAAAACATCCACAATGGATCAAGAGGACTCCCACAGCAAGAATCAAGCACAAGGTTGCAGCATTCTAAGTGGATCAAGCCTCAAGATCGCCAGTGTCACCAAATTAGGGTTTGGTCGACCAGGGCCTCCAGATGGAAATTTTCCTCTGGGCATGATCCAATGCTTCAAAGAATAACCTAATATACTCCATGGAACATCATGGACCCAATCATCAAGTCAATTTAACCTCAGGGGATGCATTCATAAAAAAAAATCAGGAATTAGGGTTTCTTGACCTAATTCACCCCTAAGTTGACTTTTGGGACAAATCACGAGCCAAGACCTCAAGACATGATTTGAGGGTCTCTAATAAACCACGTTGATCCATTTAAAATAATGAATTGATCCAAGAAGCTTGATTCCCAAGTTTCAAGTTCATCAGAACCACAATTAGGGTTTCGCGGAAAAAGTCAACTGTGCCTTTGACTTTTGACCCAGGCATGCTCCCAAACCTTGGGACATGATTCAATACACCCTATAACACCTATGAAATCAATCCATCAAGTTTGATTTAGGTCAAGGACTTGATTTCATAGAGGATTGCACAGTTTGGAATTCATCTGAGAAAAACTCAACTGTGCACAAAAGTCAACTTTGACTTTTTGAGATTTTTCACAATTATGGTTCTTTAACCCTAAAATGATGTTAATGTGTGATTGGAATCATCATTCATCAAGAAAAATCAATAAAAGTGGGATAACTTGTAAAAGGGGTAACCATAAAAAACTTAGAAATTTTCTAAGTTATGGAACAAAGTGGCTAGGGTACCAACTTCCAAGGATCATAACTTGAGATCCAAGCAACCATTTGGGCTGATCCAAAGATGGATTTGTAGCTCTCATGGCATACTTTAAAAGTATCGACTACACCTCATTCCAATTCCTCATGGATTTCAAGTTATGGAATGGCCAAAATCACAAAAAGTGAAAATGTCACTTTTTTCCAACACTTAGTGAAATTTTCACTAAGTCAGAATCTGCCTTCACTTTTTTCCAAATGTAGGGGAATTTTTCACTTGGATCCAAAAGGCATCAAAACAAACTATGATTACACATATGTTGTATCATATGAGAGCTTTCCAAAATGGCCAAGAACTCCATGAAAATCCACTTGGGCCATGAGATATAACCATGCCAATGTTCCTTGCTGCAAACTGTCATGGCAAGGCAGATTGGTGCATTTTGCTCGATTTGCCCAATTTTTGCAAATGACAAACAAGTCTATCCATCTGAACACCTCGGGGGGAGACCAAGGAGGGACAAACACTGATCCATCAGCCTCCCAAGTCCTTGGAACCAAAAATAGCATGTCAAACCTAGAAATCCCTAAAGAGGGGAAAAGACTCCAATTTTGTTTCGGAGCATTCAATTGATGCATCAAGGTGGCATGGACTGAGCCATTTCCAACTGAATTCTGTCAAGACTTATCCAAGGCCAAGGGAACCAGCAGCATGTGCCCTAACCTCTAGTCAATGGCTAGAGAAGACTTGGATTCCCATTGATCAACATTGGTAAAACCTCTGCTGCAGTTGCCATTCACTATTGCAGCTAAAACAAACTTGCTCTACTATAAATAGAGCTCATTTGTGATCAGTTTGAGTACACCAAAGCCATCAAACAGATGCTTTCCTCAAAATCACCTTCTCACTTCCATATTTGCCTTCCAAAGCAAGTCACTATCGGGTTTTGAGCTTGAGAGCAATTCCAACCAAACCAATCACACACACACACATCATAAACATCATATAAAAGTGATCCAAACTCTCACAAGTAACCTGTAACACCAAAATCACAAAGTCCCCTCTCAAAACCTCAAAATAGGGCATTTTGTATTTTTTTAAGCCATGTCTTGATTCAGTCACTTTTCAAACCAGATAAAACCTCAAACACACTCCAGATATCATCCTTGAACTGTCCCAAATGGTTTCACACATCTGGAACACCATTTGAGGGAGTTGCTATTTTGGCCACTTTTGCCCCTTGTGCAAGAAAGGGCCAGTTTCCATTCCTGAGGTTTCTAGCTGGTTCCAATCATCCTAAAAGCTTCTAAGGGATCATTTGAGATTGTTCAAAGCATCAAAACATTTCTGGAATAAAGCACTTGGCATATTTCCCAAAAAGCTCCTAAAGAGGTAAGCATCTCAACTTGAACTCTCTGAAATATGCCTTGCTTTGAGGTCCACTGATCATGCACATCTTATACATGTTATATGTGTTGTGTTTGAACCAATTTATCATGTAATTCATGTCTGTACCAAGAGGTAGCACAGAAAATACAAAATATGGCCTACTTCAAAACCACTATCAGGTTTTGAGGAGGATTTGTTTTCTGAAAAAAACCACCACCACCATTGGATTTCTTGTGAAATTCTAGGCCAAATGCATATAAATTTTGTCTCCATCCATGGAGAAATGAGAAAGTTATGGCCTTCACGTTTCTGACCAAAATCTTGCCTTGCCTTGCCTTGGGCCAGGCCAAAAAGCAAGGCAAGCCTAGTATATTTGTGGTTGTGTTTCAATACACGGATGTATCACCACCCCAGTGGTAAGGCGCGCACCCTGCACACAAGAGGTCTGGGGTTCGAATCCCCCTGGCCCCAGATTCTCTTTTTTACCACTTTTTCATATTTTATTAGTTTTCTTATTATTTTTAATGATTTGAAAAATTAATAGCTCCCTCAATTTTAATTATTTTTTATTGGTTCTTTTTGCAAAAAATCACAAAAATGTTAAAACATTTTATTCCACAAAAAAATCAAGTTTATATTATTTATTTAATATAATTAGTATTTTTGTGAATAAATTCATTTTTAATTGCTTTTAAACATTTTAAAAGTGAATATTTACCTTGAAAATCAAAACCAAATGAGTTTTAATTCATCTTGTGATTAAAACCTAATTTTTAAAACCTTAAACAAAAATCACAAGTGGTTTATTCAAACTCATTTGGTATTTTTATCATTTTTATTGATTTTCTTTGAATATTTACTTTTAAAGAAAAACAAAATTATGGTTTCTTTGATTTTCACCCTCACAAATCTTTTTCAAAACACTTTGGGCCTCTAATAGAGTGTAAGACCCAACACCTTTTTAAAAAATAATTTGGGCCTCTAATAGAGTGTAAGACCCAACCCCTTTTTGAAACCAAAATAATTTGGGCCTCAGCCATTATATAAGACCCACTGTGTTTTCAAAAACCTCGGGACGACTGCCGTTTTCAAACTGAAAAACTTTTGGGCCTACCCTCGTGTTATAAGACCCATTTCTTTTCTTTTAAAACTCTTGGGCCTCTAATAGAGTGTAAGACCCAACCCCTTTGTAAATAAATAGTTTGGGCCTCAGACGTTGTATAAGTCCCGTTGTATTTTCAAAATCACGGCGCGATCGTCGCCTTTTAAAACTCTTGGGCCTCTTAGTAGAGTGTAAGACCCAACCCTTTGTAAATACAAACCTTTTTTGGGCCTCAGATGTTGTATAAGTCCCGTTGTATTTTCGAAATCACTGTGTGATCGTCTCCTTTTAAAACAAAACCCTGGGCCTCTCCTTGAGCTATAAGACCAATTCATTTTCTTAAAATAAAACACTTTGGGCCTCTTCATAGAGTGTAAGTCCCAACCCTTTGTAAATACAAACCTTTGGGGGCCTCAATCATTGTATAAGACCCAATGCGTTTTCAAAAAATCTCGGCACGATCGCCAGTTCAAAATAAAACCCTGGGCCTCTCCTTGAGCTGTAAGCCCCATCACTGGTACAAAAACCCTGGGCCTCTAATAGAGTGTAATACCCAACCCCCTTGTACATAAAACTTTGTGAGCCTAACATATTGTATAAGTCCCTCTGTATAGTTTTCAAAACAGCGGTGCGATCATCGTTAAAACTTGGGCCCCTTCTTGAGCTGTAAGCCCCAACAATCTTTTCAAAGTACTTTCTCCTTTGATTTTGAATATAATATTGTTATCAAAGCTTTCTTTGTTGAACAACAAACAAAACAGCATGGAAGCTCTACAACGGGTAAGTGTTTATCCGCTTTCATTTATGGTTTCATATGTATATAATTGTATTGTGGGGCTGTTTCACTGTAAGTCTTCTTTCATATCCTTTTATATACTTGTCAAATATCAACTGTATAATACTAGTATAGTTATTTAGAGTTTTCCCCGGCAACTACGTCTAGCACTAGGTAAAGCCTTGTTGGTCACTCTTAAATACAGTCAAAACTAGATCCCCCATAGGATTACCAGATACAGTCTTCCCTCCTTTTTGGGTTAAACAATATGGAAACGTGAAAGGCAGCATTCTCGGTGACCCCTTTCTCAGACAGTCACTCTTAGAAATTGTCAAAGAAACTCTACTCCCCAGAGTTGATTTATTCTCTGTGAATAGCATCTCTTGAGTTTCTTCCAAATTCAAGAACCTTCCTGGCTTGATCTATTCTCGGTGAATAGCATGTCTTGAACTTCTCTTGGTTTGGGGACCCACAGGCTTCCTAAAAGCATCCCCGCCTCCTCTTGGGTGTTGTACAAGGACCCTTCTGCTTCTTAGAAGTTCTCATGCCTTTTCTTGGGCTTAAAACAAGGACTCTGACGACCTCTTAAAGGTATAAGATAGAACTTAGTCATCCTTTGCTAGAGCGGTCTTTCCAGCGTCAAAACTCCGGCCGTTGTGGAGTTGATACCCATCCCTTAATACCCGTGCCTCCTCTTGGGCATTGTATAAAAGATAAAACTCTAGACTTGGACAGTCTAAGACCCTTAAGTCTCAAAGACATTCTCAAGTTCCCTTCAAACATAGGCATAAACCCGGTCTCTCTCATGAGAGTTCCCTATACTTGGACTCGCTTCAGGATCTCCAGAATCCACAGCGGTAAGGTAGCCTCCTCTTGGGCTTTGTACAATGACTCTCCCCACCAGAGTTAACCTTTTCAGACTCTTTTGTTGAGTCAATCTCCCTTTTATCCTCTATCTCGGGCTTCGTACGAGATACTAAAATACTCTCTTGTTGAGTCAAAACCCTTTTAGCCTCTATCTCGGGCTTCGTACGAGATACTAAAACACTCTCTTGTTGAGTATAAAAGACTCTCTTGTTGAGTCAATATCTCTTTCACCTCTATCTCGGGCTTCTTACGAGACATCAAATCACTCTCTTGTTGAGTCAAAACCTTTTAGCCTCTATCTCGGGCTTCGTACGAGATATTAAAACACTCTCTTGTTGAGTATAAAAGACTCTCTTGTTGAGTCAAACCTTTTAGCCTCCGTCTTGGGCTTCGTACAACATGCATAAAAAGCACTATCTTGTTGAGTCAGTGACTTGTTAGTACTCTCTTGTTGAGTCGTCCCTTTTAGCCTCTATCTCGGGCTTCGTACGAGACAAACAAATAAAAGGCACCCTTTTGTTGGGTCAATCGCCTCCTCTTAGGCTTTGTATAAGGGAACCTCGGTTAAGTCGATTAACCTTTTAGCATCAAACAGGTGCCTTGCTCACAGCATACAAACATCAACAACTCTTTTTCCTTCATCTAATTGCTGTAAGCGGTAAGCCTTTGGATTATTTACATCCACGCCACTGTCCCTCTTTTAGCATGAGAAATTCCTAAGGAAAGATGGCATTGCTCTACACTGAGTAAAAGTCTTCTCCTTCAGGTTAAAAATCCCCTATAAAGGAAATTATGGCATTGCTGGATTCACATATCCCAGTTAAAGTAATTCTCCTTTATAATTAGTCACCCAAAAGTTGTGATAAACAGACCAAATATCCCCCTTTAGAGATGACAAATTCTCTCTCATCCAAAACCCTTTAGCTTCACATCTTGGGCTTTGAACAAGATACAAATAAACCCTTTAGCTTCATGTCTTGGGCTTTGAACAAGACACCAAAATGACCTTTTTCCTCCTATTCTACGATCGCTCTGATTTCCCTGTTTCGTTAAACGGGAATACGTAGGCATAAGATTGTAAAATCTTAGCGAGCATACTAATCACAAAACCAAAATCCAGTACCTTCAGATATCAACCCAAAAGTACCAAATCCAAACATCTTACCAAAAACCTCACAAATAGTCCAGACACTGCATTCTTAACAAAATAACTGAATAGGGGCCCACGTCTTAATAGCATCTGTAAACCAATAGTTTTGACTGTTTAACCTCAGTTTGCAAGCAGGGTTAATTGGAGACATCTATTTCCCTTCCTTAATCAGCTCAATAAGATAAAAAATGAATCGAACTGTAGTACTCGGGCGATAGTGCTTCAAGACCACAAAATTCGCGCTACAGAAAAAATGGAGCCCACCGTGGGACCCAGTTCTCTTTCTTACAATTTTTGGTGAAAATCTTAAGTTCCCATCTCTTAGGTAGAAAACCTTGAGTTCACAAAGTATCACAGAAATGGCGACTCTGCCGGGGAGTCATTGTCTGTTTAGAATCATAAGACTAGAGGTCTAGGATGATTAAGACAAATATATATACTGCTTTTCCTAATTGATATCTCTATTTATTTTTTTGCTAATGGGAATGCGTGTGATGTCGCATGTGGAAAGATTGAGTATACACCTAAGATAAGTGATGGCAGTACGGGCAATCTTACTGGGAGTGAATTCCAGTTAAGAGTCCCCGGTCGACCATCAAACTCAGTGGAGACTCCCTTTACAGATACATTGCATATACGACTTCGGTTGTTGAAAGTAGTGTGGTCAACTGGGTTATCTGAGAAGCTGAGGTTTTTAGTAGACTGAAACCATTTTGTAGTACGGATGCTATCGGAAATAGTTGTCAGGCGATACTACCCTCATTTGAGGTCACTCTAGGATACATCAGTTCGCTGGCTATCCGCTTGCTGTTGTTATCCTAAGAGGGATCAATGATTTTGCGGACAGGTACAAAAAATCACCAGTATAAACCTTTGGGGGGTAGAGCCTTGACTTCATGACACCGACCCTTTGACCCCATTTTTTTTCTATGTTTTTGTGTGCTGTATTCATAGATTCATTTTAAAAAACATTAAAAAACAAAGAAAAATCTTCTCTTCTAGTCTCTCTTTTTCAAATTAAACTAAGACGATGATTGCAAATGTCAGATAAAGAGATTGCGTTATGGATTTCGGTAGAAGAAAAACTCATAAGTATACCTTCAAGGTTCCATAGTTAGAGGATTTGAGAGGTTTGGCGAGGATGATCACCAACCCTGAGGCTTTCAGAGCTAAGTATGGAGGACTACTATCTCTGTTAAGGGTCCATGTAATTGAGGGAATCCTGTCACCACTAATTCATTTCTACAATCCAGTCTATCATTGTTTCACAATCCCGGATTATCAGCTAGCACCAACACTGGAGGAGTATTCTCACCTAACTGATTTACATATTACTGATCAAGCTCCCTTTTCTGGACTGGAAGAAATTCCAAAAGATCAAACCATTGCAAGAGCAATTTATTTGGACGAGACAGAAATCAGGGCTCACATGACCACTAAGGGTGGCATCCAAGGTTTGTCAGCCCAATTCTTGATAAAGAAAGCCCTGTACTTTGCCAGTATAGGGAACGTGGCCGCTTTCGAGAGCATCTTTGTTTTGCTCACCTACGGGTTATTTTTGTTTCCCAACATCGATAACTTTGTAGATATCAATGCCATTAAGATATGTCTGATTGGCAACCCTGTACCGACCTTACTCGCAGATGCGTATCATTCGGTACACTTAAGGAATTTATACAGAGGAGGAATGATCACGTGTTGTGTACCCTTGCTTTACAAATGGTTCATTTCCCATTTGCCCAAGTCTGCTGCATTTTGGGATCAGAAGAATACTTTACGTTGGTCGCAAAGAATCATGTCTCTTACCAACTCTGACATCGATTGGTACCATCGAGTCTACGACGAATTCAGAATCATTGACCGTTGTCGAAATTTCCCAAATGTACCCCTTATAGGAACTAAGGGGGGAATCAATTATCATCCGGTATTAGTTCGTCGTCAATTCGGATACCTAATGAGGCATGTCCCGCGGAATGCTCATCTGGAAAGTCTTTTCTTCAAGGAAGGAGAAAATGACAGGCCACTAAAGACAGAAATAGTGCATGCTTGGAAACACGTTCATAGGAAAAGAAGAGAGTCTCTAGAAAAACTGAATTATGTCTCGGTGGAGCCTTATCTCCACTGGGTACAAACTAGAGATCTCAAGCTGAGGATACCTTACCCTCGTCAGGAAGTTCTTCCGTTTAGGGACTCTGTCCTTTATTTCATGTCCGACACGAAAAAACTTCAAGTTACTCTCAACAAAGTTCAATAGGAGAGGAGGTCTTGGAGGAACAAGTACCGTATTCTCATTGTGGAGTGTAAGAAAATACAGCAACTGTTAAAAGATAAAGATGCTCTGATTGAGATTTTAGAGCAACATGCTGTATAAAATCAGGATGACCAAAGGAATTTGCTCGCTCCTTTCACTTGGCAAAGGAATGACGACCCGACAACGGCTGAAGAGCCCCGGTCAAAGAAAAGGAAAGCACCAGAACCAGCACCTGAGTTCTCTTCAGAGAGGACTTAGGACCCTTTAGTTTAGACATTTCCTTTTTCAGCACTTTGTAATCTACTGTATTTCCATTTCCGCAATCTTTGAATTCAATAAAATGGGGTTTCCCCACTGTTTGATATTTACAATCTAATTGGCGAAGTTTACTTTGAATAAACAAAAAATAATTAATAAAATCATTAAATATCATTCATCATTCTCACGTAACGCATTCTTCTTCCCTTACGAATCTCACATTTGTGTCTCGGTTCTAGACTCAAACTGTCTCATTCGTACAATACTCGGGCCAATCGACAGAAAAAGATGGATGATCTCGAGGAAGAGAACAGAGAGTTGACAGAAGAGATTGACACTCTGAAAGAAGATCTGAGAAAGCTTCATGACAGCATGCAAGCTTTAGCCGAAGCTCAGATGCAACAACAATGGACTGTGATCTCAGAGATCACATCAACGCCCATAGTGGAGAAGTTTGATCCTAGGTACAAAATGCCGAAAGATCGTCCCTAGGGCATGCCACTCACTTATATCCCGGAAGGATATATCCCTCTGATAATGGAAGATCTGGAAAACGCAGCAGGAACCGCTGTGCCTGAAGGTTACAAACTTCGGGAAAGCAAAGATGCCAGGGGCATGACAACAACTCCTGAAGGTTACAAACTTCGGGAGACACCAAGAGTCTCTGCCATGATGACTATACCACCGCCTGTGGTGCACACTGTCCCGGAAGGACAGATTCCACAGATACCTTCTGGTGGAAACGAAAGTATGTTCGACAGAATGAATGAGTTCCAGGAACAGTTCCTGGAGATGCAGAAAGAACTGCAAGCCATTCGCGGTCAGGACCTATTTGGAAATGACGCCGCAGACCTTTGTTTGGTCCCCAATGTGAAAGTTCCGCACAAGTTCCAAGTCCCCGATTTTGAAAAGTACAAGGGTAACTCTTGCCCTCAAAGTCATTTAGTGATGTACACTCGGCGAATATCAGCTCAGACAAAGAACCAGGAGCTACTGATTCACTACTTTCAGGATAGTTTAACCGGTGCCGCACGCAAATGGTACATGGGTTTAAACCGCACTAAGATCGCTACTTTCAGAGATCTTGGTGCTTCCTTAGTTCAGCTGTATAAGTATAACCTGGACATGGCACCAGACAGAGATTAACTCAGATCGATGTCACAAAAGGACAAGGAAACCTTTAAAGAGTACGCTCAGAGATGGCGTGAAATCGCCGCCCAGATTTGTCCACCTCTTGAGGAAAAAGAGATGACAAAGATCTTCTTGAAAACTTTAAGCTCATTTTACTACGACCGAATAGTTGCCAGTGCGCCCAGTGACTTCATCGAGATGGTGGGCATGGGAGTTCGTCTTTAGGAAGCCGTCCGAGAAGGACGTTTAGTTAAAAATGTTGGATCATCAAGTAATACAAAAAGATACGGTAGTGCTCTCCCTAAGAAAAAAAGAGCAGGATATTGGGAATATCTCTCTCGGAAAGCAAAGGCGACGTTACCAACCAGTAGAAGCTGTAACTCCTGCTATTAACCCTACGCCTGTTCCTACGTATCAACCTCGGGTTGCGCAGAGCCAACCTAATCAACAGGAATATCAGCAAAGGACACAATAGCCTCTTCAGCAGGCTCGTCCTCCGTACAACAACAACTGTACAACACGACCACCAGGGTTCGACCCTATACCAATGTTGTACGCAGAACTGCTTCCGTTACTACTGGTCAAGGGGCATGTCAAAACCAAGTCTCCTCTTACAGTACCGGAAAATCTGCCTTTTTAGTTCAAAGCGGATCAGACTTGTCCTTACCATCAAGGAGGACCAGGGCATAACATAGAAAACTGTCTCAGTTTCAAATCCGATGTACAAAAGCTTGTTAGGAGCGGGATCTTATCTTTCAAAGATACGAATCCAAATATTCTCACTAACCCGATGCCTCAACACGAGAAATCTGCAGTCAATTTGATAGAGTGAGAGTCTAACGACAACTATCAAATTCATGATGTACTCTTATTGAGGACCAATCTGGTCAAGATGCATCGCAGACAGAGCGGGTATGGGCATGTACCACCTCATAATTATCACCAGTGTGATATCTACTCTAAGAATAATCAAGGATGTTTTGTGGTGCAATTAGCTCTATAGGAACAATTAGATCTCGGATGGATCCAAGAGCACTAAATTCGTGGGGTCAACATGACTTATACGAATTCCAACATCATTCAGAGCCACGACATCCGTGCAATGAATGTCAACCTGGTGGCAATGCACTCAAGGCAAAGCCAACAGCATGATCGGCCACTGCACAATTATGATTCCTGTCTGATTTGCTCGGTAAACAAACAGGGATGCTCTTTTGTATAAGAAGCCCTCCAGCGTCTGATGGATCTTGGGTGGATCCAGGACTATCATGATAAAAATCTTTATCAGATCAACATGATTCAAATCTTTGATATTCGCTTGATGAATACCAGATTGGTGGAATTACACGCAATGCAAGTCCAGCTTGGTTTTCTGGCTTTGCATAATTATCAGAATTGTAAAGGATGTTGTGAGAGTGACCAGGGATGTGCTCTCGTTCAAAGAACTTTACAACACTTGTTGAACCACTGGTGGCTTCCGATCTATATGGACGAAGACACGCAACAAGTTAGTATGATCGATGGGAACCCTACTAGGCATTAAAGTCAGGATACTCGATCAATGGAAACAGACCTAGTAAGGTTACTCTGTATTCAAAGCAAACGTGGCCAAGTACCACCACATAACTATGAACGCTGTAGAGTCTGCTCGGAAAATAACCAAGGATGTTACCTCGTGCGAGCAGCCCTTCAAGGTCAGTTGGACCGCAAAGAGATTCACCCATACCTAGCTTCGGGGTCCGTTGACTGGACGCCAGACTACTTCGCTGATCAAATCAAAGATGTGGTTGTAATCTCTGACCCTGAGAGGACCAAGGGTGTTTGTACCATCATCCCTCTACTGGACGAATCAAAGGTTCTTAGCCAAGAATTGATTGAAGTTACTTACGACAGTCAGAAAAATTAGAAGGCTCCTGTAGTTATTTATCTACCAGGACCATTACCGTATGAAACAGCTAAGGCAATCCCTTACAAATACGGTGCAACAATAATTGAGAATGGAAAGGAAATTACATTACCCTCCGTCGTGAATATTGCAGACATCAGTCGAGTAACGCAGAGCGGTCGACTCTTCAACTGAGGAGTTAGAGAACTTACCAAAGAAAAGGAACTTCAGACAGAAGCTCCCAATCCACCGGTCGGTCAGTCTAATGATCTCGACCTTTCAAAAAACAATGATGAGATGCTGAAGCTCATCCAAAGGAGTGAATACAACATTGTTGATCAGCTGTTACAAACTCCTTCAAAGATCTCTGTGCTATCACTTTTGCTCAGTTCCGAAGCCCACAGAGAGGCTCTATAGAAAGTCTTAGAGCAGGCCTTTGTGGAACAGGATGTGTTAATACGACAGTTTGATAGCATCATCTCTAGCATCACTTCCTGCAATAACTTAGGATTCAGTGATGAGGATTTTCCAGAAGAGGGCAAAAGTCACAACATGGCGCTCAATATCACAATTAACTGCCAGGACGATGCTTTAGCTAGCGTACTGGTAGACACAGGATCGGCCATCAACGTTATGCCAAAGTCCACGTTAATGCGACTATCATTCAAAAGATCCCCGATGAAGGGAAGTGAGGTCATCGTCAAAGCCTTTGACGGATCTCGGAAAGCAGTTATCGGCGAAGTCGACCTTCCCATAACTATCGGTCCTTACACTTTCCTAATCACTTTCCAGGTCATGGACGTCCGGGCAGCATACAGCTATTTATTAGGAAGACCTTGGATACACCAGGCTGGGGCAATCACTTCGACGCTGCACCAGAAACTAAAGTTCGTCAAGAACGATCAACTCGTCACGGTCTGTGGAGAACAAGCCTTGCTCGTGAGTAACTTGTCATCATCTACTTGTGTAGAACCCGAGGAGGTTGTTGGAACTCAGTTCCAAGCACTTTCGGTGAGCAATGTGAATCAATCAGAAAAAGGAACATCGATTTCCTCATACAAAGATGCTCTCGAAGTGGTCAAAAGTAACAATACAAAAGGATGGGGACAGCTTGTCATCCCTACCGATAACAAAACAAAGAAGGGTCTTGGTTTTTCTGCAACCTGCACCCAGACAGCTGCTAACGATGAAAGTCTTCATCCCATTCAGGACTTCTTCCACAGTGGAGGTTTCCTTCACCCAATATCTCAAGCAGTCCATACCATCAACGAGGAATCCTCCTATGACAACTCTGCCTGGGAGACAGATTCCAATGATCCTGTTCCACCATAAATCAGCGTTATTTCTGAAGACAAATTAAGGAAGGTATCAGACTTTTTGATTCACCGAGGAGTTCGCCGCCAATGGGTTGCTGTCGATGTTTCGAAGATTGTTCATAAGTCAAAGTAATTGTCGTCTTTAACTTTTCACCCTGCCCAGGTGAAACGGATGTTTTGATAGGGCTCGCTTTCTGTACTTATCCCTCTTCTCTTTGCCCAAAGCGACAAAGTTTTGTTTTATAGGGCTGTAGTTTCAAGAATTGACTCATTTATAAATAAAATAACGTCGTTCTGTAATTTCCGCATTTATTGTTGTTTTCTCTTTTTGCTTTTTTAGAAAATGGTAATCCTAAAAAACAATTCAATAATAAAAACAAACAGTTTTCAGAAAAAACACTGCACACACTCTTGCATTCTCTCTATCTCTTCTAAAACAAATCATCACGTCATGCAGATTGCTTGTTTTAAACCCCGTTGAAACATACGATCCGATGCCTTCTCCCAACTTTGAATTCCCGGTATTTGGGGCTGAAGAAGAAGTTGACAACGAAATTCCAGAAGAGATCTCCCGACTACTCAAACAGGAGGAAAGGTCCATCGAACCTCACAAAGAGCCGTTGGAAATGGTAAACTTGGGTTCAGGAAAAGAGAGAAAAGAGGTCAGGATTGGGGCATTGCTCAGTCCAACTGCCAAAGAGGGTTTGACAAAGCTTCTCAAAGAGTTTCCCGATGTATTCGCATGGTCCTATCAGGACATGCCAGGGTTGGATACCAACATCGTGGAACATCATCTACCATTAAGGTCAGAATGTCCGCCAGTAAAACAAAGGTTGAGACAGACTCACCCGGACATGGCCATTAAAATCAAGGAGGAAGTACAAAAACAGATTGACGCGGGTTTCCTCGCCACGTCAGAATATCCTCAATGGTTAGCCAACATCGTACCCATTCTGAAAAAGGACGGAAAGGTTAGAATGTGTGTGGACTACAGAGATCTGGACAAGGCTAGTCCAAAGGACGACTTTCCTTTACCACACATTGATATGCTGGTAGACAGTACAGCAAAGTTCAAAGTTTTCTCCTTCATGGATGGATTCTAAGGCTATAATCAGATTAAAATGGCGCCGGAGGATATGGAGAAAACTTCATTTATTACCCCATGGGGTACCTTTTATTACAAGGTAATGCCATTCGGTTTGAAGAACACCGAGGCAACCTATCAAAGGGCCATGACTACTCTCTTTCATGACATGATACCAAGGAAATCGAGGTATATGTCGGTGATATGATTGCTAAATCTAAAACAGAGGAGGAGCATGTGACCCACCTGTCAAAACTATTCTAGCGGTTGAGAAAGTATAAACTCCGCTTGAATCCCAATAAGTGCACATTCGGTGTTCGCTCAGGGAAACTCTTAGGGTTCATCGTCATCCAGAAAGGAATTGAGATTGATCCTGACAAGGTCAAGGCCATTCAAGAAATGCCTTCTCCGAAAAGTGAAAAACAAGTCAGAGGATTCCTGGGATGTTTAAACTACATTTCCCGATTCATATTCCTCATGACCGCGACATGTGCGCCGATTTTCAATCTACTCAAAAAGAACCAGGACTGCGTTTGGACAGAAGACTGCCAAACCGCCTCTGACGGTATTAAGAAATACCTGTTGAACCCACTGATTCTATCACCTCCAGTGGAAGGAAAACCACTGATCCTCTACTTAATAGTCCTAGAGGACTAAATGGGGTGTGTACTTGGACAACAAGATGAAACCAAAAGGAAAGAGTCTGCCATCTACTACCTGAGCAAGAAATTCACCGACTGCGAGACTCGGCACAATATGCTTGAGAAAACTTGCTGTGCTTTGGCATGGGCAGCCAAACGTCTTCGCCAATACATGATTCGTCACACTACTTGGTTGGTCTCCGAAATGGATCCAATCAAGTATGTATTTAAAAAACCTGCTCTCACGGGAAGAATCGCTCGTTGGCAGATGTTGTTATCAGAATACGACATTGAATACCATGCTCAGAAAGTCGTCAAAGGGAGTATTTTAGCCGATCATTTGGCTCATCAACCGATTGACGATCAGGAATCAATCGGGTTTGACTTCCCAGACGAAGATGTCATATATTTAAAGATGAAAGATTGCGATGAACCGCTACCCAGTGAAGGGCCAGAACCAGGTTCCCAATGGGGACTTATCTTTTACGGAGCCGTCAATCATTATGGAAACAGAATTGGGGAAATCATCATAACACCTCAGGGTACCCACATTTCTTTCACTTCCAGACTTACATTTAAGTGCACAAACAACGAGGCTGAATAAGAAGCTTGTATCATGGGTCTCGAAGAAGCGATCGACTTAAGGATCAAAAATTTGGATCTATATGGCGACTCAGCCCTGGTTATCAATCAGATCAAAGGATATTGGAACACATATCAATCAGGACTGATTCCTTACAAAGATTATGCGAGAAGGTTGTTACCCTTCTTCAACAGAATTGAGTTTCACCACATCCCTCGTGATGAGAATCACATGGCTGATGCATTAGGCACTCTCTCTTCCATGATTAGTATAGGTCAATGGAACGACCTACCTAAGATCGACATAATGCGCCTTGAAAGGCCCGCTTATATCTTCACGATCGAAGCAGTCATAGACGACAAACCTTGGTATCACGATATCAAATGCTTCCTTCAGAAATAAGAGTACCCACCTGGGGCATCTAGGAAAGACAGAAAGACCCTCAGAAAACTAGCTGGAAGCTTCTTCCTAAGCGGTGATACACTCTATAAGAGAAATTTTGACATGGTCTTGCTTCGATGCGTAGACAGACCAGAAGCAAACATGCTAATAAAAGAGATTCACGAAGGATCCTTTGGCACTTATGCCAACGGACACACAATGGTGAGAAAAATTCTAAGAACAGGGTACTACTGGTTGACCATGGAATCTGACTGCTACAAGTATATGAGGAGGTGTCACAAGTGTCAGATATACTCTGACAAAATCCATGTACCGCCAACAAATCTCAAAGTTCTTTCTTCCCCATGGCCTTTTTCCATATGGGGAATCGACATGATTGGCATGATCGAACTCAAGTCTTCAAACGGACATCGGTTCATCCTGGTAGCCATTGACTATTTCACCAAGTGGGTTAAAGCAGCGTCATACGCCAATGTAACCCGACAAGTGGTGGTCCAATTTATCAAAAATAATCTCATCTGCTGTTATGGTGTTCCAAGCCAGATCATTATTGATAATGGATCTAACTTGAACAATAAGATGATGAAGGAGATATGCGCTGAATTCAAGATCGAACACCATAACTCATCTCCCTACCGACCCAAGATGAACGGGGCAGTAGAAGCGGCTAACAAGAACATCAAGAAGATTGTTCAAAAGATGGTTGTAACCTACAAAGACTGGCACGAAATGCTAACCTTTGCTCTTCACGGTTATCACACGTCTGTCTGCACTTCAACAGGGGTAACCCCTTTCTCACTAGTATATGGCATGGAAGCAGTGCTCCCCATAGAGGTAGAGATCCCATCAATCCGAGTATTGATGGAAGCTAAACTAACAGAGGCTGAATGGTGTCAAAGTCGACACGATGAACTAAATCTGATCAAAGAAAAGAGAATAATGGCACTATGCCACGGTCAGTTGTATCAACAAAGAATGAAGGCGTTTGATAAAAAGGTCCGACCTCGCGTCTTCAGGAAAGGAGACCTTATGTTCAAGAAGATACAATCATTTCTCACTGATTCCCGGGGAAAATGGACCCCGAATTATGACGGCCCCTATGTGGTCAAGAAAGCTTTCTCAGGCGGCGCCTTGAGACTTGCAACCATGGATGGAGAGGAATTTTCCTACCCCACAAATGTTGACGTAGTCAAGAAATACTTCGCCTAAAAAAACGTCTCGGTGGATTGAAAACCCGAAAGGGCGGTCCAGGCAAAAATTAGAGACATAATCAAAAATCATCCCGGTGGATTAGAAATCCCAAAGTATAATTCAGGAAAAAGTTAGGGATTATTGGTAAGTAATTACGTCCAACAGGGGCTAATCCCCCAACAGCGGTTACACCATCCATCAGAGAAAACTCCAGTCAGGGTCATCTTCGACAGAAGCTCAGGATGCCCAGAATTCAAAGTTGGTAGAAGGACAGTGGTAGTTATGTTTCAATGTAGCCTTTTTACCTTAAATTACCATTTTCTAACTTTGTAAATACTCCATGGAATCACGCGTTTGGCTGATTTCTATCCTATTAATAAAATTTGAGCCCTTGTGCTTTTGTTTGCAATTCTTATTTGTTTTAGCTTTACAGAACGACGTTTTTAACATGATTAACGATTCTTGAAACGAAACAAAAATGAATTTACTTGTTCAAACTTTTCTGATTTTAGGACAAAGATGGCAATTTCTTTTGACTGTTGAACATCGAAAGAACATCGATTGCGTCTCCAAAGGCGATCGAGTTTCAAAGTGCAGAATCAAAGTACTCCTTCTAAACCAGTGCGCCTGAATGAAGGATAAACTGTGTCAGATGCTAATATTCCGTCCGACATCCCCGGAAGAGTTCTTATCTCCTAAGCCCGACCAACGGTTTTCCCAGCAGGGACTATTTCTCCTAAGCAAGGCAGAATTGCTATCTGAACCAGTGATACTTTTCATCTCCCATTGTGGCTGAGTATCCAGTCGTGTTCATCTACTAGTTTGTATGTCGCGTCAGTTTTGTCAGCATAAACATACATACATCATGCATTATTGATTTACATTCACATTCATATTACATCACTATCACTCTAGTCGGTCTTATCCCCTAGTAATAACAGTCCTCTCAATCGAGTTGTCAGTTCTTTCCTTATCAGGAAATGTTGCGTCTGAACAATCTCGCATCTAGTTTATTTCTGGATTGAAGTTGGCTCCTTGACCACTTTGATAACTTGAACCTCTGAAAGACAAAAAGAATTTCGACAAACATCACTCTTCGCCATTGAAGATGATATCTTTGCTTTCCCGGATTAAGGAAAATCCCCAGAGAAAGCCTCTTAATCAGAGATTCGGCAATACAGCATTTTTTCTCCAAAAAAACCGCTGACGAAAAGGTCATCAGCACCTCAAAATTGGATCACATCATATGGCATTTCTCCGAGAAGATCCCAAGAAAAGTATGATGTAACACCCCAAGCAGAAGATAGTTTCTCAAGAGACTTGTTTTCCCCGATAGAGTCGACAAATGGCATCTCCAACAGAGAAGTTTGTGTACCTCTACAACTCAGACGACTAGGTTCCCCAGCAACTCTGACATCAAAAAATTTTCTATCAAATGGCATCTCCCCAGGAAAATTCGGCGAGAAGTTGGAGGAAAATCGCTACACATAGCGTCCCTTGTCAATAAAGTTTATCGACAAAAGAAACTAAGACCAGTTCCTTGGTAGGAAACCAGGATTGAGGGGAAGTTTACAAAAGAAACTAAGACCAGTTCCTTGGTAGGAAACCAGGATCGAGGGGAAGTTTATTTTAGAAACTTAGACCAGTTCCTTGGTAGGAAACCAGGATCGAGGGGAAGTTTACATCAGAAACTTAGACCAGTTCCTTGGTAGGAAACCAGGATCGAGGGGAAGTTTACATTAGAAAACTGAGACCAGTTCCTTAGCTGAAGACCAGGATCGAGGGGAAGTTTTTACCTTTTCTAAGCATCATTGCTTAGCAAAAGAAGAAGGATGCGTGAACTACCATGCCTAAACACCATCAAAATTTTGGGTATTCCGGTATTTAATCCTCTTGCACCCCGAATGTCCGAATACCTTCGCCATTCACACCTTCGGGTACAAGAAGATTAAATAGGGGCATCTGTCATACCCAAAATTTTGACCACTAAGATTTCCCATCATTGGGCAAATCATCATCACAATGTGGATATATCATTATGCCTCATCAGTCTCCCCAAAGATGGGTGAGCATTCACCACAAACAAGGATTAGGGTTTCAGGCCCTCTCAGAGCTTTAGGCAAGGGATCAATCAAGAAATGACATGATCTTCAACTTGTCTACACCTCTCAAACATCCACAATGGATCAAGAGGACTCCCACAGCAAGAATCAAGCACAAGGTTGCAACATTCTAAGTGGGTCAAGCCTCAAGATCGCCAGTGTCACCAAATTAAGGTTTGGTCGACCAGGGCCTCCAGATGGAAATTTTCCACTAGGCATGAGCCAATGCTTCAAAGAATAACCTAATATACTCCATGGAACATCATGGACCCAATCATCAATTCAATTTAACCTCAGGGGATGCATTCATCAAAAAAATCAGGAATTAGGGTTTCTTGACCTAATTCACCCCTAAGTTGACTTTTGGGACAAATCACGAGCCAAGACCTCAAGACATGATTTGAGGGTCTCTAATAAACCACATTGATCCATTTGCAACAATGGATTTATCCAAGAAGCTTGATTCCCAAGTTTCAAGTTCATCAGAACCACAGTTAGGGTTTTGCGGAAAAAGTCAATTGTGCCTTTGACTTTTGACCCAGACATGCTCCTAAACCTTGGGACATGATTCAATACACCCTATAACACCTATGAAATCAATCTATCAAGTTTGATTTAGGTCAAGGACTTGATTTCATAGAGGATCGCACAGTTTGGAATTCATTTGGCAAAAAGTCAACTGTGCACAAAAGTCAACTTTGACTTTTTTATATTTTTCACAATTATGGTTCTTTGACCCCAAAATTATGTTAATGTGTGATTGGAATCATCATTCATCAAGAAAAATCAAGAAAAGTGGGATAACTTGTAAAAGGGGTAACCATAAAAAACTTAGAAATTTTCTAAGTTATGGAACAAAGTGGCTAGGGTACCAACTTCCAAGGATCATAACTTGAGATCCAAGCAACCATTTGGGCTGATCCAAAGATGTATTTGTAGCTCTCATTGCATACTTTAAAAGTGTCAACTACACCTCATTCCAATTCCTAATGGATTTCAAGTTATGGAATGGCCAAAATCACAAAAAGTGAAAATGTCACTTTTTTCCAACACTTAGTGAAATTTTCACTAAGTCAGAATCTACCTTCACTTTTTTCCAAATGTAGGGGAATTTTTCACTTGGATCCAAAAGGTATCAAAACAAACTATGATCACACATATGTTGTATCATATGAGAGCTTTCTAAAATGGCCAAGAACTCCATGAAAATCCACTTGGGCCATGAGATATAACCATGCCAATGTGCCTTGCTGCAAACTGTCATGGCAAGGCAGATTTGTGCATTTTGCTCGATTTGCCCAATTTTTGCAAATGACAAACAAGTCTATCCATCTGAACACCTCAGGGGGAGACCAATGAGGGACAAACACTGATCCATCAGCCTCCCAAGTCCTTGGAACCAAAAATAGCATGCCAAACCTAGAAATCCCTAAAGAGGGGACAAGACTCCAATTTTGTTTTGGAGCATTCAATGGATGCACCAAGGAGGCATGGACTGAGTCATTTCTAACTGAATTCAGTCAAGACTTATCCAAGACCAAGGGAACTAGCAGCCTGTGCCCTAACCTCTAGTCAATGGCTAGAGAAGACTTGGATTCCCATTGATTAACATTGGCCAAACCTCTGCTACAGTTGCCATTCACTATTGCAGCTAAAACAAACTTGCTCTATTATAAATAGAGCTACTTTGTGATCAGTTTGAGTACACCAAAGCCATTAAACAGATGCTTTCCTCAAAATCACCTTCTCACTTCCAAATTTGCCTTCCAAAGCAAGTCACTATCGGGTTTTGAGTTTGAGAGCAATTCCAACCAAACCAATCACACACAAACCTCATCAAAATCATATAGAAGTGATCCAAACTCTCACAAGTGACTTGTAACACCAAAATCACAAAGTCCCCTCTCAAAACCTCAAAATAGGGCCTTTTTGCATTTTTCAAGCCATGTCTTGATTCAGTCACTTTCCAAACCAGATAAAACCTCAAACACACTTCAAATATCATCCTTGAACTGTCCCAAATAGTTTCACACATCTGGAACACCATTTGAGGGAGTTGCTATTTTGGCCACTTTTGCCCATTTTGCAAGAAATGGCCAGTTTCCATTCCTGAGGATTCCAGCTGGTTCCAATCATCCTAAAAGCTTCTAAGGGATCATTTGAGATTGTTCAAAGCATCAAAACATTTCTGGAACAAAACACTTGGCAGATTGCCCAAAAAGCTCCTAAAGAGGTAAGCATCTCAACTTGAACTCTCTGAAATATGCCTTGCTTTGAGGTCCACTGATCATGCACATCTTATACATGTTATATGTGTTGTGTTTGAACCAATTTACCTTGTAATTCATGCCTGTACCAAGAGGTAGCACAGAAAATGCAAAATATGGCCTACTTCAAAACCATTATCGGGTTTTGGGGAGGATTTGTTTTCTGAAAAAACCACCACCACCATTAGATTCCTTGTGAAATTCTTGGCCAGATGCATATAAATTTTGTCTCCATCCATAGAGAAATGAGAAAGTTATGGCCTTCACGTTTTTTACCAAAATCTTGCCTTGCCTTGCCTTGGGCCAGGCCAAAAAGCAAGGCAAGCCTTGTATATTTGTGGTTGTGTTTCAATACACGGATGTATCACCACCTCAGTGGTAAGGCGCGTGCCCTGCACACAAGAGGTCTGGGGTTCGAATCCCCCTCGCCCCAGGTTCTCTTTTTTACCACTTTTTCATATTTTATTAGTTTTCTTATTATTTTTAATGATTTGAAAAATTAATAACTCCCTCAATTTTAATTATTTTTTATTGGTTCTTTTTGCAAAAAATCACAAAAATGTTGAAATATTTAATTACACAAAAAAATAAATTTTATATTATTTATTTAATATAATTAGTATTTTTGTGAATAAATTCATTTTTAATTGTTTTTAAACATTTTAAAAGTGAATATTTACCTTGAAAATCAAAACCAAATGAGTTTTAATTCATCTTGTGATTAAAACCTCAATTTTCAAACCTTAAACAAAAATCACAAGTGGTTTATTCAAACTCATTTGGTATTTTTATCATTTTTATTGATTTTCTTTGAATATGTACTTTTAAAGAAAAACAAAATTAGGGTTTCTTTGATTTTCACCCTCACAAATCTTTTTCAAAACACTTTGGGCCTCTAATAGGGTGTAAGACCCAACCCCTTTTTAAATAATTATTTGGGCCTCTAATAGAGTATAAGACCGAACCCCTTTTTGAAACCAAAATAATTTGGGCCTCGGTCATTGTATAAGACCCACTGTGTTTTCAAAAACCTCGGCACGACTGCAGTTTTAAAACAGAAAAACTTTTAGGCCTACCCTCGTGTTATAAGACCCATTTCTTTTCTTTTAAAACTCTTGGGCCTCTAATAGAGTGTAAGACCCAACCCCTTTGTAAATAAATAGTTTGGGCCTCAGACGTTGTATAAGTCCCGTTGTATTTTCAAAATCACGGCGCGATCGTCACCTTTTAAAACTCTTGGGCCTCTTAGTAGAGTGTAAGACCCAACCCTTTGTAAATACAAACCTTTTTTGGGCCTCAGATGTTGTATAAGTCCCGTTGTATTTTCGAAATCACGGCGCGATCGTCGCCTTTTAAAACAAAACCCTGGGCCTCTCCTTGAGCTATAAGACCCATTCATTTTCTTAAAATAAAACACTTTGGGCCTCTTGATTGAGTGTAAGTGATGGTTAGTACAATCAAATGTAAGTATTTGTTTTTATCGTATCTATGGGGATTGGAGCGATATCAAAACCGTTCAATATTCTCTATGATTCTAAGTAAAAGTTTCAAGATGTTTGGTTTGTAAATTGCGAAAAGTAAATGCGTATGATAAATGAAGATAGTTTTCAGAGGAATAGACTTGTTGGGAATTGGAGCAATATCAAAACCGATTCAATATGTATATCACAAATCAGTTATACACAACTTAAGCATGTTTCGATATTATCATGTATCGTTTACAAACAAAGTTCATGTCTGAAATTTGATGAGAGTTCTACCTTATGGTTTAATCGACGATTTCTCAGCCTATTAAATAATACGGTAGCATTAAGATTCGATACTTTTTGTGAATATTAAACCTAAATCTATGTCTAGCATTTAGGATTTAATAGATGTTATCTTAGATTGAGATTAGAATCGTATTTGTCAATATCAATTCGATCCATGAAATAAATGGTAAAACAAAGATAACATCAATAACGATTCATACATAAATTGTGTATAACGCCATGATTAAAGTTAATACATACTGTTTCGGTGAATTATGACCAATCCCAACAAGAGAGGGATTTAGCTACTCATGGTAGCTTGAAGCATAATGGAAGATTTGAGTTGAATGAGCATCAACGACGATTTCCTAACTCTTGATGCACAATCCACTCTTCTTCCTCTAATCCTCACTTCTATTCCTATTACAAAGTATCCTAAATGATAAATTACAAGATCCCCTTTTTGCATTGCCTCTGATCTCCTTTTATAGAGTTTTTGGCCGCCTAAGTTTGTTATGCGAAGTTTTGGTCACTATGCGAACTTCCTTTCTTCTCCATTAAGATTTGAACTTTCAAACCGCCTTTCTGGGACCTCCATACTTCTCTATGCGAAGTAAAGTTCGCATCGCGAACTTTCACTATGTGAAGGAAAGTTCGCATCGCGAACTCTGTCACTTCCTGTCGCTTCAAGCAAAGTCTGAGTAATTTAGTTATGTTTTGCTCTGCTGGTTTTCGCTTCCTTCCGCTGCCTGTCGCTTCCTGTCGCATCGCGAACTTTCGTTACGCGAAGGAAAGTTCGCATCGCGAAAGTTTCAGGGCAGAAATTCTTCTTGCTTGTAATTGATGTTTTTCTTTGTCATTTCCTGCAAAACCAAACCCATTCAAGAGTAATATCCTTTTGTATCTTTTGTTGGTCCAATTCATATAAAAATATAAAGGATCAATGCAATTCGTATGAGTTTCGACAAATGAAACATTGTCCTTTTGATTTGTCATCAAATTCTCCCCAACTTAGTTTCTTTGTTGTCCTTAATCAAGAGAATGATCTTTTCATGAACTGTCTTAGTATTTTCAAGCAAGTATTTAGAATAACTCTTTTGAAAAATGAATGGTTCAAGTGATTACTTGTTAAGCAAGAAACATGTTCAACTGCTTATAGAATCAGAGCATGATTATGGAATTAAGTTTTCGCCAACAAAATCACATCATAAACTCAAAAATATAATGACGTACTTACTTGAATCCCTCCTAACACTCTTCTTCATAAAAGGAATGAAGACTTTTGAAGTTTGTTTTAATTATGTGGTATGATGACTCTCATTTGATCACTTGGTCAACATCCGGGCCGATTCATGTTTTCATCCAAAATAAATTAGAAACTTTGAGTAATTGAAGGCATAAATCACATAGGGCTTGTGAAGGTTGTAATGTGGCCAGGTTTCCTAAAGATATGGTTTTTCTCCTAAAGCTAATTTTCTAAAATCTGTCCACTTTTGTAACTTGTTTTTATTGCTTCACTCCTTACTTCATCGCCATGATTTTTCCTTTTCTTTTGATTCTTCAATCTTTTCCCTTTTTTTTTATGATACCAAGTTTTTCTGCTTTTTGTATTTCTTTTTCTCTTTTTGATCTTTCTTCTCTTTTTCTTTTCCCTTTGGTATCATCGTCCATTCTCTCCCCAACTTGTTTCTTTTTATGAGTGAAGCATCTTGATGTTTCAAACCATTATAGTTCAGGTTGTGCAGAAAGAAATTAGGATGGATCATGACTTCACTAAGTGGTTTTCGTAGTGGTTTTTATATTTTCAGAATTTGATCCATCCTTTGATTTTTCTGGTTCCAAATGGGTGCACAAATGCTCACTCACTTACAGGTTTTGATGAAAATATTTTTGGCTATGGTGGTTTTTCTCAAAATCAAATAATTGCCTTGATCCTCTTTATACCGTTACAAAGCTCAAATGGATTTTTTAGATTGAACATGAATCAACCGAGTTAAACCCAAGGATTTCGCAGTTTTTGTACACATTGGGAGTTCACCTCACTTTTCTGGTTTTTGCTAAAAGATTCAAGCAAGTGTGCACAACGTGAATGAGCCATGCTATGACAGTCGTAAGAGAAAACAGAACTCAAAAATCATGCTACGATTCTACAAAGCAAGTGAACATGTACCTTGCTTGATGTTCATCAGATTCTTATCATTACCACTCATTCTCCTTCTTTGTTATCAGCCCATCGTATTTGACTTGGACTTTGTTCAAAATACTTGGAAGATGTATTCCATGCTCATGATGAGGATCACATAGAATTTGTGTTCAAAAAGACTGTAGCAAACTAACACCAAGTGCTAAAATGGAGAACCAAATGAATTTACAGTATGCACTATTATCAAAAGAGTTTCAATGGCATTTTAAAGAAAGTGTTGAAATTAGAACTGAAATTAAAAGAACTTGAAAGCTAGAATAAAATAAAAATGGCTTACGAAATTGGGTTGCCTCCCAACCAGCGTTTGTTTAACGTCGTTAGCTCAACGCCTGTTTCAAGGGATGTCAAGGTGGTTTGTAGGAATTCATCAAAGTATCTATGCCACTACCCTTTGGCCTTTCTTTGTCATTCTTTATCTTCAATTCCAGGCCTATTTCATCAGGAGCCTCCATCTTGTAATAATCATCCTCTTTGTGTTGAAACAATTTGAAATTGACCTCTTCATCTTTGTACCTTACTTTCATCTTGCCTTTATCTATGTCAATCATCATTCGGGCTGTTTTAATGAAGGGCCGCCCCAAAATCAGATGACTGTCATGATCTTCTTCAACGTTGATCACCACAAAATCTGTTGGGAATATAAATCTCTCAAGCTTGACCATTATATTCTTTATCATGCTAACTGGTTTTGCAATGGATTTGTCAGCAAGTTGTAACATCATTGTTGTAGGCTCCATTTCCGGGTTACCGGTCTTTTTAAGAACGGAAAATGGAAGAAGATTGGTGGTTGAACCAAGATCAATCAAAGCTTGATCAAAATTCATTTTTTCAATGGTAACAGGTATTGTAATGCTTCCAGGATCAGCATTGTCTTCTTCTTCCAACTTTTCTTTTTCTTTGGTATTTTCTTCAACTTTTGTTTCATCCCCTCTCCCAATCTTTGTTGTGACTGAATTGCATGTTTCTTTTGGATTGGGCTGAGTGGCAGCAGAGAATGATCCTTGTTGTTGCTCAATCAACTATTTTGCAATTTGCCCTACTTGTGTTTCAAGATTTCTGATTGAGGCATCTGTATTTTTCTGGTTTGCCATGGACATCTGCATAAATTGATTCAAGGTCTCTTCTATCTTTGTAATCTTATCTGGCTAAGTATAACTTTGGTATTGGTTTTGCCTGTTTTGGCCATAGCTTGCATTGTTGTTGTATGAGTAACCTTGATTGTTCTGGTATGGGAACTGTCTATGCTGCTAGTTTCCCACATAATTGACCTCTTCATTAACCGGGGGACAAAAACCAATTGGGTGGTCTCCTGTACAAAGTTCGCACATGGCTACTTGTTGTGGTTTTGGTGCTTCGTGCAGTTCTTTGAGTTGTTGTGGAAGAGTGGATAATTGCTTGGTGAGTTCTTCCACAATTTGGGTGAGAAGCTTATTTTGTGCCAAGATTGCAGTGTTTGTATCCAACTCAAGAATTCCAGGTTTCTTTTGTGCGGTTCCTCGATTATATTGAACTTGATGATCGGTGAGAGCCATTCGGTTGATAATTGCAACTGCTTCTTCTGCACTTTTTGCCAATAATGAAGCACCGGCTGTTGCGTCAAGTAAGAGCTTTAGTTGGGGTTGTAATCCATTGCGGAAGATGTGGATTTGTGTTAGGCTGTCAAAACCATGATTTGGACATTTCCTTAGCATGGATTTGTAACGTTCCCAAGCTTCACATAGAGTTTCATTTGCCGATTGAGCAAACGCGGCAATGGATGTTTTTGCATCCATGAATCGGTTGTGAGGGAAGAATCTGTTAAGAAAATTTTCTTCCAAAACATTCCAGTTTGTCATGGTTTCAGTAGGTTGGTCAAGATACCAATCTTTCGCTTTACCAATCAATGAATGCAGGAATAACCTCATGAACCCTGCTTCTTCTTCAGCTTCGGGTGCACCTAACGTATCGGCTAGTTCATAAAACTTTGTGCGGTGGGAGTATGGATCTTTATGATCCAAACTTGAAAAGGGGTTAGCATAAATGATCTACAGCAGGCATGTTTTCATTTCAGCCTGTCGGTTATTTGGAGTGTTGGTGAGGCGAGCTAATCGTCTAGGACTGCTCAGACAAGGCCCACCGTTGACAACTTCAGCCATTGTTTCTTTTGTTGAAGAAGTTGATAAGGAAACTTCTTTGTGATTTTTCTTCTTGGATAGTTATTTCTGTTTCTTCTTTTGTCTTTTGTTCTTTCGGATAGTTCTTTCGATCTCGGGATCAAAAAGAAGTTGTTCTTCCGAAGTCTTGCCTTGAAGCATAAATAGAAGTTTCACCACTTATCCAACAATTGAACACACGTTGCGAAAAACAAATATATACAATATATAACAACTTAGAAGTATAGAAACTATTGCGATGTTTTAATATCTTAAACACCAATCCCTGGCAACGGTGCCAATTTGATGTTTAGTACAATCAAATGTAAGTATTTGTTTTTATCGTATCCACAGGGATTGGAGCGATATCAAAACAGTTCAATATTCTCTATGATTCTAAGTAAAAGTTTCAAGATGTTTGGTTTGTAAATTGCGAAAAGTAAATGTGTATGATAAATGAAGATAGTTTTCAGAGGAATAGACTTGTTGGGAATTGGTGTTCATCCACCGATTCAATATGTATATCACAAATAAGTTATACACAATTTAAGCATGTTTCGATATTATCACGTATCGTTTACAAACAAAGTTCATGTCTGAACTTTGATGAGAGTTCTACCTTATGGTTTAATCGACAATTTCTCAGCCTATTAAACAATACGGTAGCATTAAGATTCGATACTTTTTGTGAATATTAAACCTAAATCTATGTCTAGTATTTAGGATTTAATAGATGTTATCTTAGATCGAGATTAGAATCGTATTTGTCAATATCAATTCGATCCATTAAATAAATGGTAAAACAAAGATAACATCAATAACGATTCATACATAAATTGCGTATAACGCCATGATTAAAGATAATACATATTGTTTCGGTGAATTACGACCAATCCCAATAAGAGAGGGATTTAGCTACTCATGGTAGCATGAAGCATAATGGAAGATTTGAGTTGAATGAGCATCAACGACGATTTCCCGAATCTTGATGGACAATCCACTCTTCTTCCTCTAATCCTCACTTCTATTCGTATTACAAAGTATCCTAAATGATAAATTACAAGGTCCCCCTTTTGCATTGCCTTTGATCTCCTTTTATAGAGTTTTTAGCCGCCTAAGTTCGCTATGCGAACTTCCTTTCCTCTCCATTAAGATTTGACCTTTCAAACCGCCTTTCTGGGACCGCCATACTTCGCTATGCGAAGTAAAGTTTGCATCGCGAACTTTCACTACGTGAAGGAAAGTTCGCATCGCGAACTCTGTCGCTTCCTGTCGCTTCAAGCGAAGTCTGAGTAATTTGGTTATGTTTTGCTCTGCTGGTTTCCACTTCCTTCCGCTGTCTGTCGCTTCCTGTCGCATCGTGAACTTTCGCTACGTGAAGGAAAGTTCGCGTCGCGAAAGTTTCAGGGCAGAAATTCTTCTTGCTTGTAACTGATGTTTTCCTTTGTCATTTCCTGCAAAACCAAACCCATTCAAGAGTAATATCCTTTTGTATCTTTTGTTGGTCCAATTCACATAAAAATATAAAGGACCAATGCAATTCGTATGAGTTTCGACAAATGAAACATTGTCCTTTTTATTTGTTATCAGTAAGTCCCAACCCTTTGTAAATACAAACCTTTTTGGGCCTCAGTCTTTGTATAAGACCCACTGCGTTTTCAAAAATTCTTGGCACGATCGCCAGTTCAAAATAAAACCCTGGGCCTCTCCTTGAGCTGTAAGCCCCATCACTGGTACAAAAACCCTGGGCCTCTAATAGAGTGTAAGACCCAACCCCCTTGTACATAAAACTTTGTGGGCCTCACATATTGTATAAATCCCTCTGTACAGTTTTTAAAACAGCGGTGCGATCATTGTTAAAACTTGGGCCCCTCCTTGAGCTGTAAGCCCTAACAATCTTTTCAAAGCATTTTCTCCTTTAATTTTGAATATAATATTGTTATCAAAGCTTTCTTTGTTGAACAACTAACAAAACAGCATGGAAGCTCTACAACGGGTAAGTGTTTATCCGCTTTCATATGTATATAACTGTATTGTGGGGCTGTTTCACTGTAAGTCTTCTTTCACATCCTTTTATATACTTGTCAAATATCAACTGTATAATACTAGTATAGGTATTTAGAGTTTTCCCCGGCAACTACGTATAGCACTAGGTAAAGCCATGTTGGTCACTCTTAAATACAGTCAAAACTAGATCCCCCATAGGATTACTAGATACATTCTTCCCTCCTCTTGGGGTTAAACAATATGGAAACGTGAAAGCCAGCATTCTCGATGAACCCTTTCTCAGACTGTCACTCTTAGAAATTGTCAAACAAACTCTACTCCCCAGAGTTGATCTATTCTCCGTGAATAACATCTCTTGAGTTTCTTCCAAATTCAAGAACCTTCCTGGCTTGATCTATTCTCGGTGAATAGCATGTCTTGAACTTCTCTTGGTTTGGGGACCCACAGGTTTCCTAAAAGCATCCCCGCCTCCTCTTGGGAGTTGTACAAGGACCCTTCGGCTTCTTAGAAGTTCTCATGCCTTCTCTTGGGCTTAATACAAGGACCCTGACGACCTTTTAAAGGTATAAGACAGAACTTAGTCATCCTTTGCTAGATCGGTCTTTCCAGCGTCAAAACTCCGACCGTTGTGGAGTTGATACCCACCCCTTAATACCCGTGCCTCCTCTTGGGCATTGTACAAAAGATAAAACTCTAGACTTGGACAGTCTAAGACCCTTGAGTCTCAAAGACATTCTCAAGTTCCCTTCAAACATAGGCAGAAACCCAGTCTCTCTCATGAGAGTTCCCTATACTTGGACTCGCTTCAGGATCTCCAGAATCCACGACGGTAAGGTAGCCTCCTCTTGGGCTTTGTACAATGACTCTCCCCATCGGAGTTAACCTTTTCAGACTCTCTTGTTGAGTCAGTCTCCCTTTTAGCCTTTATCTCGGGCTTCGTACGAGATACTAAAAGACTCTCTTGTTGAGTCAAAACCCTTTTAGCCTCTATCTCGGGCTTCGTACGAGATACTAAAACACTCTCTTGTTGAGTATAAAAGACTCTCATGTTGAGTCAATATCTCTTTCGCCTCTATCTTGGGCTTCGTATGAGATATCAAATCACTCTCTTGTTGAGTCAAAACCTTTTAGCCTCTATCTCGGGCTTCGTATGAGATACTACAACACTCTCTTGTTGAGTATAAAAGACTCTCTTGTTTAGTCAAACCTTTTAGCCTTCGTCTTGGGCTTCGTACAAGACACATAAAAAGCACTCTCTTGTTGAGTCAGTCACTTGTTAGTACTCTCTTGTTGAGTCGTCCCTTTTAGCCTCTATCTCGGGCTTCGTACGAGACAAACAAATAAAAGGCACCCTCTTGTTGGGTCAATCGCCTCCTCTTAGGCTTTGTATAAGGGAACCTCGGTTAAGTCGGTTAACCTTTTAGCATCAAACCTGTGCCTTGCTCACAGTATACAAACATCAACAACTCATTTTCCTTCATCTAATTGCTGTAAGCGGCAAGCCTCTGGATTATTTACATCCACGCCACTGTCCCTCTTTTAGCATGAGAAATTCCTAAGGAAAGATGGCATTGCTCTACACTGAGTTAAAGTCTTCTCCTTCAGGTTAAAAAATCCCCTATAAAGGAAATTATGGCATTGCTGGATTCACATATCCCAGTTAAAGTAATTCTCCTTTATAATCAGTCACCCAGCAGTTGTGATAAACAGACCAAATATCCCCCTTTAGAGATGACAAATTCTCTCTCATCCAAAACCCTTTAGCTTCACATCTTGGGCTTTGAACAAGATACAAATAAACCCTTTAGCTTCATGTCTTGGGCTTTGAACAATACACCAAAACGGCCTTTTTCCTCCCATAGAATAGGAGGAACTACGATCGCTCTGATTTCCCTGTTTCGTTAAACGGGAATACGTAGGCATAAGATTATAAAATCTTAGCGAGCATATAATCAAAAACCCAAAATCCAGTACCTTCAGATATCCACCCAAAAGCACCAAATCCTAACATCTTACCAAAAACCTCACAAATAGTCCAGACATTGTGTTCTTAACAAAATAACCCAAGAGGGGCCCACGTCTTAATAGCATCTGTAAACCAACAGTTTTGACTGTTTAACCTCAGTTTGCGACTGGGTTAATTGGAGACATTTATTTCCCTTCCTTAATCAGCTCAATAGGATAAAAAATGAATTGAACTGTAGTACCCGAGCGATAGTGCTTCAAGACCATAAAAATCGCGCTACAATATGGCCATCAAGATCAAAGAGGAATTGCAGAAATAGATTGACGCTGGTTTCCTCACCACCTCAGAATATCCTCAATGGTTGGCCAACATAGTGCCAGTTCCAAAAAAAGACGGAAAGGTCAGAATATGTGTAGACTACAGGGATCTGAACAAAGCAAGTCCAAAGGATAACATCCCCTTACCACACATAGACATGCTGGTAGACAGTACAACAAAGTTCAAAGTCTTCTCCTTCATGGATGGATTCTCGGGCTATAATCAAATCAAAATGGCGCCAAAAGACATGGAGAAAACTTCATTCATTACCCCATGGGGCACCTTTTGTTACAAGGTAATTCCATTCGGTTTGAAGAATGCCAAGGCAACCTATCAAAGGGCCATGACTACTCTGTTTCACGACATGATGCACAAAGAAATCGAAGGGTGTCTCGATGATATGATTGCCAAATCTAAAACAGAAGAGGAGCATGTGACCCACTTGTTAAAACTATTTGAGGGTTTGAGAAAATACAAACTCCTCTTGAATCCTAACAAGTGCATATTCGGTGTTCGCTCAGGAAAGCTTTTAGGGTTTATCGTCATCCAGAAAGGAATTGAGGTTGATCCTGACAAGGTCAAGGCCATTCAAGAAATGCCTTCTCCAAAGACTGAAAAACAAGTCCGAGGATTCCTGGGACGTTTGAATTACATTTCCAGATTTATATTCCTCATGAACGTGACATGCGTGCCAATCTTCAAATTACTCAAAAAGAATCAGGACTACGTATGGACAGAAGACTACCAAAAAGCCTTCGACGGCATCAAAGAGTATCTGTTGAATCCACCTATCCTGTCACCTCCAGTGAAGGGAAGACCGCTGATCATCTACCTAACAATCTTGGAAGACTCAATGGGTTGTGTACTTGGCCAACAAGACGAAACAAAAAGAAAAGAGTCTGCCATCTACTATCTAAGCAAGAAATTTACCGACTGTGAAACTCGGTACACTATGCTTGAGAAAAATTACTGTGCTCTAGCTTGGGCAGCCAAACGTCTTTGCCAGTATATGATTCATCACACTACTTAGTTAATCTCCGAAATGGATCCAATCAAGTACGTCTTTGAAAAATCTGCTCTCACGAGAAGGATTGGCCGTTGGCAGATGTTGTTATCAGAATACGACATCGAGTACCATGCTCAGAAAGCCGTCAAAGGGAGTATTTTAGCCGATCATTTTGCTCATCAACCGATTGACGATCAGGAATCAGTCGTATTTGACTTCCCAGACGAAGATGTCATGTATCTGAAAATGAAAGATTACGATGAACCGCTACCCAGTAAAGGGCAAGAACCAGGTTCCCAATGGGGACTAATCTTTGACGGAGCTGTCAACAATTATGGAAACGGAATTGGGGCAATCATCATAACACCTCAGGGTACCCACATACCTTTCACCGCCCGAATGACATTCAAGTGTACAAATAACGAGGACGAATACGAAGCTTGTATCATGGGTCTCGAAGAAGCAATCGACTTAAGGATTAAGAACTTGGATGTGTACGGAGACTCAGCCCTCGTCATCAATCAGATCAAAGGAGATTGAAACACATACCAATCAGGACTGATTCCTTACAAATACTACGCGAAAAGGTTGTTACCATTCTTCAACAGAATCGAGTTTCATCACATCCCTCGTGAAGAGAATCATATGGCTGATGCACTAGCCACTCTCTCTTCCATGATAAGTGTAGGTCAATGGAACGACGTACCTAAGATTGACATAATGCGCCTTGAATGGCTCGCTTACATCTTCACGATTGAAGCAGTCATAGACAACAGACCTTGGTATCACGATATCAAATGCTTCCTTCAGAAACAAGAATACCCGCCTGGGGCATCAAGAAAAGACAAGAAAACCCTCAGAAGGCTGGCTGGAAACTTCTTCCTGAGTGGTGATACAATCTATAAAAGAAATTTCGACATGGTTTTGCTCAGATATGTAGACAGACCAGAAGCAAACATGCTGATGAAAGAAATTCACGAAGGCTCCTTTAGCACTCATGCCAACGGACACACAATGGCGAGAAAAATTCTAAGAGCAGGGTACTATTGGTTGACAATGGAATCCGATTGCTACAAGTACATGAGGAGATGTCACAAGTGTCAGATATATTCAGACAAAATCCATGTACCGCCAACGCATCTCAAAGTTCTCTCTTCCCCATGGCCTTTCTTCATATGGGGAATCGACGTGATTGGCATGATCGAACCCAAAGCTTCAAACGGACATCGGTTTATCCTGGTAGCCATTGAATACTTCACCAAGCTGTTCGAAGCAGCGTCATACGCCAATGTAACCCGACAAGTGGTAGTCCGCTTTATAAAAAATAATCTCATCTGCCGTTATGGTATTCTAAGCCAGATCATTACAGATAATGGATCTAAATTAAACAATAAGATGATGAAAGAGTTGTGCACTGAGTTTAAGATCGAACACCATAACTCATCTCCCTACCGACTTAAGATGAACGGCGCGGTAGAAGCGGCTAACGAAAACATCTAGAAGATTGTTCAAAAGATGGTTGTAACCTACAAAGACTGGCATGAAATGTTACCTTTTTCTCTTCACGGTTATCGCACATCTGTCCGCACTTCAACAGGGGAAACCCCTTTCTCTCTAGTATATGGCATGGAAGCAGTGCTCCCCATAGAAGTAGAGATCCCATCAATCAGGGTATTGATGGAAGATAAGCTAACAGAGGCTGAATGGTGTCAAAGTCGACACGACAAACTGAACCTAATCGAAGAAAAGCGAATAACGGCTCTATGCCAAGGTGAGTTGTATTAATAGAGAATGAAGAAGGCGTTTGACAAAAAGGTCCGACCCCGTGTCTTCAGAAAAGGTTACCTTGTGCTCAAAAAGATATAATCATTCCTCACTGATTCCCGGGGCAAATGGACTCCGAATTATGATGGCCCCTATGTGGTCAAGAAAGCCTTCTCAGGCAGTGCCTTGAGACTCGCAACCATGGATGGAGAGGAATTTTCCTACCCCACGAATGTTGACGTAGTCAAGAAATACTTCGCCTAAATAAATAAAAACGTCTCGATGGATTGAAAACTCGAAAGGGCGGTCCAAGAAAAAATTAGAGACATAAGCAAAAAAAATTATCCTGATGGATTGGAAATCTCAAAGTACAATCCAGGTAAAAGTTAGGGATTAATGGCAAGTAACTACGTCTGATCAGTTCAAATCCTCAGCGGTAATGCCATCCATCAGGAAAACTTCAGTCAAAGTCATCTTCGACAAAAGCTCAGGATGTCCAAAATTCAAAGTTGGTAGAAGGATAACGGTCGTTATGTTTCAATGTAGCCCCTTTTCCCTTAAATTACCATTTTCTAAACTTTGTAAATACTCTATGGTATCACGCGCTTGGCCGGTTTCCATCCTATCAATAAAATTTGAGCCCTAGTGCTTTTGTTTGTAATTCTCATTTGTTTTAGCTTTACAGAATGACATTTTTAATATGATCAATGATTCTTGAAATAAAACAAAAATTAATTTACTTGTCAACAAATTTCTTCTTTTAAAATAAAGATGGCAATTCTTTTGATTGTTGAACATCGAAAGAACATCGACGGCTTCTCCGAAGGTGATTGAACCTCAAAGTGCAGAATCAAAGTACTTCTTCTACACCAGTGCACCTGAATGAAGGATCAACTGTTTTAGATATGATTTTCCCATCTGATATACCAGGCAGAGTACGTATCTCTTAAGACCGATTGAACAATTATTTATCCCCACGGGGACCGTCTCTCCTAAGCAAGGCAGGATTGCTATCTTGGACCAATGATACTTCTCATCCCCCGCAGTGGCCGAGTATCCAATAGTGTTCATCAATTAGTCTGTATGTCGCGTCAGTTTTGTCAGCATAAACATACATACATCATACATTATTGATTCACATTTATATTCGTATTGCATCACTGTCACTCTAGTCGATCTTGTTCCCAAGTGATAAAAGTCCTCTCAATCGAGTTGCCAGCCCTTTCCTCGTTAAGAAATGTGGCGTCTGAGCAATCTCTCCCCCAGTTTATTTCTGGATTGGAGCCGGTCCTCGACCACTTTGATAACTTAAATCTCTGAAAAGCAAGAAAACATTCAACAAACGTCACTCTTCACCCTTGAAGATGATGTTCTCACTTTCCTAGATTAAGGAAAATCCCCAGAGGAAGCCTTTTAACCGAAGACTCTCGACAATACAGCAGTTTCTCTCTGAAAATTTGCTATCAAATGAGGTCATCAGTACCTCCAAATTGGATTACATCACATGGCATTTCTCCAAAAAAGATCTAGAAGAAAAGTATGATGTAGTATCCCCAAGCAGAAAACAGCCTCTCAGGAGACTCGTTTTCCCCAGTAGAGTCAACAAATGGCATCTCCAATAGAGAAGTTTGCACACCTCTACAGCTCGGACAAATGGGTGTCCCCAGCAAGTCTGACATCAAATCTTTTTCCATCAAATGGCGTCTCCCCAGTAAAAACTCGGTGAGAAGTTTGATGAAGACCGCTACATATAGCATCCCTTGTCAAGAAAGGAACTTGACAAGAAGAAACTGAGACCAGTTCCTTGGCTGAAGACCGGGATCGAGGGGAGGTTTATTTCAAAAGAAAACTGAGACCAGTTTCTTGGCTGAAGACCAGGATCGAGGGGAGGTTTATTTCAAAAGAAAACTAAGACCAGTTCCTTGGCTGAAGACCAGGATCGAGGGGAAGTTTATTTCAGAAACTAAGACCAGTTCTGTGGCTGAAGACCAGGATCGAGGGGAAGTTTCACCCTTTTCTGAGTATCATTGCTTATCAAAAGAAGATGGATGAGCGAATTTCCATTCATAACCACCGTCAAAATTTCGGGTATTCTGATATTTAATCCTCTTGCACCCCGAATGCCTGAATACCTTCGCCATTCACACCTTCGGGTCCAAGAAAATTAAATAGGGGCATCTGTCATACCCCAAATTTTGACCACCAAGATTTCTCATCATTGTGCAAATTGTTACCACAATATGGATGTACCTTCATACCTCATCAATCTCCTTAAAGATGGTGGAGCATTCACTGCAATCAAGAATTAGGGTTTGAGCCCTCTCAGGGCACTTACACAAAGGATCAATCAAGGAATGACATGATATTCAACTTGTCTAACCTCTTAAAACATCCAAAAAGGATCAAGGGAAATCCCACATCAAGAATCAAGCACAAAGTTATGACATTCCAAGTGTTTTGAGCCTCGAAACACCCGATGTCGCCGAATTAGGGTTTTGGACGACCGGGACCTCCAGAGTGAAATTTTCACAAGAGGATGAGCCGAGACTCCAACATGTGACTCAATATGCTCAAAATAACCCTAGGGATCCATTTGTAAAGCTAAAATACCCTCAGAGGATACATTCCCCAAAAGTCGAGAATTAGGGTTTTACGCGTCGAACCGCTCCGGAGCCAAAAGTCAAAACATGACTTTTTTGGCAAAAAATGGTCCTTATGAATCATATTTTCATAAAATATGACTTATAATGTCATTTGAACAAGAATTGATCAAGAAACCAAGATAACTTATAAAAGGGGTAATCTTGAAAAATTGAAAAAATTTCTAAGTTACTAAATTTGAATGATTTTGGTACCAACTTCCAAGGATCATAACTTGTGATCCAAGCAGCCATTTTGAGTGATCCAAAGCTTGATTTGTAGGTCTTCCTACATTCTACAAAAGCTTCATCTATCTCAAACTCCAATTCTTCATGGATTTTAAGTTATGGAGTTATCAAAATGACAAAAATGAAGAAAATTACACTTTTTCAACACTTAGAGTGTGTTTGGATGAAGAATTTTGATGAGGGAAAGTAATTTTTTGAGGGAATTTGAAATTACTTGATCAAAATTTATTGTTTGGATAAAAATATGGAGAATTGTTAAAATGATGTAAATATATGGAGTATTTTATTTATGTTAAATTTAAGGAATTTAAAATGACACCAAAAAGTAAAGAATTTCAAATTGCTTCTTAACTCTATATAATATGAATGTTAAATTGTTTATTATTAAGTTTTCAAACTTTGCAAGATGATCCTCATATTTTATGAAAATTTCAAATTCACAACCAAAATTTTCAAAAAATTGCAAATTAGTCCCTACTAATTTTCAAATTTTACAAATTAGCCCCTTCAAATTTTCAAAAATTACAAATTGGTCCCTATTTTTCATATTTTAAACTTGACCCAAAAGCTTTAAAAATTATGAAAATGACCCCAAATTTTTTACATTGAATCATTTTAATACTCCATCCAAACAAAAGAATTTAAAAATGAATGCATTTCAATTGAATCATTTGAATTACTTAGAATTTTAAATTCCCTAAAAATTCTCAAATTCTTCAGTGAAAATTTGCCTAAGTTGCCAGCCTTGGACATCAAAGTTCATGAGGTTTTTTCAGTTGGATTCAAATAGTTTCAAGACCAACTATGATCACACATGTATTGTATCATATGAGGGCTCTTTAAAAAGTACAAGAGCCTCCCATAACTCAACTTGAGCAGGGAGATTTGATCCCCTCAAAATCACCAGTTCCAACTGTCTTGTACAAGACAGAATTTGGTGTTTTGCTTGATTTGGCAAATTTTAATAACTATAAGCCTTGTCATCCATTTAGACACATCAGAGGATAAAATCCAGGGGGAATGATCTGATCCCCAAGTCTCCCAAGTCCAAGAATCTACATATAGCCCTAACAAACCTAAAAAGGCTAAAAAATGCCAAGACTCCAATTTTGTTTCAATGCATTCAATGGATGCATCAAGGTGGCATGAACTGAGGCAAACTTAACTGAATGAGTCAAGCCTCATCTTTGAACCAAAAGACCATAGGTCTGTGCTCTAACCTCAAGTCAATGGCTAGAGGAGACTTGAGATTTCATTTGATCCACATTGGCCACAGACCTGCTGCAGTTGCCACATACTATTGCTGCCAAAACAAACTTGTTGCACTATAAATAGGCATCAATTGTGATCAGTTTGAGTACACCAAAGTACCCAAACTAATGCTTTCCTCAAAATCTCTTCTTCACTCCAATTTTGCCTTCTAACTCAAGTCACTATCGGGTTTTGAGATTGAGAGTGATTCCAACCAAACCAATAACTCACACCTCATAAACAACATGTATGAGTGATCCATAACACAAAATCACATCTGGAACATCAAATTCACAAAATCACCAGCCAATTGCTCAAGTTCTTCACAGAGTTACAGTTGAGGTACCAAAACCAGTTCCAGCTCATTCCAAATCCACTCCAAGCATTCAAACACATTCCTTGGCACCTAAGGAAGCTGTCTAGGTCATTGAAACCTAGTTATAACACCTACATCATCAAACTCGATCACCAGCTGCAAGAGGTAGGCCTGAACCCTTCAAACTCTATGATCCATGCATCGTGAATGAATTTTTGAGTTACCATCCTGTTTATGCATGTTTGTAGAGTAATAACCCTCAATCAATTGCCATGAATCCATCGTGTATGGAATTTCATTGTGTTCATGCTGAAATTAGGGTTCTTGAGGTTTTCTGTTAATTTCTTCCTCTATACTTAGTATAAATGCAATTAAACTATATGGTTGTGATCCTTATTCAAAAACGAACAAGATTGGTACTTGAATCATGCAAAACCATTGAGAAATAATGGAGAAAAGTGAGAAAATGTAAATCTACAGAAACAGGGTACGCGCGTGTTCTTCCTTGACCGTTGGCGCCTTTTTTCAAAAATTTGAATTTTTGAATATTTTGATATTTTTGTTAATTGATTCAAAAATTAATTTCTCTCTGAATATTTGTGTTTTTGAATTGATTCTTTTTCTCAAAATTCACAAAAATGTTTAAATATTTTATTTTACAAAAAATCCAATTTATATTATTTTTTTAATATAGTTAGAATTTTTGTAATTAATTTCATTTTATTTGTTTTTAAACATTTTTAAATAAAATTCTCACTTTGATCTTTCAAAACCAATTGAATTTCAAACTTTCATGTGATTAAACATAATTTTTCAAAATATTTTTCAAAGTGTACAACTTGTTTTTGAATATATTTGGTATTTGTCTCATTTTTTTCATTTAATTTCCTTTGAAAAATGACAGTTTAATTTAAAATTAGGGTTTCCTCTCGATTTTAAATTTTCAAACACTTTTGGGCCTCTAATAGAGTGTAAGACCCATTCCTTGTAAATATAATCCTTTTTGGGCCTCAGTCATTGTATAAGTCCCACTGTGTTTTCAAAAACCTCGGCGCGATCGTCGTTTTCAAACAAAATCATCTGGGCCTACCCTTGTGTTGTAAGTCCCATTATTTTTCTTTTTTTAAACACTTTTGGGCCTCTAATAGAGTGTAAGACCCAATCCTCTTTTGTACATAAATAATTTTGGGACTCAGTCATTATATATACCCCAGTACAATTCTCAAAACAACGGTGCGATCACTGTTATTTCTAGGCCTCTCCTTGAGTTGTAAGCCCTATCTCTTGTACAAAATAAACATTTTTTTGGGCCTCTCCTTGAGTTGTAAGCCCCGTCCCTTGTACAAAAAACAAACTTTTGGGCCTCTAATAGAGTGTAAGACCCAACCTCTTTGTAAATACAATATTTTGGGCCTCAGTCATTGTATAAGCCCCGATACAATTTTTCGATCAACGGTACGATCACTGTTTTTCACCGGGGCCTCTCCTTGAGCATAAGCCCCAACAATCTTTTCAAAAACAACTTCCCTTTTGATTTAGGTTCAAATTCATAGTTGTTATCAAAAATTTCTTTAATTTCTTGAACAACTAACAATACAGCTGTTACAATGGAAGCTTGCTCGCCTGTAAGTTTTAGACAGCTTTCTTTTACATACTTGCACACACACACACACACACACACACATATATATATATATATTTGTTTGTGCTGGAAGCTTGCTCACATGTAAGTCATTTTACCTTCTTTTTACATACTTGTCTATATATATCTGTATATATATGCCTGTATATATCTGCTTAGAGTTTTCCCCTGCAATTAGGTCTATAACTAGATAAAGCCAGTGGTCACTCTTTCAACACAGTCAAAACTAGTTCCCCTTAGGAATTCCAGATACAGTCTTGCCTTCTCTTGGGCTTATACAATATGGAACAAAGAGAAAGGCATTATTCCCGGTGAAACTTTTCTCAGACTGTCTCTATTAGAAAATTGCCAAAAGAAATTCATATCCCCAGAGAGGATTAATTCTCGGTGAAACCTCTCTTGAATTTCTTCAAACCCTAGAACTGTTCATTAAAGAAAAGATTATTCCCGGTGAAACATTTCTTGAACTCTCCTTAAGTTTGGACCCACATGCTTCCTAAAAGCATCCCCGCCTCTTCTTGGGCTTTGTACAAGGACCCTCCGGCTTCTTAGAAGTTCTCATGCCTTCTCTTGGACTTAGTACAAGGACCCCAAAGACCTCTTATAGGTATAGGACAAAACTTAGTCATCCGTTGTTAGAGCAGTCTTTCTAAAGAGTCAAAACCTCAGTCCAATTTAAGGGTTGATTCTTATCCCTTAAAGCAACAGCCTCCTCTTAGGCATCATACAAAGATAAACCTTTCATACCAGTAGACTTGGACAGTCTAATCTCCTCTTGGATCTCAAAGTCATTCTCAAGTTCCTTACAAACACAGGAAAAACCCTGGTCAGTTAATCAATATCCAGTAGAGTTAAAATCTATGTACGTTCAAAAACTCAAACTTTCTTCCAAATTTCCCCAGATAGGGTCAAATCACTACCAATAAACCTTTATCAGAACCTCAAGGCATCTGATATCTCAACTCTTCTGTAAATCCTCAGCAAGAGTTTATTCCCCATTTTGGACCTGCCTCTGGATCTCAATAATCCTCAGCAGAAGCCAGCCTTTTCTTAGGCTTTGTATAATGATTTTTCCTCAGCAGAGTTAATCTCAGAAGCACTCTCTTTTTTAGTCAATCACCTTTTAAAACGCTCTCTTGCTGAGTCAGTCTCTTTTCATCCTCAATCTTGGGCTTTGTACAAGACACCATAAACACTCTCTTGTTGAGTCGTCTTTTTTTTTAGCATCAATCTTGGGCTTTGTACAAGACATATATAAACTTTCTCCAGCCAATTCAAAATCTTCATAACCTTCTCTTAAGCTCTGGATAAATATCTTCCCAGCGGAGTCAATTCCTCCCAGCCTCCTCTTAGGCTTTGTATAATGATTTTCCTCAGTAGAGTTAGCCTCAATCTTAGGCTTTGTACAAAGCAAATCATACTCTCCAGCTGAGTCAATCCCATTTTAGCCGCAATCTTGGGTTTTGTATAAGACAGATAAAACCTCTCACTAGTAGAGTCAGTTTCTTTTTTAGCCTCAATCTTGGGCTTTGTACAAGACACCATATAAAATCTCCGTAAACACTCTCTTGTTGAGTCAGTCTCATTTTAGCCTCAATCTTGGGCTTTGTACAAGACAGACAAAATATTTCCCCGAAAAAGTCAACTTTTAGCCTCCTCTTAGGCTTTGTATAATGATATCCCCAAAAGGGTCAACTCTCTTTTAGCCTCAACTTGGGCTTTGTACAAGACAGATAAACACTTTCTTGTTGAGTCAGCCTTTTCTAGCCTCCTCTTAGGCTTTGTATAAGGACTTCTCTAGTGGAGTCAATCAATCTCTTAGCTTCAACCTTGGGCTTTGATCAAGGCACATACAAAAATCAACATCCCCTCAGAGGAAATCAAAAACTCTCTGTAGGAAGACATTTCTCTCTGTTATCACTCTTCAAAATAGAAAATCAAACAACCCCTAATCCCAGATAACTGTTGTAAGTGACACACTTGTCGATTCAAATATCCAAGTTGTCATCCATCTCTTATCCTGGTAAAACTTCCTCTTTCGTCTAATTGTTGTAAGTGGAAAGCCTCTGGATTATTTACATCCACACCATTGCCTCTCTCTTAGCATGAAGAACTCCTAAGGAAAAATGGCATTGCTCAACACTGAGTTAAAGTTTTCCCCTTCAGGATAAATCCCTTATAAATAAATTATGGCATTGTTGGATTCACATATCCCAGTTAAAGTAATTCTCCTTTATAATCAGTCGCCCAACAGTTGTGATAAACAGACGAGATGTCTCCCATTAGAGATGACAAATTCTCTCTCAGTCAAACCTTTAGCTTCAATCTTGGGCTTTGAACAAGACACAAAAAACCTTTTAGCTTCAATCTTGGGCTTTGAACAAGACACCAAATATCTCTTTCCTCCCATAGAATAGGAGGAACTACGATTGCTCTGATTTCCCTATTTATCTTTAACGGGAATACGTAGGCATAAGATTGCGAAATCTTAGCGAGCATACCAATCAAAAACTTTAGGCCCAGTACCTTCACATACCAATCAAAAACATTAGGTATAGTACCTTCACATCAATCAAAACATAGGTCCGGTACCTTGCCAAAATCATCAAAAACTCTCTCTCTCTCAAACATCTCCCAAAGAAGAAATTTTCCCATTTACAGATAAACGCCATCAAGTAGAAAGCAGTAAGGAAAATTGTTAATAGCCTATGGATAACCACATATAGGATGGGTAACTGACAACTCCCCATCGTATAACCTGACCCCGAACTCCCCGAATCTCTTAAGCGTTTGTTCAGTTAAACATTTGCATGCAAGGTTAGTTTTAGATAGCTTCCCTTTCCTTTCCAGCTTCACGGGATAAATAAGAAATCAGAAAGTAGCACCCCAACTCCTACCATTGCGGTGAGGAGAAACCCATGGCGATAAGGTGGTCGCGTCACCGACAAAAATCGTACGCTACAAGTAGATTACTTCTTTAAGACCAAACTTTTATAAATCTCTGGTAATATCTCTCTCCCTTAACTTTTTACTTCCCGCTTATTTTCTTTCTGCTGCATATGTAAATGTTTTTATGATTTTTTTAAACTTTAATTCTAAAAATAATTTTATTTTAGACCCATGTTTTTCAAGCCCCCACAATTCACCCATCCTCTTTTTTGTGTGCAGTCATTCAACATAGGTGGGAAAGTACAATTGACAACTCCATGTCAATATGCTCTAGCAGGGGAAAAGGAGGAAGATGTTGCAACATCTTTGCGAGTCAAATCTACTTTGGTGATAGTTTCTAATAGATGTGATGGAAGAAAATTCGAAAACAACCCCTTTCATGCAACTTTTTTGAAAAGTGAACTTAGTTGTAAGAATTTCTCTGCGTGTTAGGGGCCATGTATGGTTTTATTTTCTACAATAGTTGATGTCCATTTTCAGTTCTTTCCAACCGCCCAAGAAAAACTTCTTACGTGTTCCCACCTTGACCATTTGTTCTCTCCTGGGACAAAAGAGAATATGGGGTTCGGGCCTATTTTGAGTTTTTGATCTAGGTTATGTCTAGAGGCTTAGTAAAAGGTAGGAGGGTGAAATCACGAGTTCTAGTTTTGAATTGGTACAATCACTGGGCCGGGCTATTTGTCATCTTTTTAGATAATCATCTTTCAAATTCTTTGGGCCGATATGATTTACCGTATCCCTTTGATAATAATTAATTATGGCACCCTCTAATTATATGTTGGCACCCCTTTGGACCGTAAGTCTTTTTCTCCAATTTTAGGGAACTCTCATAGTTCTCCAGATTACTTGTTTGATATCTCTGATTTTCAAAAATGAATTTTAAAAGATGATGTACATCCCCCTTTCATCTTTTCTTGGTTATTGGAAGATTTTTGACCCCCTACCACATCATTTGGGGATTATCACTATCTCTTTTATTTATGTGGTATTAGAACCTAATCATATGGATCTTATGCTTGCTGGTTTTGCTTCTAAGTCTTCAGTAGATCTTTAAGAGTTAAATAATGCAGCTTTAGTTTCTCCTTGTGAAGTTCGGGCATGAGATTTGAGCTCAACTCCTATTTCGGGTAAAGTGTCACCGGTTTTCTCCTTTCCTTCTTTTGAAACAACTATTAATGAACCTTGTACCTATATTGGTTTTTGTTTCCAAGATAGAGTTCCTATGTCTTTACCAAAATGAGGCTTGTTTTCACAAGGTTTTTCTTTATCTATTTGACTTCAAGGCACTTTTTTTTATGTCGTCTCCTATTTTTATGACTCAGGTTCCTTCTTTAGTAGGGGTTCTGATGCTTTTTAGAAAATAATGGAAACTAAGATCCTTAGGTATACCAAATAGATATGGTAATCTTTAGTAAAGAATGACGAGAGTGAATTATTAAAGTTAGTGGGCCTGGAAAATGGCGTTGAGTCTCAAAAGAGAGCTCGGTCGACTAGGGGTTCTCGTCAATGTTAGTCTATCCTTTTAATTTAAAGGGTTTGGGGGGAGGGATCAAGAAGAGTAAAGTGAGGGATCTTATCGGGGAATATTACTTATGTTTTATACCTATCTCGGTAACTAATCTTTCTGAGATTCCTCATTCTCTAGTCTACTCCCTAATGGATAATAAGTTATGCGAGTGGAGTTTTTATCCGTTTGGGGAGGAGTAATGGTGTCCTCTCAGTCTAGTATAGTTGAAAAAGAATATCTTTGTTTTTTTTTCTGTTTCTGGGTTTCTTCTTTACTTTTTTAGATTTGGGGTCGTCTAACTCTTTATTTTTTTTTTATAAATATGTACTCCAAGGGCTCTTTAGCTAATAAAAGAGATATGTGAGCAGACTTATCTTCTAGGAAAGCTAGATTTGGAGGTGATATTTGGTGTGTTATGGAGGATTTTAACTCCATTTGATCGTCTACTAAGATGGTAGGTATGGGTGTTTCTTCTAGTTCTTCTAGGATAATGGATTGTCTGATTTTTTCAAATTTTATGTCTCAAATGGAGGCTATAGATTTACCAATGGCAGAAAGTTCACTTGGTTCTAACCTAAAGGTGGGACGACTAGTAAGATTGATCATATTTTGATTTCTAGTAGGTGAATGTACAATTAGGATGAGGTATCTCAATAGGCTCACCCGAGGGATGTTTCTAATCATTGTCATATTATCCTGGAGTACGATAATCAATTGTGAGATTCCAAACCTTTTAGATTTAATAATCACTGGCTAGCTCATAACACTCAACCCGAGTTAGTGACTTATTTATATAATACTAATGAGTTCCATGGTTGTAAAACGGAAAATAGTAAGGTTGATTTACTGGCTCATCTTAGAGACTTATCCAGGGAAGAGATTGAGACTAGATCCAAAGCGATTGCGGACTTTTGACCCCTCCATATGATTAAAGACTCCCAATTATTTCTGAGATCTCGATATAAATGGCTAGAGGATGGTGATACTAATTATGGTTTCTTTCATGCTTCTATTAAGGGTGGGAGCTTAAGGAATGATATCTTAACAGTGAAAGTTGGGGGGGTCTATAATGAAGGGGTGTCTAATATTAGATGAAAGGAAGTGAACCATTTCACTGAGATTTTTAAAGAACTTGACGTTGATAGTTCTCATCTAGATGGTGTAGTCTTAGTCTCTCTTTTGGATGATGATAATCTTTCCTTATCAGCCTCATTTAGTCTCTAGGAGCTTGATGCGACAGTGTCCCAATGTGAAGGTAATAAAACTCCAAGTCTATATAGTTTTAACTTCTCATTTTTTAAAAGATTATGGAACCTTCTTAGAGTTTACCTAGGGATCATGTTTTATCAATTCCATCGTTTTTCATCTCTACCTCAAATTTTACTTCTTACTTTATGACTTTGATCCCTAAGGTGTCTGGAGATCCAGTCATGTGCAGGGTAATTGTCTGTTTGTGATAAAGGAAAACCTTAAATTGGTGAAAGAAAAATTAAGAAGGTGAAATGTGGAAGTGTTTGGCAAAGTCAATATAGAAGTGGAAGAGGCTATAAGAGATCTTAATATTCTGGATTGAGAAGCAACATATCTTAATATAGGGGGTATCTTAGCAGATAAGAGAGTGGAAGCTACTAAAAAGGTTTAGATTAATTTGCAACGTAAGACAAGAATGTTGAGGCAAAAATAAATATTTAAATGGATTAGATATGGAGATGAAAATTCGAGGTTCTTTCATTCTTTTATGAAGCACGAGTTCATGAGAAATGGCATTGTGTTTTAAATTCTTCAAGAGGTAGGCTTACTCAAGTGGGCGACATCAAGGGGGAAATTAAAGATCATTTTTGTGATATGCTTAAAGAACCATGGGGGAGAAGACTTGAGTTACTAGGAGTGAAGTTTAAAGTCCTAAATAAGGATGAATGTGTTAGATTAGAAGACCCTTTTTTGCTTAGAAGAGATTAAAGATGCTATTTGATTGAGTGAAGGAGATAAAAGTCTAGGGCCATAAGGGTTTAACAAGTGATTTTTCATAACTTGTTGGGATACTATTAAAGATGACTTTGTTACTTTTTGAATGAATTCATACATATGGAAAACTTCCGAAAACAATCATTGCTAACATTCTAGCCTTGATGCCGATTTTATAGGGAAATTCCTTGATGGATTTAAAGAAGTCAAGAAAATGTTAGTCCAAGTTAAACTTTTATCTTAAGAATGGTTGATTTTTAAGTTCAAAGGATTTATTGGTTGTAATTTAGACTCTTGGAATTCAAATTTTGTAACTAGTCTTCCTAAGGTTTTTTCTATGTGTAAAGGTCAAAGTACACTTTCTACTCTCTTTATATCATTTTGCTTATAAAAAAATAACTTTGTTAAGGGTTTTTTTTGTTTATGTCATCCCTTGATTTTGAAATCTTTATTTTTACTATTATTAATATATTTACGAGGGTATTGTGAGTGATTTTTTATTTTTTAGGTGTAAATATAGTATAAATATCAATTAATCATTTTTAAAATATGCATTTTCACCTCCAATTTTTAATTTTATAAAAATAAATTACAAAAAAAAAAAGATTTTGTTAGTAATCAAACCACATTATCATTTATTAATTTTTTTTAGAAGAAACAAATTAGGAATTTGCAAAAAATTTCTGAGAAGACATTTTCTATATAGTATGTGGTTGTAGAAATTCTAATATATTTTCTATATTTAATAATTAAATATAGATTTAATATCCTTTTTACATAGATAACAATATTGTCTCCTCAATGTATATTTTTCATATAGATAATTTGAATATAGTTGAACAATTTTCTATAAAAAAAAAAACATGTCCCCTTTCTATTACCAAAGGATGAAAAGTTATTTAAAAAATTAGATATAAAGATTATGAAGTATTTTTATGCCACCCCTTTATTGAATATTCCTAAGAGACATTTATTAGGTATGCAAAAAGGACAATTAAAATATATAATGTACCTTAATGCTACTAATATTTAATTGTTTTTAGTATTGCATTAGACTTACATGCTATAAATTGATCAAATCTCATTGAATTTACAAAATAAAAAAGAAAATAATATGGCTAAAATTCTCATGTTTGTTTATATAGTTTTATTTCTCTCCCTATTTCTTTTCACTACAGAGGGCTTGCAATGTGAAACAGATGCAGATTGTCCAATTGAATTAACTATTCCAGAGACATTGAGTGTCGTTTATAAGTGCTTTGACAAAGTATGTGTAATGTTTAGGGAGGTTCAACAATCACCATAGTTGCAAGATGAGCTGCCATTTAAGATTTATGCTTTCAACCAATAATTGTATTTTTTTTACATATTTATAATAATTTCAGGTAAATTGAAATTATGACTTTGTTCTCAAAATTTTCAATAATGAAATAAAAAAGACAATAAAAATTGTAATAATTTAATTTTTCATTTTCTCTTAATGTTGGATGTATTCCTTGGCTTCTAAGTTTTCCATATGAATAAGTAATTTGAGTTATGATTAGAATATATTTAATATATAAATTTAGTATATCATTTTATTTTGAATTCTATTTATTTAAAATATAGTTAACAAAAATTACTATAATTTTGTTATGTTTTGGTTATGTCAGTTTTTTAAGTTTTTTTCCTTTTTTTCTTTTTTTGTTTTTTTCTTTTTTTCTTTTCTCTTTTTTGGTTATATAAGTTTTTTAAGTTAACGAAAATATAGGACATAATTTATTAAGTTTTTTGTTTACATGAAAGAGAAAAGAAAAAAAGAAAAGCGAAAAATTAATAAATTATGTCCTAATAAATGATACTCCTACATCATCTTCTAATAGTGTTGAAGAGAGACAAGACAATTGTTTATTTATCATTACAAGAAATCTCCTATGATTAGCACCTAATTTGTCAAGTATATCTATGTTAGATATTATACTATATCAAGGGTAGTTTAGTCTTTTGATATTTTGTATTTATGCCTTTATATTGTTTTATATTGTGATACTTTTATCATTCCTAATTAAAGCCTAGCCATTTTGTCTTCTCTCTATCTATATGAATCCCTAATGTTAACATAACATCAAAGAGATTGACTGATTCTATTAGGGTGTTGGGTGTTTGATGACAACTCTTACTCAATCTCTACAATAAGGTTTAATTTGTTCTCACCTTCAATTTTTGATTCGGTGATTCTCAAATCTTGAATGCAATTTATTATACTGGAACATGTTTGTGAAATTTGAGTGCATTTGTTTTCAAAAACACCTTGATTTTGATTCCCTTTGGTTCCCTCATAGTTCGTTATATTTAGCCATGGTAACAGGGCGGGTTGTGGATAGTTTTTATCTCCTCCAAACTCAAATTCAAATCTCTAAACAATCCATATTTTCCACCCATAACCCTAACAGGGATGGAGAACTAAAACTCAAACTCGTTCCAAACGGGTTCAGATAACTCCGCCCCGCCACCATTCATTTAGTGAAATCAATTTCTTTTAATAGAAATATTTGTTTTTTCCAATATCAAATTATATTACAAATAATAAAATACAATAATCTAAAAATATTCTATCAGACATTCAAATATTTTAAATAACAAATATAAAATCAAAATATCAAAATATTGACCACATATTTAATAATAAAAATTATCAAAACAAGATAATAAAGTATATAATAAAATAAACGAAGCAGGTTCGGGGCTGGGTTCTAGTGTCCCCATTACCCGACCTGTCCCTATATTTTGTAATCGAGGATAACCCAAACCTGAACCCAAACCCAGTCAAAGCAGGTTTCCCTGTCAAATTTGGGGCGGGTTCGGGTGGGTACCCATGGGTACGAGTTATTTTGCCATGCCTAATTATATTTGTGTGTGTTTGCGGAATTCGAGTGAATTTGTTTTCGCCAACACATTGATTTTGATTCCCTTTGGTTCTCTCATAGTTTATTGCAATGGCTGGTGATAAAGATGATTCTACAGTGATCATAATTCGGCTTTATTTCTCAGGACTAATTCTCGTGGTCTTATTCTACTATCTCTATAAGTTAATGATATAATTATTACAAATGACAATGTTGATGGGATTAATGAGTTAAAATTACAATTAGCTAAATAATTTAAGATGGAGATTTAGGCACTCTATGTTATTTTGTAGGTATTTAGGTTGCATACTTCCCTAGATGTTATCTTTTTTCTCAATATAAATATATTGTCAATTTTTTTGAACAAACTCGCATTTTTTATACTAGCTCAACAGATAGCCCTCTTGAGATAAATGTGAAACATCCCCCCTGTAATACCCCAAATTTTGACCACTAAATTTTCTCATCATTGTGAAAATCATCATCACAATATGGATGTACCTTTATGCTTCATCAGTCTCCCCAAAGATGGGTGAGCATTGACTACAATCAAAATTAGGGTTTCAAGCCCTCTCTGAGTGCTTAGACAAAGGATCAATCAAGAAATGACATGATCTTCAACTTGTCTAATCTCTTAAACATCCACAATGAATCAAAAAGGACTCCCACTTCAAGGATTAAGCACAAGGCTACTCCCTTCTAGGTGGATCAAGTCTCAAGATCGACAGTGTCACCAAATTAGGGTTTTGGTCGACCAGGGCCTCCAGATGGAAAATTTCATCTGGGCACAAGCCATTGATCCAAAACATAACCTAATATGCTTCATGGAACCTCATGAACCCATGCATCAAGTCAATTTTGCCTCAGGGGATGCATTCATCAAAAATCAGGAATTAGGGTTTCTTGACCTAATTCACCCCTAAGTTGACTTTTGGGACAAACCATGAGCCAAGACCTCAAGAGATGATTTGAGGGTCTCTAATATACCATATTGATCCATTTGGAACAATGGATTGATCCAAGAAGTTTGAGCAACAAGTCTCAATTCCATCTGCACCACAATTAGGGTTTTAAGGGAAAAGTCAACTGTAACTTTGACTTTTGACCAGGACATGCTCCCAAACCCTAATACATGATTGAATATACCCTATGACACCCATGGAACATGTCCATCAAGTTTGATTTAGGTCAAGGACATGATTTCCTGAAGAATTGCACAGTTTGGAATTCATCTGATAAAAAGTCAACCGTGCACAAAAGTCAACTTTGACTTTTTGAGATTTTTCACCAAAATGGATTTTTAACCCTAAAATGATGTTAATGTATGATTTGAATCATCATTCATCAAGAAAAATCAAGAAAAGTGAGATAACTTGTAAAAGGGGTAACCATAAAACTTAGAAATTTTTCTAAGTTAAAAATAAAGTGGCAAAGGTACCAACTTTGGAGGACCATAACTCCTAAACCACAAGGCCATTTTTTCTCATCCAAAGATGGATTTGTAGCCCTCATTATCACCTACAAAAACTTCAACTACAATTCATTAAGGATTTTGAGTTATGGAGTGATCAAAGTGGCTGAAAAGTGAAAATGTCACTTTTTCCAACACTTAGTGAAATTTTCACTAAGTCAGATTCTGCCTCACTTTTTGCCAAATGTAGGGGGATTTTTCACTTGGAATCAAAAGAGATCAAAACCAAACTTGTTCAAACAGTTGTTGTATCATGTAAGAGCTTTCCAAAATGGCCAAGAACATTGCCAAATTCAACCTACACCATGAGATACAACATTGCCAAGTTGCCTTGCTGAAATCTGTCAACGCAAGGCAGAATTTGCAACTTTGGTCGATTTGCCAAAATCAGCCAAATTCAATTGCTCCAATCCACTTGGACACCTCAGAGTATTGAATCTAAAGGGGACAATCACTGATCCAAGCCTCCAAAGTCCATGGAACAAGAAATAGCATGTTGAACCTAGAATGGCCAAAATAGGGACAAGACTTCAAATTTGGAATGAGGCATTCAATGGAACCATCAAGGTGGCATGGACTGAGCCATTCTCATCTGAAATCAGTCAAGACTTATCCAAGACCAAGGGGACCAAAGCTCTGTGCCCTAACCTCTAGTCAATGGCTAGAGGAGACTTGGATTTTCATTTGCCAACATTGGCCAAACCTACTTACCAGCTGCCATGCACTATTCCTTGCAAAACAAACTTGCTCTACTATAAATAGAGCTCAATTGTGGTCAGTTTAAGTACACCAAAGCCATCTAACAGATGCTTTCCTCAAAATATCTTTCTCTTGGCAAAAATGCCTTTCTTAGCAAGGTAGCTATCGGGTTTTGAGTTTGAGAGCAATTCTGCACAAACCAATCACTCACACACCTCACACACATCACATATGAGCTGATCAAACACTCACATAACTTCTGAAACATCAATTTCATGAAATCACCAGCTGGTTGCTCAAGGTTTTAACCAAAGTGCAGCTGAGGTGCCACAAAATGATCCAGCCAATTTCAATCAAGTCCAACCATCCAAACACAATCCATAGGGTGTAGGGAAGCTGTTCAGATCATCACCACTCATCTGTAACACCTCCAAATCAAAAATCACTGTGAACTTGCTGTCACGACTTGGAGGTAAGCACATACTTGGTCATCTCTCAATCTATGCATATTTCCTCGCACAATAATTTGGCCATATGTTCATAATCATGCATGGAATGTTTTCCCTCAATTAATTGCATTGTTTGAATCGTGTATCAAAAATCCTAGCCTTCATGCAGAAATTAGGGTTCTTGAGGTCTCTTCGTGATTTCTTGTTGTATGTTTAATTTAAATGAAATTAAAGTACATAGACATGATCGTGAGGTTGAGACGAGCATAATGATATGTGGATTGCATGATATGATTACGTATTCATGGAGATTGGATAGAAAACGCAAATCTGAGAAACCAAGAACACGCGCGTGTTCTTCAGCTGTTCTTGGCGCCTTTTCCACAAATTCAAATATTTGAATTTTGTGATTTTGTTTAATTGATTCAAAAATTAATTTCTCTCTGAGTTTTAATGATTTTGAGTTGATTCTTTTTTTAATAATTCACAAAAATGTTAAAATATTTTATTTTCCCAAAAAATCCCAAAAATATTATTTATTTCATATAATTGATATTTTTGTAAAGAATTAATATTTTGATTGTTTTTGGCATTTTAAATATTTTTTCTACATTGATTTTGCAACTTTTAATGCTTTCTAATTATTTTGTAGGTCAATACTTAATTTTTGAAGCATTAATCCAAGATCACAATTTGTTTTCCATGTGTTAAACAATTTTTGATCATTTTAATTGAATTTTTATTCAATTAAATACATTTTTGAAAACAAATTAGGGTTTTGGATTAATTCAACCTTCATAAATCATTTTCAAAAACTTTGGGCCTCTTGAGAGAGTGTAAGACCCATCCCCCCTTGTACAAAAACTTTTTGGGCCTCACTCATTGTATAAGTCCCTCTGTACAAGTAAACGGCGCGATCGTCGCCCGTTTAAAAATAAAAATCATCTGGGCCTCTCCTTGAGCTATAAGACCCATTCAAAACACTTTGGGTCTCTATTAGAGTGTAAGACCCAATCCCCCTTTTAACCAAAACATTTTGGGCCTCACTTATTGTATAAGTCCCTCCGCGTTAAAAGAAAACCTCGGCGCGATCGCCATTTTTAAACGAAAAATCATTTGGGCATACCCTCGTGTTATAAGCCCCACTATTTTCCTTTAAACTTTTTGGGCCTCTTGAGAGAGTGTAAGACCCATCCCTTTGTACAGAAAACCATTTTTGGGCCCCAGTCACTTGTATAAGTCCCTCTGTACAAATTCAACAGTGCGCTCACTGATAAAACCCTGGGCCTCTCCTTGAGCTGTAAGCCCCAAATCTTTCTTTTTCAAAGCACTTTCTCCTTTGATTTTGAATATACTGTTGTTTTCAATCTTTCTTTGTTGAACAACTAACCAAACAGCATGGAAGCTCTACCACCGAGTAAGTGGTTATCGCTTTCATTTACTGCTTTCATATTATAAACTGTATTGTGGGGCTGCTCACTGTAAGTCTCCTTTCATAAACTCATATCTACTGTGTAATATTAGTATAGATATTTCGAGTTTCCCCGGCTACTACGTCTAGAACTAGGTGACGCCGTTTCACTTGTCCGTAGAAATAGATGCCTAGATCCCCAATAGGAGCACCAGATACAGTCTTCTCTTCGGCTGTCCTCCTTAGGAATCGTCAAGAAGCTCTACTCCCCAAGATGAATGTATTCTCCGTGAATAGCATCTTTGAGTTTCTTCCAAATTCTCGAACTTTCCTGACTTGATCTATTCCTCGTGGATAGCTTGCCTTGAATGTCTCGGGGTTTGGGTACCCACTACGGTCATAATCTTGGACCTTAACTAAGGAACCCTCTTTAAAAGCTAAAAGTCGCTGGATAGTAAACCTCGCACGTTTACCAGTGATTTTTATCTTTAAAAGAGTTATCTCTCCTAATGGAAAGGAGATGATAGACTCACGGGCTTCTTAAAAGCATCGGCCTCCTCTTGGGCATTATTCAAGGACCAGTCGGCTTCTTAAAAGTATTCACAGCCTCCTCTTAGGCTTCGTATAATGATCTCTTCCCCCGGGAATGATAGCCTCCTCTTGGGCTTAGTACAAGGACCGGTCGGCTTCTTAAAAGTCTCCAGCCTCCTCTTGGGCTTCGTACAAATTGTCTCGACGATCTCCTAGAGGTATAGGAACAGAACTTAGTAATCTTCATAGAACAGTCCTTTCATAGAGTCTACTACAGTTTCTCGAAGGATAGTACAAAAGATAAAACTCTAGACACGGACAGTCTAACTTCCTTGAGTCTCAAAGACATTCTCAAGCACCCTTCGTTAAATAGGAAGGAAACCCGCAGACTCGGACAGTCTCAATCCCCTTTGGATTTCCCGTTTCCTCAAAGAGAAGGAAATATCCCTGATCCTCAAATCAAATCCCTGAGTACAGAAATGCTCATATAAGAACTGATTTTCTCTTTTAAAATCAGTATATTGGATCTGTCACTCAACTGAAACAGTTACAATAGCCTCCATCTCGGGCTTCGTACGAGATACCAAAATTCTCCCCAGTGGAGTCAAAACAACCTTTTCGCCTCTCTCTCGGGCTTTGTACGAGATACAAAAACACTCTCTTACCGAGTATAAAAGATTCTCCAACTGAGTCAACTCTTTGCTAGCCTCCTCTTAGGATTTGTATAACGATATGCCCCACTGGGTCGAACCCTTTTAGCCTCTTTCTCGGGCTTTGTACGAGACACGAAATAGCCTCCTCTTAGGCTTTGTATAATGATTTTCCTAGCGGAAATTAGCCTCCTCTTAGGCTTCGTATAAGAAAACCACTGGTTGATCCAATTAACCTGTTAGCATCAAAGCTGTGCATCGTTCACAGTACACAAACATCAACAACTCCTTTCCCTTCATCTAATCGTTGTAAGCGGCAAGCCTCTGGATCATCTATATCCACGCCACTGTCCCTCTTTTAGCATGAGAAATTCCTAAGGAAAGATGGCATTGCTCTACACTGAGTTAAAGTCTTCTCCTTCAGGTTAAAACCCTTTCTTCGGAAATTATGGCATTACTCGGATCCGCGTATCCCAGTTAAAGTAATTCTCCTTCTCCCCTCTTTAGAGATGACAAATTCTCTCTAAAGCCGAGGTCTTTCAGCTTCACGTCTTGGGCTTTGAACAAGACACAAATCACCTTTAGCTTCACATCTTGGGCTTTGAACAAGATACAAATCACCTTTCGCTTCACGTCTTGGGCTTTGAACAAGACACCAAAAACCAATTTCCTCCCATAGAATAGGAGGAACTACGAACGCTCTGATTTCCCTGTTTCGGTAAACGGGAATACGTAGGCATAAGATCGAAAGAAAAGATCTTAGCGAGCGCAATCAACAAAAAACCCAAATCCCATATCTCCATCAGTCACAAGCAGTATTTTAAAAGCATCAGCCTAACATCCTAATCCTTGTTCCCCGCTAGAAATTCCTAGAAAGAAAGAAAACCGTATTGGCGAAAATACAAATAACCAGTACAAAGGCCCCCCACATTGATAGCATCTGTAACCTAACAGACCGCTGTTTAAACTCAGTATGCAAGCAGGGTTAATTGGAGACATCTATTTCCCTTCCTTATTCAGTTCACAATAGGATAAAAAATGAATCGACCTGTAGTTTTAAGCTCAAACCGCAGAGAGCGACCAGCGCTTAAGAACCGCGTCCAAAATCGCTCGCTACAGAAAAATGGCGCCCATCGTGGGGCTTCTTCTTTCTTTCCTTCTGTTTTCCTTGTGTAGAGACTACAGAGTGGTAACTCAGCCGGGGAGCCATTTCTGTCAGGAACTTAGGAATCATAGCTTTATAGGTCTAGGATGATTAGGACAAATATATATACTGCTTTTCCTAATTGCTATACGTGTTTATTTTTCTGCTAATGGGAATGCGGGTGATGCCGTATGTGGAAAGATTGAGTATACACCTAGAAAAGCCAAACCCTTTCGTAGTGCGGAAGCTATCGGAAATAGCTGTTACGCGATACTACCCTCATTTGAGGCTGGTGATCTATTCTCGGTGAATAGCACTTACTCTAAGATTGCACACAACTCGCTGGCGATCCGCTTGTTGTCTGCCTTCCTGGGAGGAGCTGATGATAATGAGTACAGGTACAAAAATCACCCTAGTATAAACCTTTGGGGATGGGTAGAGCCTTGACTTCATGACAACGACCCTCTGACCCCATGTTTTTTCTATGTTTTTATGTGCTGCATTCATGCATTCATTTAATAAAACATTAAAACATTCAAAAAATTTCTCTTCTAGTCTCTTTGTTTTTCAAATTAAACTAAGACTGTGATTGCAAATATCAGAGAAAAAGATTGCATAAATGGATTTCGGTAGAAGGAGAACTCACCAGTATACCTTCAAGGTTCCAAAACTAGGGGATTTGAGAAAGTTAGCAAGGATGATCGTCAACCCAGAGGCTTTCAGAGCCAAGCACGGTGGTTTGCTACCACTGTTAAGAGTCCATGTGATTAAGGGGATCATGGACGCGCTCATTCAATTCTACGATCCGGTTTATCATTGTTTCACATTCCCGGATTACCAGCTTGCACCAACGCTGGAGGAGTATTCTCATCTGACTGATTTACATATCACTGATCGAGCTCCATTTTCTGGACTGGAAGAAATTCCAAAGAATCAGACTATTGCAATAGCAATTCATTTGGACGAGTCTGAGGTCAGGACTCACATGACTACTAAGGGTGGCATCCAAGGTTTTCCAGCCCAGTTCTTGACAAAGAAAGCTCTATACTTCGCTAGTATAGGGAACGGGACTGCTTTTGAAAGCATCTTTGTCTTGCTCACCTACGGGTTATTTTTGTTTCCCAACATCAATAACTTCGTCGATATCAACGCTATTAAGGTTTTTCTCATTGGAAACCCTGTGCCGACTTTGCTCGCAGATGCGTATCATTCTGTACACTTAGGAAATTTGTACATCAGAGGAGAGATCACATGCTGTGTACCTTTGCTCTACAAATGGTTTATCTCTCACTTGCCCAAGTCTGCTGCTTTTTGGGATTGCAAGAGTGTCTTACGTTGGTCGCAGAAGATCATGTCTCTCACCAATTCTGGTATAGATTGGTGTAATAGGATTTACGAGGGAATCAAAATCATTGACCGTTGTGGAAACTTTCCCAGCGTACCCCTCATAGGAACTAAAGAAGGAATCAACTATCATCCGATATTAGTTCTTCGTCAATTTGGATACCCGATGAGACACATCCCACTGGGTGTTCATCTGGAAGGTCTTTTCTTCAAAGAAGGAGAAAACGACAGAGCACTAAAGATGGAAATAGTGCAAGCTTGGAAACATGTTCGTAAGAAAGGACGAGAGTCTCTGGGAAAACCGGACTGTGTCTCGGTGGAGCCTTATCTCTACTGGGTACAAACTAGAGCTCTCAAGCTAAAGATGCCTTATCCTCGTTACGGAATTCTTCCGCCGAGGGAAATTGTCATGTACTTCATGACGGAAACTGAAAGGCTTCAGGTTAATCTCAACAAAGTTCAAAAGGAAAGAAGATCTTGGAAGAACAAGTACCGCACCTTCGACGTAGAGTGTATCCAAATACAGCAACTACTAAAAGAGAAAGATGCTCTGATTGAAATTTTGGAGCAGCATGCTGTAGAGAATCAAGATGACCAAAGGAATTTGCTCGCTCCTTTCACCTGGCAAAGGAATGACAACCCGACAACGGCCAAGCGCCCCGGTCAAAGAAGAGGACTCGGGACCCATTAGTTTAGGTTTCTGTTTCTGCACTTTGTAATCTACTGTATTTCCATTTCTGTAATCCTTTGGAATTCAATAAAAAGGGGTTTCCCCACTGTTTGATATTTGCAATCTAATTGTCGAAGTTTATTTTGATTAAACCAAAAAAAAAACAATTAATATAATCATTGCATTCATCATTCTCACATCGCGTATTCTCCTTACCTACGAATCTCACGTTTGTGTCTCGGTTCTAGAGTCAAACTGTCTCATTCGTATAATACTCGGGCCAATCGTCAGAAAAGGATGGACGATCTTGAGGAAGAAAATAGAGAGTTGAAAGAAGAGATCGACGCTCTGAGAGAGGATATGAGAAAGCTTTGTAACGACATGCAAGCCATGGCGGAAGCTCAGCTACAAAGAACTGTGATCTCAGAGATCACCTCAACGCCCATCATAGAAAAGTATGATCCTAGGTATCAGATGCCGAAAGATCGTCCTTGGGGCATACCTGTTAACTATATCCCGGAAGGATATGTTCCGCCGATCACTAAAGATCTGGGAATCGCAACAGAAGCCGCTGGGCCTGAAGGTTACAAACTTCGGGAAAGCGAAGATGCCAGGGGCATACTCAAGACTCCTGAAGGTTACAAACTTCGGGAGGCGCCAAGACTTACTGTCGTAGTCACGGTACCACCCCCTGTGGTGCACACTGTCCCGGAAGGACAGATTCCACAGACACCTTCTGGTAAGAAGGAAACTATGTTCGATAGAATGGATGAATTCCAAGAACAATTCTTGGAAATGCAGAAAGAGCTGCAAGCCATTCGCGGTCAGGATCTATTTGGGAAGGACGCTGCAGACCTCTGCTTGGTCCCAAATGTGAAAGTCCCGCACAAGTTCCAAGTGCCCGACTTTGAAAAATACAAGGGTAACTCTTGCCCTCAGAGCCATCTGGTGATGTACGCTCGGCGGATGTCAGTTCAGACGGAGAATCAGGACCTGCTGATTCACTACTTCCAGGATAGTTTAACCGGTGCCACACTCAAATGGTACATGGGTTTAAACCGTACTACGATCAGCACATTCAGAGATCTTGGTACTGCCTTCGTCCAACAATACAAATACAATTTGGACATGGCACCCGACAGAGATCAACTCAGATCAATGTCACAAAAGGACAAGGAAACCTTTAAGGAGTATGCTCAAAGGTGGCGTGAAATTGCCGCTCAAATTTGTCCACCTCTTGAGGAAAAAGAGATGACAAAAATCTTCTTAAAGACCTTAAGCTCATTTTACTATGACCGAATGATTGCCAGTGCACCCAGTGATTTCACCGAAATGGTCGGCATGGGTGTACGTCTTGAGGAAGCCGTCCGAGAAGGACGTTTGGTAAAAGACACTGGATCAACGAGCGGTACTAAAAAATATGGTAGTGCTCTCCTTAAGAAAAAAGAGCAAGATATTGGGAATATCTCTCTCGGAAAGCAAAGGCGACGTTATCAGCCAGTAGCAGCTGTTACTCCTGCTATCGGCCCCGCGCCTGTTCCTATGTATCAACCTCAGATTGCGCAGAGCCAACCTGACCAACAAAGGACACAACAGCCTCTTCAGCAGGCTCTTCCTCCATATAACAACAATCGTACAACACGGCCACCAGGATTTGATCCTATACCCGTAACGTACGCAGAGCTGTTTCCGTTACTGCTGGCTAAGGGGCACATCCGGACTAAGTCCCCTTTCAGTTCCGGAAAATCTGCCTTTTTGGTTTAAAGCGGATCAAACATGCCCTTATCATCAAGGAGGTTCAGGGCATAACATTGAGACTTGTCTCAATTTCAAATCTGACGTGCAAAAGCTTATTAGGAGCGGGCTCTTATCTTTCAAAGATACGAATCCTAATGTTTTTAAAAACCCGCTGCCTCAACATGAGAAGGTTGCGGTCAATCTGATTGAGAAAGAGACTAATGATGTCTATCAAATTCACGATGTACTCTTGTTGAAGACCAATCTGGTCAAGATGCATTGTAGACAGAGTGGATATGACCATGTGCCACCTCATAACTATCACCAGTGTGATATCTGCTCTAAAGACAACCAGGGATGTTCTGTAGCGCAAGCAGCTCTACAGGAACAAATGGATCTTGGATGGATCCAAGAGCGCCGAGTTCGTGGAGTTAACATGGTTTACACTAATTCCAACGTCATTCAAAACCACGACGTCCGTGCGATGAATGCCAACTTGGTGGCGATGCACTCAAGGCAAAGCCAGTATCATAATCTGCCGCGGCACGATTACAGTTCTTGTCTGACTTGCTCGGTAAACAAACAGGGATGCTCTTTCATACAAGAGGCCCTCCAGCGTCAGATGGATCTTGGATGGATCCAAGACTACCATGATAGGAACTCTTATCAGATCAATATGGTTCAAATCTTCGATATCCGCGTAATGAATACCAACCTGGTAGAGTTACATGCTGAGCAGGTCCGACTTGGATTCTTAATATCACATGATTATCAAAACTGTAAAGCGGGTTGCGAAAACGATCGAGGTTGTACCCTTGTCCAGGAGGCACTTCAGCACTTGTTAAATCACTGGTGGATGCCAATCTATATGGACGAAGATACTCAGCAAATTAGTATCAGTAACAGGAATCCTACTCGTCGTCAAACTCAGGATGTCCGATCAATGGAAGGTAACCTAGTGAGGTTACATTGTATTCAAAATGGGCGTGGCCAGGTGCCACCACACAACTATGACAGTTGCAGCGTCTGTTCAGAAAGTAACCAAGGGTGTTACCTTGTGAAAGCAGCTCTTCAGGGTCAGATCGATCATGGAGAAATTCATCCATATCCAGGTTCAGGATCCATCATTTGGTCGCCGAACTACCTTGCCGATCAAGTTGAGGATGCTGTCACCATCTCTGGTCATCACCAGATCAGGGATGTTTTTGCCATCATCCCTCTATTTGATGAATCTAAAGTTCCCAACCAGGAACGGATCGAGATTACTTATGATGGTCAGAAAAATCAGAAGGTTCCCATAGTCATCTACCTACCGGGGCCACTACCGTATGAATCAGCTAAGGCAATCCCTTACAAATACGGTGCAACAATAATCGAGAATGGAAAGGAAATTCCATTACCCTCCGTCGTGAATATTGCAGACATCAGTCGTGTAACATGGAGCGGTCGAATCTTCAACCGAGGGGTTGGGGAATTCAACAAAGAAAAGGAACTTCAGGCAGAAATTCCTGATCCACCAGTCGGTCAATCTAGTAATCCCGACTTTTCAAAAGACAAAGATGAGATGCTAAAGCTCATCCAAAGGAGTGAATATAACATTGTTGATCAACTGTTACAGACTCCTTCAAAGATCTCGGTATTATCACTGTTACTCAGTTCAGAAGCACACAGAGAGGCTCTACAGAAAGTCTTGGAGCAAGCCTTTGTGGAACAGGATGTAACAATCAGACAATTCGATAGTATTGTCTCTAACATCACTTCCTGCAATAATTTGGGATTTAGTGATGAGGAATTACCTGAAGAGGGTCGCCGTCATAACATGGCGCTCAATATTACAGTTAACTGCCAGGACGATGCTTTAGCCAGCGTACTGGTAGACACAGGGTCAGCCCTGAATGTTATGCCGAAGTCCACTTTGATGCAATTATCATTCAAGGGCCCTCCGATGAGAGTCAGCGAGGTCGTCGTCAAAGCATTCGACGGATCCAGAAAAATAGTTATCGGCGAAGTTGATCTTCCCATAACTATTGGTCCTCACACTTTCCAAATCACTTTCCAGGTCATGGACATCCGGGCAACATACAGTTGTTTATTAGGAAGACCTTGGATACATCAGGCTGGAGCGGTCACTTCAACCCTCCACCAAAAGCTAAAGTTCGTCAAGAACGATCAACTTGTCACGGTTTGTGGGGAACAAGCCTTGCTCGTGAGTAACTTATCATCATCTACTTGTGTGGAACCCGAGGAGGTTATTGGGACTCAGTTCCAGGCACTATCAGTGAGCAAGTACAATCAGTTCAAAGAAGGAACTTTAATTTCTTCATACAAAGATGCTATCAAAGCGGTCGAGAGTACCGATACGACAGGATGGGGACGGCTTGTCATTCCTATTGACAATAGAACAAAGAAGGGTCTTGGTTTTTCTGCGACCTGTACCCAGACAGTTGCCAGTGATGAAAGTCTTCATCCCCTTCAAAACTTCTTCCACAGTGGAGGTTTTCTTCACCCAGTGTCTCAGACAGTTCATGCTATCAATGAGGAAGATCCCTCTGACACAGATGAAGAATGGAAGTCCTACCTTGACAAGGACGGTTATATGTCTCAGGAATAGGTGCCTATGCCTTTTTGCTTTCCTACAGAAAGTCCGAGATTTATACCAATATCAGATGTCGAAATGATCTACGGAGATTGTGATCCGGAAGGATGTCGTGCTCCGCCAAATTCATTAGAAGAAGACACTCTGATGAAAGACAATTTTGACTACACCTACTATGGCCCAATGGATGGTCTGCCAATGTGGCAACCTTACCCAGGAAACTTGGGGCAAGAAAGTCAGCCGAACAATGAAAATCAGCTGACCGTCATTGAACAGAATACCTATGTCCCCACCATGTCATGGGATCAACACTCAGGTCATTCGGAAACTACTCAACATGAAGATGAATTCGCAACATTTGCAGGACTTGAATTCATCAGCTATGCTTTTCCCGAGGTCAACGTCATTGAGAGAGATGACTCCTCCAGTTCCAAAGAAGTTTGGGACACTCTGGGAGAACCAAGTGGAAAATACGACTATATGGTCAAGTACACTGCTCCCGAAAGCTCTCGTATCAGGTTCGAAGATATCCAGCCAACTGGATGGGGAGATGTACCTGAGAGCACAAATGCTACGCAAAATACAACTGAGGAATTCTCCTACGACAATTCTGCCTGGGAGACAGATTCCAATGATCCTGCTCCACCAGAAATCAGCGTCATTTCTGAAGACAAATCAAGGAAGGTGCCAGACTTTGTGATTCACCGAGGAGTTCGCCGCCAATGGGTTACCGCCGAGATTCCGAAGGTCGTTCGCCAGTCAAAGTAATTGCCATCTTTAACCTTTCACCCTGCCCAGGTGAAACGGATATTTTGATAGGGCTCGTTTTCTGTAAATTTCCCTCTTCGCTTTGCCCAAAGCGACAGAGTTTTGTTTTATAGGGCTGTAGTTTCAAGATTCGACTTGTTCATTAATAAAATAACGTCGTTCTGTAATTTCCGCATTAATTGCTGTTTTCTCTTTTTGCTTTTTCAAAAAATGGTAATCCTAAAAAACATTCAATAATAAAAACAAGCAGTAAAATCAAAACACTGCACACACTTGCATTTTCTCTATCTCTTCTAAACACGAATCATCACGTCATGCAGATTGCTTGTTTTATACCCCGTTGAAACATACGATCCGATGCCTTCTTCCAACTTTGAGTTCCCGGTATTCGAGGCTGAAAAAGAAAATGACGACCAAATTCCAGAAGAGATCTCCCGACTACTCAGACAAGAGGAAAGGTCCATCGAACCTCACAAAGAGTCGTTGGAAACGGTAAACTTGGGTTCAGAGAAAGAGAGAAAAGAAATCAGGATCGGAGCACCGCTCAGTCCAACTGCCAGAGAGGGTTTGATAAAGCTTCTCAAAGAATTCCCCGATGTGTTCGCTTGGTCCTATCAGGATATGCCAGGGTTGGATACCAGCATCGTGGAACATCACTTACCGTTAAGATCGGAGTGTCCGCCAGTAAAGCAAAGGTTGAGACGGACTCACCCGGACATGGCCATCAAAATCAAAGAGGAGGTACAGAAACAGATCGACGCGGGTTTCCTCGCTACATCTGAATATCCTCAATGTTTAGCCAACATCGTACCCGTTCCCAAAAAGCAAGGAAGGGTCAGAATGTGTGTTGATTACAGAGATCTGAACAAGGCAAGTCCAAAGGACGACTTTCCTTTACCACACATTGACATGCTGGTTGACAGCACAGCAAAGTTCAAAGTATTCTCCTTCATGGATGGACTCTCGGGCTATAACCAGATCAAAATGGCGCCGAAAGACATGGAGAAAACTTCGTTCATTACCCCATGGGGTACCTTTTGTTACAAGGTAATGCCGTTCGGTTTGAAGAACGCCGGGGCAACCTATCAAAGGGCCATGACTACTCTGTTTCATGACATGATACACAAAGAAATCGAGGTATATGTCGATGATTTGATTGCAAAATCAAGAACAGAGGATGAGCACGTTGAACATCTGTCAAAATTGTTCGAACGTCTAAGAAAATTCAAGCTCCGCTTGAATCCCAACAAGTGCACCTTCGGTGTCCGTTCAGGGAAACTACTAGGGTTCATCGTCAGCCAGAAAGGGATTGAGGTTGATCCTGACAAGGTCAAGGCCATTCAAGAAATGCCTTCTCCGAAAACTGAAAAACAAGTCAGAGGATTCCTGGGACGTTTGAACTACATCTCCATATTCATATTCCTTATGACCGCCACTTGTGCGCCGATTTTCAAATTACTCAAAAAGAACCAGGATTGCGTTTGGTCAGAAGATTGCCAAACCGCCTTCGACAGTATCAAGGAATATCTGTTGAATCCTCTGATTCTATCACCTCCAGTGGAAGGGAGACCACTAATCATTTACCTCACAGTCTTAGAGGACTCAATGGGATGTGTACTTGGTCAACAAGACGAAACTAAACGAAAAGAGTCTGCCATTTACTATCTAAGCAAGAAATTCACCGACTGCGAGACTCGGTACACAATGCTTGAGAAAACTTGTTGCGCTTTAGCTTGGGCAGCCAAACGTCTTCGCCAGTACATGATTCGTCATACTACTTGGTTGGTCTCCGAAATGGATCCAATCAAGTACGTTTTCGAAAAACCTGCTCTCACGGGAAGGATTGCCCGTTGGCAGATGTTACTATCAGAATATGACATAGAGTACCATGCTCAGAAAGCCGTTAAAGGAAGTATTTTAGCCGATCATTTGGCTCATCAACCGATTGATGATCAAGAACCAATCGGGTTTGACTTCCCAGACGAAGATGTTATGTATCTAAAGATGAAAGATTGCGATGAACCGCTACCCAGTGAAGGGCAAGAACCAGGTTCCCAGTGGGGACTTATCTTTGACGGAGCAGTCAATCATTATGGAAACGGAATTGGGGCAATCATTGTTACCCCTCAGGGTTCCCACATTCCTTTCACTGCCAGACTTACGTTCAAATGTATGAACAATGAGGCCGAATACGAAGCATGTATTATGGGTCTCGAAGAAGCGATTGATTTAAGGATCAAAAACTTGGACGTATACGGCGACTCAGCCCTAGTGATCAATCAGATAAAAGGAGATTGGAATACATACCAATCAGGATTGATTCCTTACAAAGACTATGCAAGAAGGTTGCTACCCTTCTTCAACAGAGTCGACTTTCATCACATCCCTCGTGATGAGAATCACATGGCTGACGCATTAGCCACTCTCTCTTCCATGATTAGTGTAGGTCAATGGAATGACATACCTAAGATCGACATAATGCGCCTTGAACGGCCCGCTTACATCTTTGCGATTGAAGCAGTCATAGATGACAAACCTTGGTATCACGATATCAAATGCTTCCTTCAGAAACAAGAGTACCCATCTGGGGCACTCAGAAAAGATAAAAAGACCCTCAGAAGATTGGCTGGAAACTTCTTTCTGAGCGGTGACACTCTTTATAAGAGAAATTTTGACATGGTCTTGCTCCGATGCGTCGACAGACCAGAAGCAGACGTGCTCATGAAAGAAATTCATGAGGGATCCTTTGGCACTCATGCCAACGGACACACAATGGCGAGAAAAATCCTAAGAGCAGGGTACTATTGGTTGACCATGGAATCCGACTGCTACAAGTACATGAGGAGGTGTCACAAGTGTCAGATATACTCCGACAAAATTCATGTACCACCATCACATCTCAAAGTTCTTTCTTCCCCGTGGCCATTTTCCATATGGGGAATCGATATGATTGGTATGATTGAGCCCAAGGCTTCAAACGGACATCGGTTCATCCTGGTAGCCATTGACTATTTCACCAAGTGGGTCGAAGCAGCGTCATTCGCCAATGTAACCCGACAAGTGGTGGTCTGATTTATCAAAAACAATATCATCTGCCGTTATGGTGTTCCAAGCGAGATCATTACTGATAATGGGTCTAACTTGAACAATAAGATGATGAAAGAGTTGTGTGCAGAGTTCAAGATCGAACACCATAACTCATCTCCCTACCGACCCAAGATGAACGGAGCGGTAGAAGCGGCTAACAAGAACATCAAGAAGATTGTTCAAAAGATGGTTGTAACCTACAAAGATTGGCACGAAATGCTACCCTTTGCTCTTCACGGTTATCGAACATCTGTCCGCACTTCAACAGGGGCAACCCCTTTCTCTCTAGTATATGGCATGGAGGCAGTTCTCCCCATAGAAGTAGAGATCCCGTCAATCCGAGTATTGATGGAAGCGAAGCTCACCGAAGCTGAATGGTGTCAAAGTCGACACGACGACCTGAACCTGATCGAAGAGAAGCGAATCACGGCACTATGCCACGGTCAGTTGTATCAACAGAGAATGAAAAGGGCGTCCGACAAAAAGGTCCGACCTCGTGTCTTCAGGAAAGGAGACCTTGTGCTCAAGAAGATACAATCATTTCTCACTGATTCTCGGGGCAAATGGACCCCAAATTATGATGGCCTCTATGTGGTCACGAAAGCTTTCTCAGGCGGCGCCTTGAGACTTGCAACCATGGATTGAGAGGAATTTGCCTACCCCACGAATGTTGATGTAGTCAAGAAATACTTCGCCTAAACTAAAAAAAAAAAAATGTCTCGGTGGATTGAAAACCCGAAAGGGCGGTCCAGGCAAAAGTTAGAGACATGAAAAGAATCATCCCGATGGATTGGAAATCTCATAGTACAATCTAGGCAAAAATTAGGGATAATGGCAAGTAACTATGTTCAACAGAGGCAAGTCCCTCAGCAGCAGTTACAGCATCATCTATTGGAGGAAATCTCCAGTCAAAGGTCATCTTCGACGGAAGCTCAGGATGCCCCGAATTCAAAGTTGGTAGAAGGATAGTGGTCGTTATGTTTCAACGTAGCCCTTTTCCCTGTAAATTACCATTTTCTAACTTTGTATATACTCTTTGGAATCACGCGTTTGGCTGATCTCCATCTTATCAATAAAATTTGAGCCCTCGTGCTTTTGTTTGTAATTCTTTACTTGTTTTAGCTTTACAGAACGACGTTGTTTAAACTTAATCAGCGATTCTTGAAATAAAACAAAAATGAATTTACTTGTTAAAACTTTTTCTGCTTTTAAAATAAAGATGGCAATTTCTTTTGACTGTTGAACATCAGAAGAACATCGGTCGCTTCTCCCGAAGTAAGCGAACTTCAAAGTGCAGAATCAAAGTACTCCTTTTAAGCCAGTGTGCCTGAATGAAGGATCAACTGTATCAGATGCGGTTTTCCCGTCTGATACCCTTGGCCGAGGTCTCATCTCCTAAGCCCGATCAACATAGCTCCCAACGGGACTATCTCTCCTAAGCAAGGTGGAATTGCTATTTTGAACCAACGATACTTCTTCGCCCCGCGATGGCCGAGTATCCTTTTGTGTTCATCCATTAGTCTGTATGTCGCGTCTGTTTTGTCAGCATATACATATGTACTTCATGCATTTTTTATTTGCATTTACATTTCATATTGCATCGTTATCACTCTAGCCGGTCTTGTCCCCTAGTGATAAACAGTTTTCTCAATCGAGTTTGTCAGTTCTTTCCTCGTCAGGAAGTGTTGCGTCTGCACAATCTCGCCACCAGTGTATCTTTAGATCAGGGTCGGCACTTGGCCACTTTGATAACTTGAACCTCTGAAAAGCCAGAGAAACCTTCAACAGATGTCACTCTTCACCATTGAAGATGATATCCTCGCTTTCCCGGATTAAGGAAAATCCCCAGAGAAAGCCTCTTAAACAGAGATTCGGCAGTACATCAGTGTTTCTCCGAAAAGCCGCTGATGAGAAGGTCATTGGCACCTCAAAATTGGACCCCATCATATGGCATTTCTCTGGGAAGATCCCGAGAAAAGTATGATGAAAGATCCCAAACGAAAACAGTCTCTCAAGAGACTCGTTTTCCCCAGTAGAATCGACAAATGGCGTCTCCAAAACAGAGAAGTTTGTGTACCTCTACAATTCAGACGAATGGGTTCCCCAGCAAGTTTGACATCAAAACTTTTTCCACTCAAATGGCATCTCCCCAGGAAAATTCGGCGAGAAGTTTGAAGGAAAACCGCTACACATAGCGTCCCTTGTCAATAAAGTTTATTGACAAAAGAAACTAAGACCAGTTCTTGGTAAGAAACCAGGAACGAGGGGAAGTTTATTTCAAAAGAAACTAAGACCAGTTCCTTGGTAGGAAACCAGGATCGAGGGGAAGTTTAAATCAGAAACTAAGACCAGTTCCTTGGTAGGAAACCAAGAACGAGGGGAAGTTTAAATCAGAAACTGAGACCAGTTCCTTGGTAGGAAACCATGATCGAGGGGAAGTTTACCTTTTCTAAGCATCATCGCTTAGCAAAAGAAGATGAATGCGTAAGCTACCATTCATAACCACCATCAAAATTTTGGATATTCTGATATTTAATCCTCTTGCACCCCGAATGCCCGAATCCCTTCGTCATTCATACCTTCGGGTCCAAGAAGATTAAATAGGGGCATCTGTAATACCCCAAATTTTGACCACTAAATTTTCCCATCATTGTGAAAATCATCATCACAATATGGATGTACCTTTATGCTTCATCAGTCTCCCCAAAGATGGGTGAGCATTGACTACAATCAAAATTAGGGTTTCAAGCCTTCTCTGAGTGCTTAGACAAAGGATCAATCAAGAAATGACATGATCTTCAACTTGTCTAATCTCTTAAACATCCACAATGAATCAAAAAGGACTCCCACTTCAAGGATTAAGCACAAGGCTGCTCCCTTCTAGGTGGATCAAGTCTCAAGATCGACAGTGTCACCAAATTAGGGTTTTGGTCGACCAGGGCCTCCAGATGGAAATTTTCATCTGGGCACAAGCCATTGATCCAAAACATAACCTAATATGCTTCATGGAACCTCATGAACCCATGCATCAAGTCAATTTTGCCTCAGGGGATGCATCAAAAATCAGGAATTAGGGTTTCTTGACCTAATTCACCCCTAAGTTGACTTTTGGGACAAACTATGAGCCAAGACCTCAAGAGATTATTTGAGGGTCTCTAATATACCATATTGATCCATTTGGAACAATGGATTGATCCAAGAAGTTTGAGCAACAAGTCTCAATTCCATCTGCACCACAATTAGGGTTTTAAGGGAAAAGTCAACTGTAACTTTGACTTTTGACCAGGACATGCTCCCAAACCCTAATACATGATTGAATATACCCTATGACACCCATGGAACATGTCCATCAAGTTTGATTTAGGTCAAGGACATGATTTCCTGAAGAATTGCACAGTTTGGAATTCATCTGATAAAAAGTCAACCGTGCACAAAAGTCAACTTTGACTTTTTGAGATTTTTCACCAAAATGGATTTTTAACCCTAAAATGATGTTAATGTATGATTTGAATCATCATTCATCAAGAAAAATCAAGAAAAGTGAGATAACTTGTAAAAGGGGTAACCATAAAACTTAGAAATTTTTCTAAGTTAAAAATAAAGTGGCAAAGGTACCAACTTTGGAGGACCATAACTCCTAAACCACAAGGCCATTTTTTCTCATCCAAAGATGGATTTGTAGCCCTCATTATCACCTACAAAAACTTCAACTACAAGTCATTCCAATTTATTAAGTATTTTGAGTTATGGAGTGATCAAAGTGGCTGAAAAGTGAAAATGTCACTTTTTCCAACACTTAGTGAAATTTTCACTAAGTCAGATTCTGCCTCACTTTTTGCCAAATGTAGGGGGATTTTTCACTTGGAATCAAAAGAGATCAAAACCAAACTTGTTCAAACAGTTGTTGTATCATGTAAGAGCTTTCCAAAATGGCCAAGAACATTGCCAAATTCAACCTACACCATGAGATACAACATTGCCAAGTTGCCTTGCTGAAATCTGTCAACGCAAGGCAGAATTTGCAACTTTGGTCGATTTGCCAAAATCAGCCAAATTCAATTGCTCCAATCCACTTGGGCACCTCAGAGGATTGAATCTAAAGGGGACAATCACTGAGCCAAGCCTCCAAAGTCCATGGAACAAGAAATAGCATGTTAAACCTAGAATGGCCAAAATAGGGACAAGACTTCAAATTTGGAATGAGGCATTCAATGGAACCATCAAGGTGGCATGGACTGAGCCATTCTCATCTGAAATCAGTCAAGACTTATCCAAGACCAAGGGGACCAAAGCTCTGTGCCCTAACCTCTAGTCAATGGCTAGAGGAGACTTGGATTTTCATTTGCCAACATTGGCCAAACCTACTTACCAGCTGCCATGCACTATTCCTTGCAAAACAAACTTGCTCTACTATAAATAGAGCTCAATTGTGGTTAGTTTAAGTACACCAAAGCCATCTAACAGATGCTTTCCTCAAAATCTCTTTCTCTTGGCAAAAATGCCTTTCTTAGCAAGGTAGCTATCGGGTTTTGAGTTTGAGAGCAATTCTGCACAAACCAATCACTCACACACCTCACACACATCACATATGAGCTGATAAAACACTCACATAACTTCTGAAACATCAATTTCATGAAATCATCAGCTGGTTGCTCAAGGTTTTAACCAAAGTGCAGCTGAGGTGCCACAAAATGATCCAGCCAATTTCAATCAAGTCCAACTGTAACGCCCCAGTTTTGCCAATTTTATATTATTGAGTCTTTTTGGATTATTTTATTATTATTTTATTTTATTCTCGACTTTTATGCGAAAATATGTTATTTTTCGTCGTGATTATATTTTATCGCGTTTTGGGAACATTTGCGGGATATTTGAGTGTGGGGGTATTTTGGACATTTCATAGATATTTTTACTAAGTTAGTAAGAAAGAAAAGAAAATAGAAAAGAAAAGGGAAAGAAAAATAGAGAGAAAGAAAGAAGAAAGAAGGAAAAAGAGAAGAAAAGAGGAGAAGAGAGAAAATTGGAGAAAGAGTGGAAAAATCATCAAGAACAATTTCTAGGAATCGATTAATCGGGTAAGGGTGCGAAACTCGATTATTCTATGATTGTATACGATTATGTATGTGTTTTGTTGTTGTTTTTGGATTGATTTGGAGAATATTAGTAAAACCTAGATTGTGTAAAAATTGATTAGAAATGAATTTGATTGTAGTAAAAGTTTTGTTGAATGCATTGTTGATTGTTCATACATGTTTGTGGTATGCTATTACACTTCAAATTGCTGTTTTTCTGAGTTTTAGGTGAAGAAATTGGTTGATGTTGGGTTGGAAAACGCAGAAATTGTTCTGCAGAATTTTTCTGGGTATGCTCTGGCCATACGCGTAAGGGGCATGTCCATACGCGTATGAGCCAAGGCGATACGCGTATCATTGGCTTGTTTTTGGGCCAATACGCGTATGAATCTTGGCATTACGCGTAACATGGGCGAGCCATGGGCCAATACGCGTATGGGTTTTGGAACGAGGAATTTGTGAAGGAAATGGGTTCTGTCCGTACGCGTATGGGCATGAGTGATACGCGTATGGACAGGAGAATGTCAAAAATGTGATTTTTCAAAATGTGTTTTCGGTTTTGTCCGTAACTTTGGTTCCGATTATCCGATTTTTGCATTCTTGGTGTCGTTGGAAAGGTATCGAACTGTACTTTGTGAATATGAGGTTTTGAGAATCGTTAGCCGATTAAATTTGGTCGGAAAATGTGAATAGTGTCGAATCTCGACTTTTGTCGTTTTTAATAGTGCGTATTTGACTTGTATTGTGTTATATGTTTGTGCTTTGGATGTGTATGCCTTATGTGCTGTTGTGATGACGATTTGTGGCCGAGAGGCAAGAAAATGCTAAGTGTGGTATATTGGTGTTTGTGGCCATTTTGGGCAATTGTGTGCATTACTTTGTGTGCACTTGAAATACATGAATATTGTTGATGCATGAGTATTTGATGTTGGCATGAGTCATTAATGTGTCAAGTATCATGATATGTATTCTTGCATGGGAAGATTCATAGATGAATCAGTTTTATAGTCTTACGCCATGAAATATTGGTAGAAGCGATTAATCCCAATTGATTGTGCGCCCTGAAATACTGGTAGAAAGCAATCGGATTGTGCGCCCTGAAATACTGGTAGAAAGCAATCCATAAACGTCGTTCGCCCTGAAATATTGGTTTATAGCGACGGGGAACATCGTAGGCCCGACGGGGAGTTACTCTATGTAACGAGCGATGATTCCAAGAGTTCCTGGGGGACTAATGAATTACAAGATTTGAAGTCGGTACCGCATGGCATGTGCATAGAGTCGTTGTGTCGGTCTATGTGCATTGCATAAATCATGAGTAATTGTGCTTGGAACGTGTTTGATTGTATTGTGAATGATTGATGTGATGTGGTATACGATAAGTGAGAATTGTACCGTGTGATATTATATGCGACTGTTGAGCATTTGTGGTGAGAATGTGTTGCTTGTGTATTTTTGTGTTAATATATATAATTTTATGCAATTATATTATGGTTGTTTTTCTCACCCTTCTGCTGTTTTATAACGCTCTATGAGGCGTTGCAGATTAGGTTTGCTGGAGGTATTCTTTTTGTGAAGCTTTGCATCTTCATTATTTTGGTCGGTCGGCTCTGATATGTGACTCCGGGTAGTTAGGGTGGCCGCGTGCTATTGTTTTGTATATCTGATGATATATTATATTTTGGTTGTACATATGCTACTTGATGTATGACAAACTGTTTATATGTGTATATGTTAATCAGATTTTAGATTTTCCGTTTTATTTCTAATTTCTGAAAAGTGGGTGTAAGGAACGAAGTTTCCTCTGTATGATTGCTACCCCACAGTTGCATATCATTATGGGCAGGTGTTGCATGTTATGTGTATATTTTGGTTACGTTGATGGGATGTCTCCTTTCTATGCCGTGTTTTCAAATGTACTCTGATCAATTTTTGAATTTTTCTTTTAACTGCTTTAAATGCATGCTAATTGGGGGTATTAGATTGGGGGCGTCACATTAAGTGGTATCAGAGCTGTTTGTGTCAGTTTGTGTCAGTTGTGGTTGTTGTGTCTGGCATATTGGGCGAGTTACGTTGGACGAGTTGTTGTTTAACCATAATTTGTTATCATTGGAAACGTTCAGATTATGGCTGGAAGACGTGATGCTGCTATGACTGCGGCCATGCAAGCTATGGCGCAGGCGATGCAGAATTTACCGAATGCTGCGGCGGACGAGGAGTCGCGTAGTATGGATAAGTTTCAGAAGAATAACCCACCGAGCTTCAATGGTACTCATGATCCTGAGGGAGCACAGATTTGGCTGAAGAAGATTGAGAAGATCTTCCGTTTCATTAAGTGTTCCGAGGATCAGAAAGTGCAGTTTGGTACTCATGTGCTGGAAAAGGAAGCTGAAGATTGGTGGATAAATGCTTCTCAGAGGTTTGAGGAGGATGAAATAGTGGTTACGTGGGCTGTGTTCAAAGATGCTTTTCTCGAAAAGTATTTTCCGGAAGATGAGAGAGGTAAGAAGGAAATTGAATTTCTTGAACTGAAACAGGATAATTCCTCTGTTGCGGATTATGCTGCTAAGTTTGAGGAACTTGTGAAGTTCTGTCCTAATTATAATACAGCGGGTTCAGAGAGGTCGAAGTGTTTGAAGTTTGTGAATGGCTTGAGGCCAGAAATCAAGCAGGGTATCGGTTATCAGGAGATAAGACAGTTTTCAGTGTTGGTGAACAAGAGTCGGATCTTTGATGAGGATAGCAAAGCACGTGCTACTCATTACAAGAATCTGAATGATAAGAAAGGAAAGGGGCAGTTCAGAGGTAGGCCTTATGTTACCCCTGTTGACAAAGGGAAACAGAAGTTTGCTTTTGATAGGAAGCCTAGTGGTGGAGGAATGAATTCTGCTGTGAAATGTTACAATTGTGGTGGTTTAGGACATCGTATATCGGAATGTAAGAGGAAAATGAATAATGTGGATATGTGTGCTAGTTGTGGTTTGAAAGGTCATGTGGCTGCTGATTGTAGGAGGAAGAATGGAGTTACATGTTATAATTGTGGGGAAGTTGGTCATGTTAGTACAAGGTGTACGAAACCAAGACAGGCTCAACCTGGAGGAAAAGTGTTTGCACTAGCAGGAACTCAGACCTCGAATGCAGATCGTTTGATTAGAGGTACTTGCTTTATTAATAATACGCCTTTAATTGCTATTATTGATACTGGAGCGACTCATTCGTTTATTTCGTCTGAGTGCGCGAAGAGTTTGAATCTTGTGTTGTCTGTGATGGGTGTTGAGATGGTTATTGATACTCCAGCGATGGGATCAGTAACTACTTCTATGGTTTGTCTAAATTGTCCTTTAGCCATTTATGGTAAAGATTTTGTGATGGATTTGGTGTGTTTACCATTGGAAGGGTTAGATGTGGTGTTGGGAATGAACTGGTTACAATTTAATCGGGTTCACATTGATTGTTATCATAAGCTAGTAAGGTTTCCTTCTCTGGAGGAAGACGAAGACTCGAGTTTCTTATCTACCAAAGAGTTGAAGAGACTTTTGGCGGATGAGGCTCAGTTGTTCGGTGTGTTTGCATCGTTGTCGGTGGAGAGTAAAGTTTCTCTTGAGGTGTTTCCTGTTGTGTGTGATTTTCCTGAGGTATTTCCTGAAGATATTTCAGATGTGCCGCCGGAGAGAGAGGTGGAATTCTCGATAGATCTAGTCCCTGGTACTAGACCTGTTTCTATGGCACCTTATCGAATGTCGGCATCTGAATTGGTGGAGTTGAAAAAGCAGTTGAATGACTTACTGGAAAAGAGGTTCGTAAGACCAAGTGTTTCTCCTTGGGGTGCTCCAGTTTTGTTGGTGAAAAAGAAAGATGGGAGTATGCGATTATGTATTGATTATCGCCAGTTGAATAAAGTGACGATTAAGAACAAATATCCGCTTCCAAGGATTGATGATCTGATGGATCAGTTGGTTGGTGCTTGTGTATTTAGTAAGATTGACTTGAGATCGGGGGTACCATCAGATAAGGGTGAAAGAAGAAGATATTCAGAAGACGGCCTTTAGGACACGCTACGGGCATTACGAGTTTGCTGTGATGCCGTTCGGGGTTTCTAATGCGCCTGGTGTGTTCATGGAATACATGAATCGGATTTTCCACGAGCATTTGGATCGTTTTGTGGTGGTGTTTATTGATGATATTTTAATCTATTCTAAGTCTCGTGAGGAACATGCAGAGCAGTTACGTATTGTTTTGCAGGTTTTGAGAGAAAGGAAGCTTTTTGCCAAATTGTCCAAGTGTGAATTTTGGTTGTCGGAGGTGAGTTTTCTCGGGCACGTGATTTCAGGTAATGGTATTACTGTGGATCCATCTAAAGTAGAAGCAGTTCTACAATGGGAGGCTCCTAGATCCGTTACTGAAATTCGAAGCTTTTTGGGTTTGGCTGGTTATTATCGGAGGTTCATTGAAGGTTTTTCCAAGCTAGCATTACCTTTGACGCAGTTGACTTGTAAGGGCAAAGCGTTCATTTGGGATATTCAGTGTGAAGAGAGTTTTTGTGAGCTGAAGAGAAGATTGACGACAGCTCCGATTCTTATTTTACCTAATCCTAATGAACCATTCGTTGTGTATTGTGATGCTTCTTTAATTGGTTTGGGTGGTGTTTTGATGCAGGAAGGTAAAGTTGTAGCTTATGCTTCAAGGCAATTAAGAGTTCATGAGAAAAACTATCCTACTCATGATCTTGAATTAGCTGCTGTGGTTTTTGTGTTAAAGATTTGGAGACACTATCTCTATGGTGCGAGGTTCGAAGTCTTTAGTGATCATAAAAGCTTGAAATATCTATTTGATCAGAAAGAGTTGAACATGAGGCAACGGAGATGGTTGGAATTCTTGAAAGACTACGACTTTGGCTTGAATTACCATCCTGGTAAAGCTAATGTGGTAGCCGATGCATTGAGCCGTAAGTCTTTGCATATGTCCGCATTGATGGCGAAAGAGTGGGAACTTTTGGAATCATTTAGAGACTTGAGTTTAGTTTGCGAAGTGACATCGGTGAGTGTGAGACTTGGTATGTTGAAAGTTACGAATGAGTTTTTGTTGTCGATTTGTGAGAAACAAAAGCTGGATTTGAAATTTGTTGATTTGATGATGAACGAGAATGAGGATTTCAAGGTTGATAAGTTTGGCGTTTTGAGATTTCGTGATCGTATTTGTATTCCTGACGATGCGGAGTTGAAAAGAATGATTTTGGAGGAAGGACACCGGAGTATTTTAAGTATTCATCCCGGAGCGAATAAAATGTACCAAGATTTGAGGAAGATTTTCTGGTGGTCTGGTTTGAAAAGAGATGTGGCTCAATTTGTTTATGCTTGTTTAACTTGTCAGAAATCGAAAGTGGAACATTTGAGGCCTAGTGGTTTGTTGCAACCATTAGACATTCCTGAGTGGAAATGGGATAGCATTTCGATGGATTTTGTAACGGGGTTACCAAATACTCAGCGAGGGCATAATGCTATTTGGGTGATTGTGGATAGGCTGACTAAATCGGCGCATTTCATTCCGATTGACATCAGTTTTTCTTTGGAGAGGTTAGCTGAGATTTATGTCGGTGTGGTTGTGAAATTGCATGGTGTCCCGTTGAGCATTGTTTCTGATAGAGATCCGAGGTTTACATCGAGATTTTGGGAGAGTCTACAGAAGGCTTTGGGTTCTAGATTGAAGTTGAGTTCGGCTTATCATCCGCAGACGGATGGTCAGACCGAAAGAACTATTCAGTCTTTGGAGGATTTGTTGAGATCGTGTGTTTTGGAACAAGGTGGTACGTGGGACAGTTATCTTGCTTTGGTTGAGTTCACGTACAATAACAGTTTCCATTATAGTATTGGAATGGCACCTTTTGAGGCTTTATATGGGCGAAGATGTCGAACGCCGTTGTGTTGGCACGAAACAGGTGAGAGTTCTGTGGTTGGACCGGAATTGGTGCAACAGACAACGGAAAAGGTAAAGTTTATTCGTGAGAAAATGAAGGCTTCTCAGAGTAGGCAGAAGAGTTATCATGATAAGAGACGGAAGGATCTTGAGTTTCAAGAGGGTGATCACGTATTTCTGAGGGTTACGCCGGTTACGGGTGTTGGTCGTGCTTTGAAATCTAAGAAACTTACTCCTCGATTTATTGGTCCTTACCAGATATCTGCGAGAGTTGGTGCTGTAGCGTATCGGGTGGCGTTACCGCCGAATCTGTCGAATTTGCATGATGTGTTTCATGTTTCGCAGTTGCGGAAGTATGTTTCAGACCCTTCACATGTGATTCCTATGGACGAGGTTGAGGTAAGAGATAACCTTACGGTCGAGACTTTACCAGTTAGTATTTTGGATCGCGAGGTGAAGCGGTTGAGGGGTAAAGAGATTGCACTTGTGAAAGTGGCGTGGGGAGGCGCTGCTGATGGTAATCTGACGTGGGAGTTGGAAAGTAGGATGCGGGAGTCGTATCCAGAGTTGTTTGAATCAGGTAAGATTTTCGAGGACGAAAATTTCTAAGTGGGGGAGGATTGTAACGCCCCAGTTTTGCCAATTTTATATTATTGAGTCTTTTTGGATTATTTTATTATTATTTTATTTTATTCTCGACTTTTATGCGAAAATATGTTATTTTTCGTCGTGATTATATTTTATCGCGTTTTGGGAACATTTGCGGGATATTTGAGTGTGGGGGTATTTTGGACATTTCATAGATATTTTTACTAAGTTAGTAAGAAAGAAAAGAAAATAGAAAAGAAAAGGGAAAGAAAAATAGAGAGAAAGAAAGAAGAAAGAAGGAAAAAGAGAAGAAAAGAGGAGAAGAGAGAAAATTGGAGAAAGAGTGGAAAAATCATCAAGAACAATTTCTAGGAATCGATTAATCGGGTAAGGGTGCGAAACTCGATTATTCTATGATTGTATACGATTATGTATGTGTTTTGTTGTTGTTTTTGGATTGATTTGGAGAATATTAGTAAAACCTAGATTGTGTAAAAATTGATTAGAAATGAATTTGATTGTAGTAAAAGTTTTGTTGAATGCATTGTTGATTGTTCATACATGTTTGTGGTATGCTATTACACTTCAAATTGCTGTTTTTCTGAGTTTTAGGTGAAGAAATTGGTTGATGTTGGGTTGGAAAACGCAGAAATTGTTCTGCAGAATTTTTCTGGGTATGCTCTGGCCATACGCGTAAGGGGCATGTCCATACGCGTATGAGCCAAGGCGATACGCGTATCATTGGCTTGTTTTTGGGCCAATACGCGTATGAATCTTGGCATTACGCGTAACATGGGCGAGCCATGGGCCAATACGCGTATGGGTTTTGGAACGAGGAATTTGTGAAGGAAATGGGTTCTGTCCGTACGCGTATGGGCATGAGTGATACGCGTATGGACAGGAGAATGTCAAAAATGTGATTTTTCAAAATGTGTTTTCGGTTTTGTCCGTAACTTTGGTTCCGATTATCCGATTTTTGCATTCTTGGTGTCGTTGGAAAGGTATCGAACTGTACTTTGTGAATATGAGGTTTTGAGAATCGTTAGCCGATTAAATTTGGTCGGAAAATGTGAATAGTGTCGAATCTCGACTTTTGTCGTTTTTAATAGTGCGTATTTGACTTGTATTGTGTTATATGTTTGTGCTTTGGATGTGTATGCCTTATGTGCTGTTGTGATGACGATTTGTGGCCGAGAGGCAAGAAAATGCTAAGTGTGGTATATTGGTGTTTGTGGCCATTTTGGGCAATTGTGTGCATTACTTTGTGTGCACTTGAAATACATGAATATTGTTGATGCATGAGTATTTGATGTTGGCATGAGTCATTAATGTGTCAAGTATCATGATATGTATTCTTGCATGGGAAGATTCATAGATGAATCAGTTTTATAGTCTTACGCCATGAAATATTGGTAGAAGCGATTAATCCCAATTGATTGTGCGCCCTGAAATACTGGTAGAAAGCAATCGGATTGTGCGCCCTGAAATACTGGTAGAAAGCAATCCATAAACGTCGTTCGCCCTGAAATATTGGTTTATAGCGACGGGGAACATCGTAGGCCCGACGGGGAGTTACTCTATGTAACGAGCGATGATTCCAAGAGTTCCTGGGGGACTAATGAATTACAAGATTTGAAGTCGGTACCGCATGGCATGTGCATAGAGTCGTTGTGTCGGTCTATGTGCATTGCATAAATCATGAGTAATTGTGCTTGGAACGTGTTTGATTGTATTGTGAATGATTGATGTGATGTGGTATACGATAAGTGAGAATTGTACCGTGTGATATTATATGCGACTGTTGAGCATTTGTGGTGAGAATGTGTTGCTTGTGTATTTTTGTGTTAATATATATAATTTTATGCAATTATATTATGGTTGTTTTTCTCACCCTTCTGCTGTTTTATAACGCTCTATGAGGCGTTGCAGATTAGGTTTGCTGGAGGTATTCTTTTTGTGAAGCTTTGCATCTTCATTATTTTGGTCGGTCGGCTCTGATATGTGACTCCGGGTAGTTAGGGTGGCCGCGTGCTATTGTTTTGTATATCTGATGATATATTATATTTTGGTTGTACATATGCTACTTGATGTATGACAAACTGTTTATATGTGTATATGTTAATCAGATTTTAGATTTTCCGTTTTATTTCTAATTTCTGAAAAGTGGGTGTAAGGAACGAAGTTTCCTCTGTATGATTGCTACCCCACAGTTGCATATCATTATGGGCAGGTGTTGCATGTTATGTGTATATTTTGGTTACGTTGATGGGATGTCTCCTTTCTATGCCGTGTTTTCAAATGTACTCTGATCAATTTTTGAATTTTTCTTTTAACTGCTTTAAATGCATGCTAATTGGGGGTATTAGATTGGGGGCGTCACACCAACCATCCAAACACAATCCATAGGGTGTAGGGAAGCTGTTCAGATCATCACCACTCATCTGTAACACCTCCAAATCAAAAATCACTTTGAACTTGCTGTCACGACTTGGAGGTAAGCACATACTTGGTCATCTCTCAATCTATGCATATTTCCTCGCACAATAATTTGGCCATATGTTCATAATCATGCATGGAATGTTTTCCCTCAATTAATTGCATTGTTTGAATCGTGTATCAAAAATCCTAGCCTTCATGCAGAAATTAGGGTTCTTGAGGTCTCTTCGTGATTTCTTGTTGTATGTTTAATTTAAATGAAATTAAAGTACATAGACATGATCGTGAGGTTGAGACGAGCATAATGATATGTGGATTGCATGATATGATTACGTATTCATGGAGATTGGATAGAAAACGCAAATCTGAGAAACCAAGAACACGCGCGTGTTCTTCAGCTGTTCTTGGCGCCTTTTCCACAAATTCAAATATTTGAATTTTGTGATTTTGTTTAATTGATTCAAAAATTAATTTCTCTCTGAGTTTTAATGATTTTGAGTTGATTCTTTTTTTAATAATTCACAAAAATGTTAAAATATTTTATTTTCCCAAAAAATCCCAAAAATATTATTTATTTCATATAATTGATATTTTTGTAAAGAATTAATATTTTGATTGTTTTTGGCATTTTAAATATTTTTTCTACATTGATTTTGCAACTTTTAATGCTTTCTAATTATTTTGTAGGTCAATACTTAATTTTTGAAGCATTAATCCAAGATCACAATTTGTTTTCCATGTGTTAAACAATTTTTGATCATTTTAATTGAATTTTTATTCAATTAAATACATTTTTGAAAACAAATTAGGGTTTTGGATTAATTCAACCTTCATAAATCATTTTCAAAAACTTTGGGCCTCTTGAGAGAGTGTAAGACCCATCCCCCCTTGTACAAAAACTTTTTGGGCCTCACTCATTGTATAAGTCCCTCTGTACAAGTAAACGGCGCAATCGTCGCCCGTTTAAAAATAAAAATCACCTGGGCCTCTCCTTGAGCTATAAGACCCATTCAAAACACTTTGGGCCTCTATTAGAGTGTAAGACCCAATCCCCCTTTTAACCAAAACATTTTGGGCCTCACTTATTGTATAAGTCCCTCCGCGTTAAAAGAAAACCTCGGCGCGATCGCCATTTTTGAACGAAAAATCATTTGGGCATACCCTCGTATTATAAGCCCCACTCTTTTCCTTTAAACTTTTTGGGCCTCTTGAGAGAGTGTAAGACCCATCCCTTTGTACAGAAAACCATTTTTGGGCCCCAATCACTTGTATAAGTCCCTCTGTACAAATTCAACAGTGCGCTCACTGATAAAACCCTGGGCCTCTCCTTGAGTTGTAAGCCCCAAATCTTTCTTTTTCAAAGCACTTTCTCCTTTGATTTTGAATATACTGTTGTTTTCAATCTTTCTTTGTTGAACAACTAACCAAACAGCATGGAAGCTCTACAACCGAGTAAGTGGTTCTCGCTTTCATTTACTGCTTTCATATTATAAACTGTATTGTGGGGCTGCTCACTGTAAGTCTCCTTTCATAAACTCATATCTACTATGTAATAATAGTATAGATATTTCGAGTTTCCCCGGCTACTACGTCTAGAACTAGGTGACGCCGTTTCACTTGTCCGTAGAAATAGATGCCTAGATCCCCAATAGGAGCACCAGATACAGTCTTCTCTTCGGTTGTCCTCCTTAGGAATCGTCAAGAAGCTCTACTCCCCAAGATGAATGTATTCTCCGTGAATAGCATCTTTGAGTTTCTTCTAAATTCTCGAACTTTCCTGACTTGATCTATTCCTCGTGGATAGCTTGCCTTGAATGTCTCGGGGTTTGGGTACCCACTACGGTCATAATCTTGGACCTTAACTAAGGAACCCTCTTTAAAAGCTAAAAGTCGCTGGATAGTAAACCTCGCACGTTTACCAGTGGTTTTTATATTTAAAAGAGTTATCTCTCCTAATGGAAAGGAGATGATAGACTCACGGGCTTCTTAAAAGCATCGGCCTCCTCTTGGGCATTATTCAAGGACCCGTCGGCTTCTTAGAAGTATTCACAGCCTCCTCTTAGGCTTCGTATAATGATCTCTTCCCCCGGGAATGATAGCCTCCTCTTGGGCTTAGTACAAGGACCGGACGGCTTCTTAAAAGTCTCCAGCCTCCTCTTGGGCTTCGTACAAATTGTCCCGACGACCTCCTAGAGGTATAGGAACAGAACTTAGTAATCTTCATAGAACAGTCCTTTCATAGAGTCTACTACTGTTTCTCGAAGCATAGTACAAAAGATAAAACTCTAGACACGGACAGTCTAACTTCCTTGAGTCTCAAAGACATTCTCAAGCACCCTTCGTTAAATAGGAAGGAAACCCGCAGACTCGGACAGTCTCAATCCCCTTTGGATTTCCCGTTTCCTTAAAGAGAAGGAAATATCCCTGATCCTCAAATCAAATCCCTGAGTACAGAAATGCTCATATAAGAACTGATTTTCTCTTTTAAAATCAGTATATTGGATCTGTCACTCAACTGAAACAGTTACAATTGCCTCCATCTCGGGCTTCGTACGAGATACCAAAATTCTCCCCAGTGGAGTCAAAACAACCTTTTCGCCTCTCTCTCGGGCTTTGTACGAGATACAAAAACACTCTCTTACTGAGTATAAAAGATTCTCCAACTGAGTCAACTCTTTGCTAGCCTCCTCTTAGGCTTTGTATAACGATATGCCCCACTGGGTCGAACCCTTTTAGGCTCTTTCTCGGGCTTTGTACGAGACACGAAATAGCCTCCTCTTAGGCTTTGTATAATGATTTTCCTAGCGGAAATTAGCCTCCTCTTAGGCTTCGTATAAGAAAACCACTGGTTGATCCAATTAACCTGTTAGCATCAAAGATGTGCATCGTTCACAGTACACAAACATCAACAACTCCTTTCCCTTCATCTAATCGTTGTAAGCGGCAAGCCTCTGGATCATCTATATCCACGCCACTGTCCCTCTTTTAGCATGAGAAATTCCTAAGGAAAGATGGCATTGCTCTACACTGAGTTAAAGTCTTCTCCTTCAGGTTAAAACCCTTTCTTCGGAAATTATGGCATTACTCGGATCCGCGTATCCCAGTTAAAGTAATTCTCCTTCTCCCCTCTTTAGAGATGACAAATTCTCTCTAAAGCCGAGGTCTTTCAGCTTCACGTCTTGGGCTTTGAACAAGACACAAATCGCCTTTAGCTTCACATCTTGGGCTTTGAACAAGATACAAATCACCTTTCGCTTCACGTCTTGGGCTTTGAATAAGACACCAAAAACCAATTTCCTCCCATAGAATAGGAGGAACTACGAACGCTCTGATTTCCCTGTTTCGGTAAACGGGAATACGTAGGCATAAGATCGAAAGAAAAGATCTTAGCGAGCGCAATCAACAAAAAACCCAAATCCCATATCTCCATCAGTCACAAGCAGTATTTTAAAAGCATCAGTCCTAACATCCTAATCCTTGTTCCCCGCTAGAAATTCCTAGAAAGAAAGAAAACCGTATTGGCAAAAATACAAATAACCAGTACAAAGGCCCCCCACATTGATAGCATCCGTAACCTAACAGACCGCTGTTTAAACTCAGTATGCAAGCAGGGTTAATTGGAGACATCTATTTCCCTTCCTTATTCAGCTCACAATAGGATAAAAAATAAATCGACCTGTAGTTTTAAGCTCAAACCGCAGAGAGCGACCAGCGCTTAAGAACAGCGTCCAAAATCGCTCGCTACACCCCCCCCCCTTTAATGGTGTTTCTCTATCGAATCCCACTGTCTTTTGCACTTTAGTTGGCATCTAGGTGTATCTTACTATTATTAGACCAGATATTGCTTATGCAGTGCATGTGGTCAGTCGGTTTGTTGTCTCTCCTACTACAGTGCATTGGACAACTTTTCTTCACATACTTTGGTATCTTCGAGTCACCCAATTTCATAGTATTTTTTTTCCATCATCTTCTTCTTTGGAGTTACATGCTTACGCTAATGCAAATTGAGCTAGTGATCCCACTGATCACAAATTTACTAAAGGCTTTTGTATTTTTCTAGAAGATTCTCTTATTTCTTGAAAGAGCAAGAAGAAAGATATAATATCTCATTCATATGCTTACCTACTAAATATAACAGACAAATAGTTAAACCATCGGTGCATATGTTTTAATCTCATACCTATACCTATAATTGGCTATTTGTGCAAGGTTTGTCTGACTTATGTAAGGTTAAATATATAATCCATAAAATTCTATCCATCGACATTGAAAAATAATACCAATATTGCAAAAGTAAAATTCCTAATGAAATCCTATCCACTTTGTCTTCTCTCTATCTATATGAATCCTTTAAAAATCTACATATGATTTGCCTTATCTAAGAATATGGTGAGAGAAGATGTCTCAATCCTTAACCAGATAAACTCAAATTAGTTCTAAGAGGAGCGTAGAATGATGAATTCTCGGTGTTTTCCTTGCCACTAACTAGATGGCATGGGGGGAGTAAGAAAATCACATCATTTTTTTGAAGTTTGCATCCCAATAAAGAGTAATTTATGTTAGCATAGTTTGTTCTCTGTCGTGGGTGATACATGAGGATATTATGCGAATGATTGATTTATGTATAATATGATTAGAAGAATGCATGTGTTATCAATTGATGAGATCCAATTCCAACAAGACTCCGTTTATAATTCAGTCTTTATTTTATATTTTCCGTTTTTACATTTTCCGCATGTAATCTTGGTTCTTTCTTAAAACCAAAACTTTTAAACCATGAGCTTAGAAATGTAGATACCGTCAAATGGCATTCTTTCCCTCGCACTGATCCCTGTGGATACGACAAAACTGGGTTACTTATATATTTTTGCTTGCTGCTATTCTAGCTTCAACAGGATCCCACTGTATTTTGCACTTTAGGTGGCATCTTGGTGTATCTTACTATTATTATACCAGATATTGCTTATGCAGTGCATGTGGTCAGTCAGTTTGTTGTCTCTCCTACTACAGTGCATCGGACAACTTTTCTTCACATACTTTGGTATCGTCAAGTCACTCAATTTCATAGTATTATTTTTCCATCATCTTCTTATTTGGAGTTACATGATTACGCTGATGCAGATTGAGCTAGTGATCCCACTGATCACAAGTTTACTAAAGGCTTTTGTATTTTTCTAGAAGATTCTCTTATTTCTTAAAAGAGCAAGAAGAAAGATATAATATCTCATTCATATGCTTACCTACTAAATATAACAGACAAATAGTTAAACCATCGGTGCATATGTTTTAATCTCATACCTATACCTATAATTGGCTATTTGTGCAAGGTTTGTCTGACTTATGTGAGGTTAAATATATAATCCATAAAATTCTATCCATCGACATTGAAAAAAAATACCAATATCGCAAAAGTAAAAATCCTAATGAAATTTTATCCTCTCTATTTATATGAATCCTTTAAAAATCTACATATGATTTTCCTTATCTAAGAATATGGTGAGAGAAGATGTCTCAATCCTTAACCAGATAAATTCAAATTAGTTCTAAGAGGAGGGTAGAATGATGAATTCTCGGTGTTTTCCTTGCCACTAACTAGATGGCATGGAGGGAGTAAGAAAATCACGTCATTTTCTTGAAGTTTTCATCCTAATAAAGAGTAATTTATGTTAACAGAGGTTTATTCTTTGCATGTGATAGGAAGCAATTCCTACCAAAACTATGAACTAGGGTTTATACTAGGAAAGAGGAAGAACACTTAAATAACAAAATAGAATTAAAGGAAATAAAAGATTTTTTCATTCATTTGATACTCTAACATGTGTCAAAGACACTACATATATAATGTTCATAATGGATAATGAAATAAGAGCCCAAATACAACAATAGCCCAATAACAATACTAATAACTAATAATAAAAATCCTAAATTATATTTTACCCCTCTATCATTTCCGCCGGGTTCACTTGAACCTTGTCCTCAAGGTTCTAATAAAATTTATATATTTAAAATGAAAAATAAAATGAGAAAGAAATAGTTGAGGTTTAGTACATCTGGTATATAGGCTTTGATTTGTTCTGTTGTCATGTTGAGTTTGTAGCCAGCAGTGATATCGTTTTGGCCAATATCAAAAGTGTATAAAGCCTTAGGAAAATACTCCTCCTTGGGCAATAATTTCTTAAACAACCTTTCTTTCTGGCGAACATTTATGGATCTTGTTTTGAAATCGGAGTATTGTACAAGTTGAACATCTAGTGAAATGGGACTGTATCCACTTTGAGACCTGGTTGTATTTTGAGGTATGATGGTTGATCCTGCTGTTGTAAAATTGCCTCCACTGCTGAAATTTGAACCAGTAGAGTCCAAGTAGGCACTAAAATAAGGCAATCCCAAGTCTTGTGCTATGAAATCAATGATGAGACGACCATCAGAGAAGCGTCCGGCAGGCGTGTGAAAAAAAGTGATTTCGTTAAGTGGAGGAGCTTGTCCGAAAGCTGCAGAGAGACCGCCTGTATCGGAATTTGAATCTCCAAAGTTGAATATGGCTGGAAAACTACACTTCTTTGCTTTAATGACAGGACTTGCCATCATAAATATAAATAACAATATTGAAATTACAACCCGTGACATGGTTTCTCCCTGCAACAGGGGGCGGCAGCTTGTGGAAAATGCCAACTTAGCTTCACTATACATCGGGACCCATGATATAAAAGTATCCCCAAATCTCTCACATACTGTCAAAACAGCAACCAAAATCCAATACTGACACCAAAATCGAAGTTGTTCAATTTCTGGCTTATTCTTTTCAACTACTTTATAGCATTCATAAGCTGGATAAGCATAGCCAAAAACACTCACAAGCGCCCAGGTAAGAAAGGATCCTATCATTCTGTATCCTGTTGGAAGATGTAGATACACATCATTACTAGGAAGAGAAACTGATATGGACTCACTATTAGAATTTAATATGCAATTGACATCAGTTGCATCCATAGCATATTGAGATGCACCAACTACCAGATTAATTGAGCCCAACCAAAAAACTACAAAATCTTCAGAAGACTCAATCGCGTCAACTTCTATATTTGAAATATCATAACCAAAATATTCATAATACTCATGTTGGGGCATCTTATCATCTAGCTCAATCCCGAGCACAACACATGACTCATAACACCAACATCGTATGACATTTCTTATAGTATAGCCACCTCCACCAAGCAACAGAAGAGGAACATTAAAGGAACTCATATATTTGACACACTTTGCATGGTCGTTGATAGAAAGAATGAAACAACCTAACCTATCTCTAGACTAAGAGTCAGCACCACATTGAATTATGCTAGCACCTGGTTTAAAAATCTCCATCACCTCTCCCATGATGGGCTTAAATAATGAATGGTAGGTCTCATCATCAATTCCATCATACAGGGGAACATTAAGTGAATAAGCTTTGCCAATACCATATTTATCATAATTAGTATCAGATGTCTGACCCTTCTCGTTATTATTTGACTTTAACTTCCAAAACACATACTCCACAAATTAGCTGACTTGTACGGTATCAGAATCAATAACTATTCTGAGTGCATAATCAAAATCGTTCTTCTTTTTCTCATCATCAATTTTATCAAAGGTCTTATATTTAACCTCCAGCCAAACCATGCCACCACCACTCATTCCTCCCAACTCCACCAGTATTTCTTGTGTGTCTCCGTCACAAAGTCATTCCAATTCAACAATTGTATTCCCAAGGCGGTTGTGTGGGGTTAAGAGGTTTTCATCCCAAGCTAGAACCTGTAGAGCTTTGTTTGGAGACCGCTTAAAATTAGAAGTGAACTCTTCATTCCATGTTGGCTCTTTTATCCCCCATTCGATATTGCTTATAGCTGACTGAGAACTCATCTGTATGACCACATATGGATCACTTGTTCCTGAACAAACCCATGGATTCATGGAAAGGAAACTGGATTCATTTTTCAACTTTATGAAAATTTTCCCGTCATAAAGCTCATGAAAAAATTCCTCAGAAAGATAGATTGTCTTGCTACCACCTGCATCAAGTTCAAGCCTACCCAAGTTTTCCTCTCTCTCTTCCTTCTCTAGGCATCGTTGAATGAATTGTTTTGAAAAACACGGCAAGAACCCGTGACGAGATTGGATTGACAATCTGATCTGGTGGTTTCGGCAGAATCTCAAAACCAGTTTCATTATGAAACCCTTCATCTTTGAATTGAGGCTCGACCACAAGTTTAACATTGGTATCCGAAATTTTCGGTGGCTGAAGGATATACAAAGAGTGTATTGTGGTGTCGTGAAGAGTTGTGCCAACGAGACCATAGCTGTCACCAAGTGCAAAGTTGTGGAAAGGTAGGCACGGTTGGAAAGACGTGAACGATGTCGAATGTCGTGACTCCAACTCCAGTAATGAGGGTTTGTGAACGAAATTTTTCGAAAAGTCGTGAGCGTCTTTGGAGCTAACAAGTTCGGCTGGAAATGATTTCGAGAGAATACCCAGATCTGAAATTGATTGTAGTCGCTTCTCCGTGAGTTCATCCTTATCGTTGAAACAAGACCCTTTTTTTCCTTTGTTAGAGGCTCCTTTTTAACGGGTCTTGTAACAGTTTCCTCAACATCAAACTCATCATACAAAGTACCATCACCATCATCGGAGTCCACATCGAAAATAACAGCAGGTACACATTTAGCATCACAATCCTCAGCTTTCAAAGAAGAAACACGGGTTGATGGATACTCTAAACTCAACACTGACTCAGCACACTTTGTGACAAGCATTCCCAAAAGAAGTTTGACCTTTGCTTGAAGTGGGTTGGAAGATGATAAAGGGTTGGAAGAAAGGGATGGGGTTTTCCGGGAGGTGGATAGAGTGTTTATGGATCTAATGGTTTTTTTTAGAGGTTGTTTTGGATCTTTTCTTAAATAAGAGGTGAGACACTTGCAAATACTTCTTAAAATCCCTTCTAATTGTGTCGGAGGTTTTTGTTAGTTGTAGTTGTTGATGATAATTATTGTAGTAGTATGAATAATGAGATGATGAATAGGATGAATATGGATTAGGTTGAGGTGGTGTGTACCCATGATTAAAATGCAAATATGGGGATGTAACATGTGGATTTGTAGAATAAGATGAGAAAATTTCTCATGGAAAAGATGGAAATGAAGGTGTGGTAGGAGTTGGAAAAGAGTGGTGTGTAGGATAGGTAGGAGGAATGCTCCATGGATGATATGAAGGTGTATGATAAGGATAATCCATAGAAGGATTTGAGTACATGGATGAAAGCACCAATTGATAGGAAGCAATTCCTACCAAAACTATGAACTAGGGTTTATACTAGGAAAGAGGAAGAACACTAAAATAACAAAATAGAATTAAAGGAAATAAAAGACTTTTTCATTCATTTGATACTTAACATGTGTCAAAGACACTACATATATATAATGTTCATAATGAATAATGAAATAAGAGCCCAAATACAACAATAGCCCAATATCAATACTAATAACTAATAATAAAAATCCTATATTATATTTTACCCCTCTATCAGCATGTTAAATATTTGGCGAGCCAACACTACAATAATAACTAAACTAGACTAGCCATATGAGTTTTACTATTGTTAATGCGCTACTGTTAACATTTAGAATTCAAGTATCATTGTTAGCATAGTTTTAAAAACCGGACCGGACCGGCCAGTCGGACCGGTTGGACCGGAAACCGGCCAGGTAACCGGCCGGGTTCATTTACTCGATCGGCCATGTCTTCAAACCGGTGGGAACCGGTGTGAACCGGTGCGAACCGGGAAAACCGGCGGTTTTCGCAAACCGGCGGTTCAACTGCTTATTTTTAAAAAAAAAAATTTTTTTTTTTTTAAATTTTTTTTACTCAAATACATAGGAACTTTTCTCCAAGAATAATAGTGATCACTCATTTGATTCAAGTGATACACAAATTAAGTTTCGTAATATCCACAAAACTATTTTTACTATTTTGTATTTATATTAATTGAAAAACCATCATACAAATATTTGTATAGAAATTTAAGAACACGGATTAAAAAACTAAATATAATATAATTTTAGACTTAACTGATTTCCATTATATATATATATATATATATATATATATATAGACTTGGAAAATTTATTATTTAGAATAATGTTAATATGTGTATTGTTTTAATTATTAATATTAAAACTGATTTTCTATTAACATTAAAACTATGAATTTAAATTAAACTCTGTTTAATTTAGACTCTGTTTAAAATTTACAATTAGACTCTGTTTAAAATTTGAATTTAAATTATGAACCTTTCAGTAAATTCCTATGGCTTCCAAAGAGCGTGAAGAGCAGTTCCATCGTTAACAACTCTGAAATGACACTTTCGACGCGTACCGACATTCATGTTGATGCCCCTGGCCACTACTAAGATCACTACTTTGATGCTACCTATGATATCGACTCCCTCAACTTGCACGTCCCCAATAGTTTCATCTTCTTTTATATTCTTCTTTTTATCCATGTGTTTTGTTTTATTGGTTATTATGTTGTAAGCTTGTCTTGTTTAAGTAATGAATTTTGCAGGACCAGGTCTTTTAGCTGATGTTTCGAGACAATTATATAACTGGTGGTAATAAATCTGGTTTGCATAGCGGCTGGATGATGTTGTTGAGCTTCTTAAAGATTCTGATTTCTGATGATCCATTAAAAACTATGGATAAGACAAAAAAGTATTTGCTTAATAATTTGTAGAGAAATTGATGTGATGCTTGTGTCCTAAACTGATGGTTCAGATGAAATTGCTAACCCATTTCAACTGTCAGATGGGCCTAAGAGTAAATTTATGGATAAAAACAACTTATATGTGTGCGAACAAATATTCTCATTAAATTAGTTAAGAAGCATTGTTGTGATCTCTGTCTAGTAGTTACTGCTCTTTGTGTTAGACTTATGACAAGATTAGATTGCATTTTGCCTTGCTGATTAAATTGAACCTTCTCTAACGGGAGCTCAAATACTTAGATGATTACAATGTGATATCTTATGTTCCTTTTGTGTATTTTCCTTTTCTTTTTAATGCAGTTTTTCCTATTATATTTTATATATATTTAAAATTTTGAAAATTGTGGCAATTATAATCGCCATATTTGATATTATTTTTTTAGAAAAATAATGAAAATTGTGGCGTTTAAAACTGACACTAAATACCCATACAAACCACCATTTTATTCCTGAGTACGTTGTGGCGATTTGCACGGCGGTTGATATAAAACCGCCATTTTTTACATAGCGGCAGCCAAAATTATGGCGTTTTAATAAAACGCCACTTTTGAAGATTATGGCGGTTAAAACCGCCATAATAGCACTTCTTTAGCCGCCATAATTTTCTTATTTTTTTGTAGTGTAATAGGGTTTCAGTTGTTTTTCCTTGTTAACCCTAACCCTTGTGTGTTTCTTGCCCATAAAGAAACCATTAATATTTTGTTTCAAGGTATCGTTTTTCATAACAAATTGGTGCGGTGAGCGTGGAGAAGATGCCTTCAACAATGTATGAGATTGAAAAGTTCACCAGAGTGAACGATTTCGGTCTGTGGCGCTTGAAGATGAAAGCCCTACTGGTTCAGCATGATTTTTTTGGAAGCGTTGAAGGGAGAGGCAGCCATGGATGTTGCATTAACGGTAAAAGAAAAGATGGCCATGATAGAGAAAGCCCACGGCGCAATATTGTTGAGCCTTGGTGATAAGGTTCTTCGACAGGTATCAAAGGAGACTACGGCATCGGGGTTATGGTTAAAACTTGTAAGTTTGTACATGACCAAATCTCTGGTGAGTCGACTCTACCTGAAGCAAGCTTTGTATTCATTCAAGATCAGTGAAGACAAAGTTTTGGGTGAGCAGTTGGATATGCTCAACAAGCTGATTCTTGATCTTGAAAATATTGATGTGAAGATCGATGACGAAGATCAAGCACTATTGTTGTTATGTGCTTTGCCCAGAACACATGATCACTTCAAAGAAACTCTCTTATATGGAAGGGCTTCCCTGAGCTTTGAAGAAGTTCAATCAGCCTTGTATTCCAAGGACCTGAACGAACGAAAGGAGCATAAACCTTTGACGGTTGGTGAAGGTTTGGCCGTTAAGGGAAAATCCTTGCGAAAGGATGGTAAGTTCGATACGAAGAAAGGTAAAAGTCAGCAAAAGACTTATAGTGGTGAAACATCTGGTATTCGATGTTATCACTGTAAAAAGGAGGGTCACACAAGAAAGGTGTGCCCTGAACGCCTAAAAGATCATGGAGGTAAGGATAATGGCAACGCAACCATTGTTCAAGATGACTTCGACTCATCTGATGTCCTTGTAGTTTCAAGCGGCGACTCAAGAAAAAAGTAGATTATGGATTCAGGTTGAACTTGGCACATGACTCCAAACAGAGAATTGTTCGAGGAGCTATGTGATCAAGATGGTGGATTGGTGCTACTGGGAAACAAAAAATCCTGCAAAATTGCAGGTATTGGATCTGTGAGATTCAAGCTCCATGATGAGTCAATAAGATTGTTGACTGAAGTTAGGTATGTACCTGATTTGAAGAGAAATTTAATTTCTCTTGGTGGATTCGACAGGAAGGGATATGTTTTCCAAGGAGAGAAAAGTATCCTAAGAGTCATGAAGGGGTCGAAGGAAGTCTTGAGAGGCGTGAAGAAACAAGGCTTGTATACCCTTGAGGCTGAGGTTGTAAGTGGTTCAACAAATATAGCATCCACGAAACCTGTGTCGAAGACAAAATTATGGCACATGAGATTGAGCCATGTCAGCGAAAGAGGTCTGGTCGAATTGGGGAAGCAGAACCTGTTAGGTGGTGACAAAGTCGAAAAGTTAGAGTTTTGTGAATCTTGTGTATTTGGTAAATCATGTCGGACGAAGTTTAACAAAGGCAAGCAAAGAATACATGGATCCCTGAATTACATTCATGCTGATATTTGGGGGCCTGCAAAGAATCCTTCACACTCAGGTGCAAGGTATTTTCTATCCATCGTTGATGACTATTTCAGAAAGTTATAGGTATTCATTCAGAAGATGAAGGATGAAACTTTTGAGAATTTCAAAAGTTGGAAGGCTCTGGTCAAAACTCAAACTGGCAGAAAGGTTAAGAGGTTGAGAACCGACAATGGCCTTGAGTTCTGTAATGAAGCGTTTGACAGTTATTATGTTGAGTCTGGGATTGCAAGGCATAAGACTGTAGCAGGTACTCCACAACAAAATGGCTTAGCTGAGAGATTCAATCGAACAATCCTTGAAAGGGTTAGATGTATGTTGGTTAGTGCTGGATTGAAGAAGGTGTTTTGGGCAGAGGCTGTTTCGACGGCAGCTTATCTGATAAATAGATGTCCCTCGACTGCCTTGGGAATGAAGACACCTGAAGAAGTTTGATCGGGACATCCACCTAGTCTCGACAGACTGAGAGTATTTGGTTGTATGGTATATGCTCATATTAGGCAGGACAATGTCGAACCTAGAGCTTTGAAATGCATGTTCATGGGATACCCTGAAGGAGTCAAAGCTTATAGGCTATGGTGCCTAGAGTCAGGTCACGGGACGTGTATCACCAGTTGAGATGTAGTTTTCAATGAAGCTGAGATGGCTTTCAAGAAAATTGATGATGCTAACGAAGAGCTGGAACAGGGAGAGATTCCTGTTGAGGTAAAGCATATTGATGCTGAATTACGTACCCCAGATGAAGTCGAAGAAGAAGCAGAAGATGTTGTCGAAGATGAGGAGACTGATAATGACTACCTACTAGCAAGAGACAGGTCGAGGAGAGTCATCAAGCCACCTCAAAGACTTGGGTATACAGATCTTATAGCTTGTGCCTTAATCTCTGCAAGTGAGGTTCTCGATGAAGAACCTAGATACTATAAGGAAGTTGTGAGGAGTCGAAAGAAGACTGAATGGCTGAAGGCCATGGATGATGAGATGAAATCTCTTTATGACAACAACACATGGAAACTGATCAAGAAACCTGATGGAGTTAGGTTAGTCAGCTGTAAATGGATTTTCAAAGTCAAGGAAGGAATCGAAGGAGTGGCGTCGAAGAGATACAAGGCAAGGTTGGTTGCTAGGGGGTTCACTCAGAAAGAAGGTGTCGACTTCAATGATGTGTTCTCGCCTGTTGTGAAGCACAGGTCCATTCGAATGTTGCTTGCCACGGTGGAACAGTTCGACCTTGAACTGGAACAGATGGATGTGAAGACTGCGTTCTTGTATGGTGATCTAGATGAAACAATCCTGATGAGGCAACCTGAAGGGTATGTCGAAAAGGGGAAGGAAGATTATGTGTGTAAGCTGAAGAGATCTTTGTATGGACTGAAACAATCTCCACGACAGTGGAATAGGAGATTTGACAAGTTCATGGCACGCATAAGTTTCATCAGAAGTCAGTTCGATCATTGTGTTTACTTCAGATTTCGACGTGGTAAATCATTTGTTATTTTGTTGCTTTACGAGGATGATATTCTAATAGCAAGCAACAATGTCGAAGAGGTAATGAGGGTGAAGGATGAACTCAATAAGGAGTTCGAAATGAAGGATCTGGGAGCTGCGTCCAGGATTCTTGGGATTGACATCCGAAGAGATAGAAAGCAGTTGAAATTATGCTTATCTCAAGAGGCATACCTACGGAATATTCTCGAAAAGTATGGTATGTCGAATTCAAAGCCTATTGTGACTCCGACAAACTCTCAATTCAAGCTGAGTATAGATCAGTGTCCCAGTACTGATGTCAAAAGAGCTTATATGAATAGCATTCCATATGCTAATATAGTGGGTTCTTTGATGTATGCTATGGTCTTTACCAGACCAGACATAACATATGCAGTAAGTCTTGTAAGCAGGTACATGGCGGATCCTGGAAAGGCTCACTGGCAAGCATTGAAGTGGATTTTAAGGTACATAGATGGGTCTCTGAATAGAGTCCTAATTTATGGTGGAGCCTTGGGTGAAGATAGTAACGCATCAATCGAAGGATATGTCGACTCTGATTATGCAGGTTATATAGATTCCAGCAAAATCTATTTCTGGATATGTGCTCACTATGTTTGGGACAACAATCAGTTGGAAAGCGACACTTCAGAAGTTTGTTGCCTTATCAACCACTGAAGCGGAATATATCGCCCTAACTAAAGCTGTAAAGGAAGCATTGTGGCTTGAAGGTTTTGCGAAGAAGCTGAAACTTCAAGGTCCAGCTATCACTATTAAATGTGATAGTCAAAGTGCAATACACCTGTCTAAGAATTCAGCCTATAATGTGAGGCTGCATTTCGTCAGAGGGGTAATCTAGCATGGAGAAGTCCAAGTGCTGAAGGTTTCGACAGATCATAATGCTGCTAATATAATCACCAAGACGTTGCCCAGTTGCAAGTTTTTCCACTGTATGTAGTTGATAAAGCTGCATGAAGAAAGCTAGTTTATTTCTTGAGGATATAGAGTTAGATCCAAGGTGGAGATTTGTGAGATATTGGATCGAACTCTAGCTTTAGCATGTCGTCGAAGTCCGCTCACATGTTGTTGTCGAAGACCTACATGCTGTAGTTAAATTGTGTTCTAGTATATAGGAGATCGAATTGGGCCTTGTGTTATGGATCCAATTGTTTAAGTTAGCTTGTACCATAAGTTAGCTTGTAATGGGTAATTGTTAAAAAGCCCATTAGTTTAGTATGTTAAGTTTATTATAAATAACATACTAGTCTCTCTTCCTAAGTGTGACAAAACCTTATTAGGTTGAGAGAGGTTAATTGTTGGTATTCACTTGTAATCTTTGAACCCTATTGAAAAAGTGAATAGTAAAACAGATTTAACCAATTCTCTATTCTTCTTACTCTTTTCTCTTCCTTTCTGAACCCTAATAGGGTTTCCGTTGTTTTTCCTTGTTAACCCTAACCCTTGCGTGTTTCTTGCCCATAAAGAAACCGTTAATATTTTGTTTCAATGTATCGTTTTTAACAACAAATATTTTGTCTCTCAATTAAAATTTCTTTTAAGTCTAAGATTGAAAAATCATAAATCAAACAATATGATTTTGTTGAGATCTCAAATAATAAATAGTAAGAGATATAAAAATCAAAATTTTAAATTATAACTACTTAACAAAAGGTTAAAATGATATGAAAAGTGTACCTTGTATAACACTGATTGTTATTCAAGTTCCAATGTCTTTTCCTTACGAATGTACCTTTGAGTTACGATGTCACAACTCATGTGAATGGTAGTGAAGAAAGTTTGGTGGAATAACTTGGAGTGGTCGAGTCTATGTTCTGGAACCAACCAAAAAGAAACGAATGAGCTGGTTATGGAAGTAGTAAAATGATGGGAAATTAAGGCACAATAACATACCAATACGCAACGTATATACAGTTCCTTACACTTGTATGAACCTTGAGAATCAACAACAAATATAAGACGACAAATCGAACAAATAAAGGCAAAAAAAAAGAACACCGATATTTTAACGTGGAAACCCCCTCAATATGAGAGTAAAAACTACGAGTCATTCATATCCAAGAAATAGCTCCACTATAATCAATTAAGGGTACAAGAGAGTCTTAAAATGATTCAAAAACTAGTTCTAACAACCGCAAATCACAAAGTAAACTAGTTTACAAATAAGAATCAAAAGCTGAAAAATTACTCAAATTTGCAGCTTCAGTGTGAAGCAGATATCTCTTAGTTTAGACTTTGTTTTGAAATTCTAAACAGTCAAAAGTTAGATCCAGGTGTTGCGATCCTGCCCTCCAAATTTGAGCTCAATCTGACGATTAACAAATCCGGGATCGCCAATTTAGTGAGACTGGTTGCAGAAAAACGGGAATAGGTTTCTCTTCTCTTTTCTCTCTTTTGAATACTTATTTTCTCTCTATCTCTCTCTCAATCCTAAATTGATCCTCTCCACTTGAATAAGTGAGACAAATGGGTCAAGAGAAACACACAAGAGAGAGAGAGATAGAGAGAGAGAGAGAGAGATAGAGAGAGAGAGAGAGACCACATATTCACCTAAAAGCTTAAGGTGATAGGTGTATAGGTCCTCTCACTTATAAAGTGCTCAACCTCCACTTTTCTAAGCAATGTGGAACTTCAAACTCACACATGTACACAATAATCTCTCCCTCAAGTGTGACTTCATCCACTATGTTCCTCCTTAAGAGGAAACTCTTTCATCCACATACACTTGTACCGTCGTTGTGGGCATTACAATGGAACACGCTGCCTGACAACCACATTGTTAGGAATAGTTTATATACAAAAAGTAAGACCCTTAATTGATCCATCGGCTCTGATATCATTGTTGGGTTATCATGAAAAGCATCTGCATTGGGTCTAGAGCAGCACACAAGTGAGAGAGACACCACATATTCACCCAAAACATTGAGGTTTTGAGTGAATATGTGGTGTCTCTCTCACTTGAGTGTTGCTATAGACCCAATGTGGATGCTCATCATGATAGACCAACACAAAAAGAAAAGGAAAAGAGGTATTGAGACATAACAAGGGGTAATTACCTTTGCAAAAAAATAGTATCTAAAGAGGAGGCCAGTGAATTTTTAGAGTTTATCAAGAAAAATGAGTATAAAGTGGTGGATTAATTCAATCAGACCCCTTCTAAGATATTCACTATTTCCTTGCTCTTAAACTCCGAAGCAGACTGAGAGGCACTCATGAAATTTCAGAAAGTATCCCATGTCACTCAAGACATTACCATTGACCAATTCGATGGAGGTGTTGTCAGTATTACTGTTAGTAACTGTTTCATCTTTAGTAGTGAAAAATTACTAGTTGAAGGGAGGTCTCACAATAAAGTGTTGCACATATCAGTGAAGTTTCATAATAATATGCTCGCAAGGGTGTTAGTCGATACTGGTTCTTCACTTAATGCCATGCCCAAATTGACCCTTGCCAAACTATATGTTGACATATATTACATGAAATATGTTGTTATGGTGGTAAAGGCTTTTAATAGTTCAAGGAGCGTAGTTATCATAGAATTTGACATATTAATCCTAATTGGGCCTCACACATTTGAAATAACTTTCCAAGTGATGGATATCACACTGGCATACACTGGCCTTTTGGGGAGGCCATGGATCTATGTTGCAAAAGCTATAAAGTCAACTTTGTACCACAAATTAAAGTTTGTAATTGACAACATGTGGGTAATTGTTTCTAGTAAAGAAGATATGATTGTGAGTCATTTGGCATCCTTCTTACATATTGAAGTTGCAGAAGAGGCCTTGGAGACTTTTTTGAGACACTAGAAATTGCAAATGCAGTCTCTGCAGGTGAAGAGGAATTTGCAAAAATGCCAAACTTACCCATTACATCATTGAAAATTGTGAAAGCTACGGTGGAAGGTGGAAACTCTAAAAAGTGGGGGCAACTGTTGAATTTACCTAAAAAAAAGATATAAATGGATTAGGGTATAAACCTACAAATAATTAAAAGGAATGTTTGTTTTCATGCTTATAGGGTAAATATTCACATGCTGAAAAGATCCCTATTTGTGATATTCAATAAACCATTCAAAGTGTTAGAACTGTCTATGTTGATCAAGTGGTTATTGTTGAAGATGGTTATGCCGATAAGGATGCACTCTACATGGTGTACCATTTCCCTTGCCGATGCAAGCCTCATTATTGGAACATCACTGAGTTTCCCGAGATTTTTAATTCATGCTTGTGCTGGTCAAAAAGTGCAGGTGTGCATGTTATCCCTTCAAGGACAAGGTATACTCAAAGGCCTTAGTAGGTTTATAAAAATTTAGGGAGGCTAGGGCTTGCCCACAGTGAGGAAAATTCATGTATTGTGGTACATTGCTTATGGTGGTTTAGAGATCTTGCTCGCGTGAGGTGAGAGGCTTTGTATGTAAGCGTAATGCTTTAGTTTTTTTTGTCTAAGTTATCATATGTCCCTTTTCCCATTAAGGGGAGAGGTATTTATAGAGGTTTTTGGGCCTAGGGTTTCCTTGGAAAGGATCACTACCCACTCAGTCAATGGTGGATCATTGAATCCCTATTTCCTAGGGATACGTGTATCAACTATTGAACCTGATTTCTCTCTGATCAAGGAACATCTTGTCCCATGTTTCCCCTAGTTGGGCGAGGGGTAAGTACTTAGGGAGGGGCGACACCTCCTGGAGGGAGACGTATGGTTTTTTCACCTCTTTGGGGATACAAGGCTCCTGCCCTTATTAGGGCCTTTACAAATATATCACTACATAATCCCTCAAGTACAAGGGCTTTTGAAAAATGGGGCGAAGTGTTTTTTTAAGTCATAGGGCGTTAGAGTATCTTGTGGCCCTTAAGTTTCTATGCTTCTTGGTGATATGTGTAACAAACTAGATCTGCTAGACTTTAGTTTCTCAAAGGATGTTATATTAAGCCTAGCTAAAGAGAGTATAAGTCCCTCAGGCGAGGCGTTAAACCTCTCGAATATGACTTTTATAAAGCCCTCAGACAACGCTTTTAACTAAATCTCTAATTATCAGCTTTTGTTATTTGCTTTCTTCTAATTATTAAAAGTTTGAAAGAAAAAAGAAAAGGTCGCAAAAATAAGTTTTTATTATGGTGCTTGACAAGATTCTGAGTCTTACTCCTACTTATCCTCAGGTGGTAGAAGAATTAAAAGCTAAGTAGTTATGGGCAAGACAAAGATGTTTTTGTTTTTTTTGATATAGTGCCTGACGAGATGTTGAATCTCGCTCCTACGTATCCCCCGGTATGATGAGGAATTCAAATCTACGTAGTTCTTGGTAGAAAATGAGTATTTGTTGGTCGATTTTAGTGAACGGATGTTTAGGTCGCATTTTAACGGTTAAATGTTGCTTGTTTGCTCGCGCAGGGGCGGTTTAAGCATTTGTGTGTATCACGATAGAATGTATAAAACATTACCTATTTGTGAAAAGGTTTTCGATCGCGTGGGGGCGAGAAAACATAGTTTGATTGGTTTATAATGTTTTTAAGTGGATAACAAGTACTTGAACGGTGGGCAAAGTAGGCCATCATCCAAATACTCAGGACTAGGATGGACAGGTGTGTCCATCTAATCTTTTTCGTCCAAGTTAATTATGAAATTTGTGAGGCAAATTAAGTCACGTCTCTTCAATGGAAGACGATTATTCGCACAGGAGGTTAAGTACGACCATCACACAGATACTCAGAACTATGGAGGACAATCACGTCTAACTAATCTTTTTCGTCCACGAAAAAATGAACTAGATTCGGTTATTTAATGTATTTTGAAATGGAAGACGGGTACTTGAACGGTAGGCTAAGTGTAACACCCTATTTTAATTATTTAGACGTCTTGTGTTATTTTATTTGTGTGACCTTGTTTGGGGGAGTGTTTTGAGTGCGTTTAAGGGTTGCCCTTAGTTAGGAAGGTGAGTTGGTGAGATAAAGCCTTTAGATCAATATTAATAGTGGTATAGTTAATAATAATGATAATTTAATTAATAATAGTAATATTATTATTTTAGTATTATTATTGTTATTATTATTATTATTATTATTGTTAGTAATATTAATATTAGTGTGACAATTTTGTTGAATTAAAATAAAATAAGATAACTCATTATTGAGCTGATGAGGGGCAGTTTGGTAATTAAGTGGTGATTAGTGAAAATTAAGGGTTTTAGAGTTAATCAGAATTTTGGAGAGAAGGAGAAAGGCTTAGGAGAAAGGAAGATCAAGGGTGTGCTAGGGCTTGCATTTGATCAGGATTTTCGCAAGAATTCTTCAAGATTCGACGTAAGGGGGGAGAAAAGGGTTCAATATTGGTGTTTTATTCATGATAGGGTAGTGGGGAGTCCTTAACCCCGTAGGATTTCATATGCAGAATCGTTGTGTTGTTGATTTATTGTATATGCCTGTTATGAATCTGAAATCGTGCATGAATCGATGTGTGTTTTCGTGATTTTCTGTTGATGATGTTGTTGTGTATGAACTTGTACTGATAATCTGTTGTTGGATTCAATTGGGAGAACGATTTGAGATTATAGACCTATAAAACATGTAGTAATTCTAGGTACAAGAGAAAAGATGAAAATTGGACCTAAAATCAATGTAGAAACGATTATAGGACTGGTTGGAAGTGAAGAAGTGTGGAAATCGTAGCAGAGTGCAGAATGGTGAGGCCTCTAGTGATTTGCGTAATAGATCTGGCCATACGCGTATCAGGTAAGGCGATACGCGTATGGGAAAGCTGATACGAGGCAATACGCGTATGAAAGTGAGGCAATACGGGTAATAGGAGGGTCGTACGCGTATTGTATTGTATACGCAAAAATTTAGTGTGAAGAGGTCTCTGTCCGTACGCGTACGGCACAAGGCAATACGCGTAAGGACTTGGACATCGTGAGGAGATACGCGTACGAAGGGAGTCAATACGCGTATGGGTTGGGCGAGCGAGTTGGCAATACGCGTATGGCATGGGGCAATACGCGTATGGCCAGCGAAGTTGCAAAATTTTACCGTTTCGCGATTTCTTTCCCGTTTTCGCATCGGAATTATTTTCTCTTGGTTTGAGAGGTTAGGAATAGGTACCAGGTGCTGAGAAATAAAACATCGGTGATGAAAATATTAATTTTAATAATTTTAATTGATTAATTAATTAGTTAGGTGTTTGGTGTGTATGAAGCAAATTACATGACGATGGTGTTGATGATATGTATGATGTGATCAGGAGGATCGTGCGCATGTATTTACGCTTGTATACATGTTTTGTTGTGCGTAGTGAGTCTTGCATATTCATGGTGATTGGTGGGATGAATCATTGCTCAGGAGGAGTGTATGTGATTCATCCGTACTCCTATATGGAGAATGGTGGGGGATAGATCATTGCCAAGTAGAGGTGTATGTGATTGAGTCGATACGGCATGCATGGTGTCGTGTTGCATTACATTATTATTTGTTGTTGTTGTGTCTGTGCTTCTTCGGAAGTACAGATAACCCAGGTACTTAGGTCGCTTGGATGTTCATGTTGCCTGTTCGAGTCTATAGGAGTGCTCTGATACGTAACACGGGATGTCGGGATATTTTTGTAATTGTTTTGATTTTATTACATTCTTTGTTACGTATTCCATTTTATTGAATTATTTTATGGAGAACCTTGTTTTAAGGAACTATTGGTGCATTTGGGCAGATGGCCGTGAATTTGAAACTAAATGATTATTTCCGCTGATTCTTTAGTTAATTTAATACAATAAAGAGTTTATATTGGTTTTGATGATGTAACATTCCACTCTTGGTGAAAAACTCTGATTTTAAGTATTATTTAGTATTTTATTTTAAATTGGGAAAGTGGGGTGTTACAATTGGTATCAGAGCATGTCGGTCCGTCCGGCCAGGTGTAGTAGTCGAGTCTGTCCTTAGGATATAAGTTGTTTGTGTGTTTTGACCTTGTGATAATTGTTTTCCAGTATGGCAGGAAGGAATGATGCTGCTCTTGCTGCTGTTATGCAAGCCATGGCACAAGCTGTAGAGAATGCCAACCAGGGTGGAGGTGCTCAGTTTCATGACTTAGCACAGTTTCAGAGCAACAAGCCGCCTACATATGAGGGAGGTATCCTGGATCCAGAGGCTGCACAGAAATGGCTGAAGGCTGTGGAGAAGATCTTCAGGACCATGGAATGCAGTGATGCTCAGAAGGTACGGTTTGGTACTCATATGCTGGAAGGAGAGGCTGAGGCTTGGTGGGACAACAGTCGTCAGAGATTGGAAGCTGCAGGTATTGAGATTACTTGGGTCGTGTTTCAAGCTGAGTTTCTGTAAAAGTATTTTCCAGAAGACATTCGTAGTGCGAAAGAGGTGGAATTTTTGGAGCTGAAGCAGGGTCATAAGACTGTTGCTGAGTATGCCGCTAAGTTTGAGGAGCTGGTTAAGTATTGTGCTCATTACAATACTGAAGAAGCTATGACTTCGAAGTGTTTGAAGTTTGAGAACGGGTTGCGCCCCGAGATCAAATTGGGTATTGCTTGTCAAAAGATAAGAAACTATCCAGAGCTGGTAAGCAGAAGCAGAATTTATGATGATGACAACAGAGCCAGAATTGCTCATTACAAAGCTGCGAATGAGAAGAAAAATAAGCAGAGATTTGGAGGTACTCCTTACAGTGCTCCAGCTAATAAGGGGAAACAGAAAACTGATGTGGGGAAGAAACCAAAAGAGAAGGGAATAGGTGATGATACTCTCAAGTGCTTCAGATGTGGTGGCGCGGGTCACCGTGCTAACAACTGTCAGAGTGAGGTGAAGAAGTGTTTCAAGTGTGGCAAAGCAGGTCATGTTATAGCTGATTGCAGAGCCACTATGCCTACTTGTTATAATTGTGGAGAGAAGGGTCACATCAGCACTCACTGTGAGAAGCCGAAGAAGTCTCAGGCGTCTCAAACTAGTGGGAAGGTGTTTGCCTTGGTGGGAGCCCAATCCACGGAGAAAGAGCGTTCCGTTAAAGGTACTTGCTTTATTAATGATGTTCCCTTGATTGCTATCATTGACACGGGTGCAACACACTCGTTTATTTCTGTTGACTGTGTGAAGAGATTAGGGATTGTGCCATCTACTCTAGAGCAGAGGATGATGATTAAAACTCTATCTATTGGTTCCGTGGTTACTTCTTTGGTGTGTTTGAAGTATCCGCTGACCATGTTTGGTAGAGATTTCAGAGTGGACTTTATTTGTTTGCCACTCGGTAATCTTGATGTTATTTTGGGAATGAACTGGTTGGAGTTCAACCGGGTGTATATTGATTGCTTCAGGAAGACGTTACTATTTCTTACTCCTGAAGAGGAAGCTTTAGCAGATTAGCTATCTAGAAAGGAGTTGAGGGCGTTGTTGGAGGACGAAGTGAAGCTGTTTGCGGTGTTTGCTTTGTTATCTGTTGAAAGCAAGACTTCAGTTAATGAATTACCTGTAGTGAATGAATTTCCTGAAGTGTTTCCAGATGACATCACAGAATTGCCTCCGACAAGGGAAGTTGAATTCGCTATTGATCTTGTACTGGGTACCAGACCTATCTCTATGGCACCGTACAGGATGTCTGCATCAGAATTGGCAGAGTTGAAATCTCAGGTCGGGGAATTGCTCGATAAGAAGTTTATCAGGCCAAGTGTGTCGCCGTGGGGAGCTCCAGTGTTGTTGGTGAAAAAGAAGGATGGTAGTATGCGTCTGTGCATTGATTACCGTCAGTTGAATAAAGTAACCATTAAGAATAAGTATTCACTTCCGAGGATTGATGACTTAATGGATCAGCTGGTAGGAGCTCGAGTTTTCAGCAAAATTGATCTGAGGTCGGGTTACCATCAGATTAGAGTAAAGGAATGTGATATTCAGAAGACTGCTTTCAGAACTCGCTACGGACATTACGAATATGCAGTGATGCCTTTCGGAGTGTCTAATGAGTCGGGCGTATTTATGGAATATATGAATCGTATTTTCCATTCTTATCTGGATCAGTTTATTGTGGTATTTATTGATGATATACTGATTTATTCTAAGTCTGACGAAGAGCATGCAGGTCTCTTGAGAATTGCATTGCAGGTGTTGAAAGATAATAAACTGTTTGCAAAGTTCTCGAAGTATGAATTTTGGTTGAAGACCGTGAGTTTCTTGGGTCATGTGATTTCTGGTGATGGTATAGCGGTGGATCCCTCTAAAGTAAGTGCAGTACTTCAGTGGGAAACTCCGAAGACCGCAACGTAGATTAGAAGCTTTTTGGGTTTGGCAGGTTACTATAGAAGATTCATTGAAGGGTTTTCTAAATTGGCGTTGCCATTGACTCAGTTGACCAGGAAGAATCAAGCTTTTGTCTGGGATGCTGCCTGTGAGGAAAGTTTTGAGGAACTGAAGAAGAAGTTGACTACAGCACCAGTGTTAATTTTACCAAGTCCAAATGATTCTTTTGTAGTGTATTGTGATGCGTCTAAGATGGGATTAGGCGGTGTGTTGATGCAAGGTGGCAAGGTAGTGGCTTATGCTTCAAGACAGTTGAGGATGCATGAGAGAAACTATCCTACTCATGATTTGGAATTAGCTGCAGTGGTGTTCGTGTTAAAAATCTGGAGACATTATTTGTATGGATCAAGATTTGAAGTATTCAGTGATCACAAAAGTTTGAAATATTTGTTCGACCAGAAAGAATTGAATATGAGGCAAAGAAGGTGGTTAGAGTTCTTAAAGGATTATGACTTCAATTTGAGTTACCATCCGGGAAAAGCTAATGTTGTGGCAGATGCTCTGAGTCGGGAGACAATCCATATGTCTGCGTTAATGGTGAAGGAAATGGAATTGATTGAGCAGTTCAGAGATTTGAGTATGGTTTGTGAAACTACACCGGAAAGTATTAGATTGGGTATGCTGAAAGTGAATAATGACTTTTTGGGTGTAATTAAGGAAAATCAGAAACTGGATGTGGGATTGGTGAACTTGATGCCTACAGGAGGAGATGATCCTGATAGTGACTTTAAGGTGGATAATGTTGGTGTGTTGAGATTCCAGGGCAGGATTTGTGTGCCGGATAATGAGGAATTGAAAAAGGCAATCTTGGAGGAAAGCCATCGGAGTAGCTTGAGTATTCATCCGGGAGCTACAAAGATGTACCATGATTTGAAGAAGTTGTTTTGGTGGTCCGGTATGAAGAGGGACATAGCTCAGTTTGTCTACGCTTGTTTGACATGTCAGAAGTCAAAAGTAGAGCACCAGAAGCCTTCGGGATTAATGCAACCGTTAGAGATTCCTGAATGGAAATGGGACAGTATTGCTATGGATTTTGTGACTAGTTTGCCAAATACAGCAAGGGGCTTTGATGCTATTTGGGTAGTGGTGGGTCGACTTACGAAGTCCGCACATTTTATACCAATTAACATCAATTTTCTGTTGTCAAAGCTGGCGGAAATTTATATCAGGATAATTGTGAAGTTACATGGTGTTCCGTCGAGCATAGTGTCGGATAGAGATCCGAGGTTTACTTCAGAATTTTGGAAGAGTCTGCAGGAAGCCTTGGGTTCTAAGTTGAAGTTGAGCTCGGCTTATCATCCACAGACCGATGGTCAATCAGAGAGGACCATTCAGTCGTTGGAGGATTTGCTGAGAGCCTGTGTATTGGAAAAAGGTGGTGTGTGGGATACTCATTTGCCATTGATTGAGTTCACGTATAATAACAGTCACCATTCTAGCATTGGAATGGCGCCTTTCGAAGCTCTGTATGGTAGGAGGTGTAGGACACCTCTGTGTTGGTATGAAACAGGTGAGAATGTGGTGCTCGGACCAGAAATTGTGCAACAGACTACTGAGATAATTTAGATGATCTGTGAGAAGATGAAAGCGTCTCAGAGTAGACAGAAGAGTTATCATGATAATCGGAAGAAAGATTTGGAATTCAGTGAAGGTGATCATGTGTTCTTGAGGGTTAACCCAGTGACCGGTGTGGGTCGTGCTTTGAAATCTAAGAAGTTGGACCCTAAGTTTATTGGACCGTATCAGATCTTGCAGAGAGTTGGTGCAGTTGCCTACAGAGTGGCGTTGCCACCAGAACTTTCGAACTTGCATGACGTGTTTCATGTGTCGCAACTTCGGAAGTATGTTTCAGATCCGTCTCATGTGATTCAGAGAGACGAAGTTCAGATCAGGGAGAATCTTACCGTAGAGACGATGCCGTTAAGGATCGAATATCGTAAGATGAAACAACTCAGAGGAAAGGAGATACCTCTGGTGAGAGTAGCTTAGGGAGGTGCTGCAGGAGGCAGTGTGACTTGGGAATTGGAAAGCAGGATGCGAGAGTCGTATCCAGATTTGTTTCCATCAGATAATTTTCGAGGACGAAAATAATTTAAGTGGGGGAGAGTTGTAACACCCCATTTTACTTATTTAGACGTCTTGTGTTATTTTATTTGTGTGACCTTGTTTGGGGGAGTGTTTTGAGTGCGTTTAAGGGTTGCCCTTAGTTAGGAAGGTGAGTTGGTGAGATAAAGCCTTTAGATCAATATTAATAGTGGAATAATTAATAATAATGATAATTTAATTAATAATAGTAATATTATTATTTTAGTATTATTATTGTTATTATTATTATTGTTAGTAATATTAATATTAGTGTGACAATTTTGTTGAATTAAAATAAAATAAGATAACTCATTATTGAGCTGATGAGGGGCAGTTTGGTAATTAAGTGGTGATTAGTGAAAATTAAGGGTTTTAGAGTTAATCAGAATTTTGGAGAGAAGGAGAAAGGCTTAGGAGAAAGGAAGATCAAGGGTGTGCTAGGGCTTGCATTTGATCAGGATTTTCGCAGGAATTCTTCAAGATTCGAGGTAAAGGGGGGAGAAAAGGGTTCAATATTGGTGTTTTATTCATGATAGGGTAGTGGGGAGTCCTTAACCCCGTAGGATTTCATATGCAGAATCGTTGTGTTGTTGATTTGTTGTATATGCCTGTTATGAATCTGAAATCGTGCATGAATCGATGTGTGTTTTCGTGATTTTCTGTTGATGATGCTGTTGTGTATGAACTTGTACTGATAATCTGTTGTTGGATTCAATTGGGAGAACGATTTGAGATTATAAACCTATAAAACATGTAGTAATTCTAGGTACAAGAGAAAAGATGAAAATTGGACCTAAAATCAATGTAGAAACGATTATAGGACTGGTTGGAAGTGAAGAAGTGTGGAAATTGTAGCAGAGTGCAGAATGGTGAGGCCTCTAGTGATTTACGTAATAGATCTGGCCATACGCGTATCAGGTAAGGCGATACGCGTATGGGAAAGCTGATGCGAGGCAATACGCATATGAAAGTGAGGCAATACGCGTAATAGGAGGGCCGTACGCGTATTGTATTGGGATTTGGAAAATTCAGTGTGAAGAGGTCTCTGTCTGTACGTGTACGACACAAGGCAATGCGCGTAAGGACTTGGGCATCGTGAGGAGATACGCCTACGAAGGGATTCAATACGCGTATGGGTTGGGCGAGCGAGTTGGCAATACGCGTATGGCATGGGGCAATACGCGTATGGCCAGCGAAGTTGCAGAATTTTACCGTTTCGCGATTTCTTTCCCGTTTTCGCATCGGAATTATTTTCTCTTGGTTTGAGAGGTTGGGAATAGGTACCAGGTGCTGAGAAATAAAACATCGGTGATGAAAATATTAATTTTAATAATTTTAATTGATTAATTAATTAGTTAGGTGTTTGGTGTGTATGAAGCAAATTACATGACGATGGTGTTGATGATATGTATGATATGATCAGGAGGATCGTGTACATGTATTTACGCTTGTATACATGTTTTGTTGTGCATAGTGAGTCTTGCATATTCATGGTGATTGGTGGGATGGATCATTGCTCAGGAGGAGTGTATGTGATTCATCCGTACTCCTATATGGAGAATGGTGGGGGATAGATCATTGCCAAGTAGAGGTGTATGTGATCTATCCGGGGTTCTATTGAATGAACCAATGAGTCGGTACCGCATGCATGGTGTCGTGTTGCATTACATTATTATTTGTTGTTGTTGTGTCTGTGCTTCTTCGGAAGTACGGATAACCCAGGTACTTAGGTTGCTTGGATGTTCGTGTTGCCTGTTCGAGTCTATAGGAGTGCTCTGATACGTAACACGGGATGTCGGGATATTTTTGTAGTTGTTTTGATTTTATTACATTCTTTGTTACGTATTCCATTTTATAGAATTATTTTATGGAGAACCTTGTTTTAAGGAACTATTGGTGCATTTGGGCAGATGGGCGTAAATTTGAAGCTAAATGATTATTTCCGCTGATTCTTTAGTTAATTTAATACAATAAAGAGTTTATATTGGTTTTGATGATGTGACATTCCACTCTTGGTGAAAAACTCTAATTTTAAGTATTATTTAGTATTTTATTTTAAATTGGGAAAGTGGGGTGTTACACTAAGTACGACTATCATCCAAATAATCGGGGATTAGGTAGGATAATTACGTCTAACTAATCCTTTTTCAGTTGATTATTTATTACAAAAAAAGTTCGAAACGATTAAATTTGAAAAGAACTTGAGTTGAGTGTAAAGCTTGTGATCAAAATGAGGTTTGTATGACTGTTAAAATGGAGAAAAAGTGCGAGCTGAGTGATGTATGTGAAATGGGATAGTCATGTATGGGATGGAATGTAATTGTGTATGTTGTAAGCAACTTGATGTAAATGCACGATTCAATGTAACAAAATTCATGTATTTACATTTTGATTTTATTAAAGCAGTGTTCCTTTTAAACCAATATTTATTTCATTTCATTCTAAATTTAGTTTTGCTCGCGACATGTGCATTATGTATGCGTGACATAGATTGTGTTGGTATGTAAGTAATGTTGATGCCATGGATGTTATGAATGTTGTTTGGATGTGGTTTAGGATGAGATGATATGGTCATGATGCAACAATACTTATTTTACTTTAATGCTTATTTTAAATTCAAAAATTTTCTTTTGGTTGATGAAAGGGTGTATATGATGCTGACCATTTGATTTATTTTCAATTCAAGTTAATTCCTTGCTTTATTTGATTATGAGGTAATGATAAGAAATATAACATAATGGTTGAATTGAATGATGATGTCATGGAAGCTTGAGTTTAGTTTTTTTTTTAGATAGATAATGTAAATGGAATTATATAGATGATTGAATGTGAATGGTAGTGATAATATTGTAGTATATACAGACTGACTTTGGTTTATGTTTAAATGATAATGGCGATGATATGGATAATATTTTTGTATTTTAAGATACAAAAAAATGCCATGAAAAATGATATAAAGTAATGAATGAAATAAACAAATGGACTTTTCTATTTTTTTTTAAACATGACTTTAAAATGATCAAATTACAAAATTTAATGCAAATGGAAAAAAATTATCAATCTTGAAATTTTGACCTTGATGGAGCGAGTTTTGAAAAAATGTAATGTATGTAATGCAAATGAATTGAAAATGAATGGAGAAATTTAGTGGGACAAATTAGGGTATGACATCATGTGGTTGCTTCATTAGAACAACACATGGGTTACCTTGTGCATGTCAACTTGTCGGTCTTCAAATACAAGGTGAGGTTATTCCGTTAGAATCGATTCATGTATTTTGGAAGAAATTAAACATTGAAGAACATGAAGTCACTTAAGAAGATAGTGGGACAAAATTGGATTTAGAATAAGAGCGTGAAGGATTAAAGAGGTATTTCCGTACACTGGATATTGTGGACCAGAGGGTGATGAAGAAAAAAGTTTGAAAACTAACGCATCCATCCATAACTTACATGTGTCAACAACCAGTGAAGTACAAGCCAAATAGGGAAATTAAGAAGATTAAAAAAAGGTCAAGTGAGTGATGTGCATTGTGATCCTTCGTAGTGGGATTATGCCGAGGGCTCACAGGGAAGTCAGACTACGAAGAGATCATGTACAAAATCAACTAAAAGCCAACCAGCTAGCTAGTCTTCAAGATTTCTTTACTTGTCTCAGTTTTCTGTTTTTTACATCAATACATTGATGACATTGTTGATGTGGGTGAAGATGGAAATTTTGGTTTTCGTGCTATTGCAAATTTACTTGGATGGGGCGAAGAGTCATGGCCTTTGGTTCGGACGCGGTTAGATGTTGAAGTTTATCAACACCATCAAATGTATTTCAATGTGTTATATGACACAGTCTCTGGAGTTAAGAGTTCATTGCGAGTAGCTAGCTTGGGTGTGGATGGTCATGACAAATGCATGAAGATTTTTTATATGGGTTACCGTATTGCTTCTAGATACAATGTCATATTGGTCTCGTTGTCTAGGAACTTTAACATCACTTTCTTCCCATTAGTGGTATCTTCATCCATAGTTGCGAGTAGATATAAGCTTATTGCATTTGGTTTTGTTTACAAGAGTCATTGGGTTCAGGTGAAGTTGAAACCCAATTGTCCATTACCTCCTGTCACTAGCCGATGGAGACAAAACTGTAGTGAAGGTGCAAGAGCGTGAGAAATAACATATGCGGGGCATATAAGTCACTGAAAAGAAGAAGTTAGGAAGTCAACATAATTTGTTTTGTATTGATATTATAGTACATTATCATTATATGTATATATTTTATCGGGTTAATTGTTGCATCGTCTAACTGTTTTGTTAAAAAAAATGTCCAAAACTTAAGGATTTTTCAAAAATCCCCATTGCCTATCGAATTTTTCAAATATTCGAAAATTTTGATATGTATTGAATTTTTCAATATATCTAGTATAGAGGTTGCCGGATTTTTTAAAACATATGGTATTCATGCACCAAATATTGTTAAAAAAACGGGTATTCATACAATTATCAGAAAACATTACATTTTTACCAAAAAATTTTGAAATTTCTAATATTTCTTCGAATAATCTCAAAAAATCTAGTATATTTTTACAATATCCGATATTTCTTCATATAAACACAAATAATCCGATACTATGTCGAAAAAATTGAGTATACTTTTTAAAAACCAAAATTATTAGTAAGATCATAAAGATAAAAGTAGTGCTCATGTAAAGTGTTAGATTAAAGTGCGGGAGTGACCGGAAAAATCCTTCCAAAAGTCATCCACTATAAGAATAGAATTATAAAACCAATTTTGTTCTAAAAAAAAGTTCATGTGGATATCCAACTTCTCATACGTCCTTGCTAATCTCCTTATTTTCGATAAAAAAAAATTCTTTCAACCTCAACAATTCAAATAAAAGAAAATACACTTATTAAAAATTGTTATTTTCAAAGATTTATAAAAAACCATGAACAATAAAAGATAAATGATAATAATCATGTATTGGGAAAAAGAATACATTATAGCCAAATAAAATATTTGATGCACTCTCTCTCAAGAAAAAATAAATTGTATTGATCGAAAATCAGAACTGTAACATTTTTTTGACATAAAATTATAATAATATGCCTTGGAGTAAATTGATTTATATTTAACTTAAATATTAAATATTTTCTAATTATAAATAATAATCATTGTTGATATTTCAAAATTGTTGGTCATGATGTACAAACATATACTCCCTCCGTCTCAAATTATAAGACGTTTTGGGCATTTTACACAGTTTACGAAAAGTAATCATTGTTGTATGGAAAAGAGAAATTATATATGACTTTATACTATTGTCATTTATTAATTACAGAGGAAAGAAAAATTAATAGAATCAAAAGAAGAAAGAGAAATAAATAGTTAAGGGTATATTAAGAAAAATATCATTAATGTTGTATTGAGATTGTAAAGTGACTTATAATTTGGGACAAATACTTTTTGCAAAATTATTTATAATTTGGGATAGAGATAGTCATTAAGAGAGAATGAGACAATTGCTTAATGCCTTATTTCATTTCATTATTAATATCTTAGAGTACAAATCCATAATACCAAGAATGTAAAATTAAAAAAATAAAATAAAATAAAAAAGTTTAAAATTACATAAAAATATAGTTATTGGGTGGCAACATGAAACTTAAATGACAAATCATATAATATTAAATATTATAGCATTATTCTTCCTTGCATGTTTCTTTGGTGTGCTATTCTTCAAGAAATGGATCCACTTTAACAGCTTCACATAAATTTTTAATGCACTTATAAACTGTAGGATACAGGTGACGAATTTCTGGGCAATCAGCATCAGTTTCACATTTAATTCGTGGTTCTGTAATAAATAAAGAATTTAATTGATATATATCGATAATGTAAAGAGATTTTACAATGTCGCTTAATCGCGGCCGTTAGATTTTTATTGAAGTTTAATTTTAATTTTTATTGTTTATAAATATATAAATAATTGTGATCTCCGGATGGTATGATGACTGTATAATGATTATAATATACACGGATAGTACATAAGAGTTAATAAAAAAATAAAAAAATAATATTAAAATGAGAAAAATATTGTAAATTAACTATAAAATAAAATAAGAAAGTAAATCTAAAAGGGAAAAAGATGGTTTACCTTCTACCTCCATTGAAAAAAGGATTAGAGAAAGAAATAAAATCATAAAATAAACAAATTTGAGAGTCATGGCCATATTTTTCTATTTTTGCATGTAATAGAAAAGAATATGATTTGATCATTTTATAGTGTGAAAACTCATGCAATTTTAAAAATATTTAAATATGTTTAGAATTTATGTAATTCAATGTTTTGTATTTGTCCCTTTGACAAACTTAAATCTATTTTGTTTGTCCCTTTAGTACACTTAGTAAATGGGTAATATAGGAAAGTTTCTAATTATATTATTAAAATATATTATTTTTTAGTTTTTTAATTTACATTTCAACCTTTCATTATGGAGAGGGGAAATGTTTTATTTAGAAAATTTTTAGACCATTATAAACATTATAAACTTATATGTACAAATAATGCCCATTCAATGAGATACCATTGCTATTTACAAGTATAACATATTATAGGATTTTCATATATAAAATCATTTGATTATAGGGAATGATTATCAAATTTTGTAGTTGTGTAGTTGCTTATCGTTTGCTGGTATTTTTAACAAATTATATTATAAGTTTTATTCATTTAAATTATAAAAAAAAAATTTGACGATTTGTATAAAAGATTTGAGAAAATATGTTTGCATTTGAGTATTTGGTGCTTGAATGTAAAAAAATTGGATAAGAATTCCAATATGAACAATACAAAGTTGTTCAACGATGTAAAATAATTAAAGAAAAAACATAGTAGAAGCAATCAAATAAAATGTTTGGGTTAAAAACTTAAGGACAGAGACACATTCATACATGTTTCCTCACAAACTTTTTTCTCTCTATGATTTGGATACTCGAGTTCTATATAAAACACTGATAAAATTTGTGAACCATTGTTACATGAGTGAAATCTGCTTATATACTATATTTTCATAACTGTCAATAACGGTCTACTCTTCAATACTCGACACGTACCATTATGTGGCCTTTTATCCTCTATTTTGTTTCCACGTGTTGGTCTTTAAAACTTCCTCTCAACTACTACTAATATCAACAACTACTCTCAAATATCTTAACTGCTTCTATCCAAAAACATCTTCAAATCTTCTACCTGCTCTTGTCAAATCTTGTAACATGGTATCAAAACATGACTGAGCTATTTGTGTTTCAACTTATGTATTTACTTCATTTCCCTAATTCATGTCGAATATATCAAATCACTGCAAACCTTTTTGAGATTCTAAACATGTTTTGAAGAAAGAGTGATCATAATCTTATGGATTTGTTTTTAAGATTCCTTCAAACCAGGCTTCGTGGGTTTCTAGGTCGTCTAATCCCTGAACCCAAGAATACGCTAAGTCTATAAACACCTGGTAAGCAAGTCGAACTCACCACCTCAGTCAAAGTAATACACATGTCTAAATTGTCGGTCAATAATCTCTTGCCTTTGTATCACACTTTCATATAAAAAATGCTAGACTAAAATTCTCAGGCTAACAAATGCCCCCAAAAAATGTCACTTTTGATCATGTTTGAAATATGGGAAAAAACTGACATTTTTAATAACATATCAACATTGATCATTGATTTCTGCATACGTCATCGTCATCATGACCACTTTCACCAAACTGTCACGTCAAGAATGTGTGTGCGACAAATGTCATAATGATTTTAATTTCATAGGCCATCGTGGGCCACAAGATTAAACCACATCAAAGAAAATTATTTTAATTGATTTTTAATTCAAAAAATTAAAACATTAATGGATTTTCAATTCAAAGGGGAAACTGAAAAGTCTTATTCCACGACTATATATACACCCTTACTCATTCTTTCTTCTTTTTTCGCAAACTCCTTCTTCTTTGAACCCTAAGAGCCCTCTCATTTTTCTGCAAACCTAACTTTAACAATCTTCTTCTCAAGTTCTAACAATAGTGGCTTCCTCTGGTATGAAGAAACACTTTCAGTTGCGTTTGCTTCCAATCTTGAAAAACGTATCTTCATCAATAATCGAAGCCACATTTCTGAACCTTCCATGGAGAAAGAAAAAGCCATTATTCGGGCTTCCAATGTATTAATCCATTTTGTTAGTTCTTGTGATTGGCTGAACTTTTGGTAAAACAATGTTAATGTCATGGTTGGTGTTTCAACATGAGCTTCTAACATTATTGTTATGTTTGGTTAACAGTCTGGGTTTGTTAAAGTTGTAAGGGCTGTAGTTGTGTGCTGATGTTAAACCCGATGTCGTGACATCAGTTGTGAACATCAGTCTGAGATGAAGTATTAGGGCTGCGCGTGTTTCTAGTTTTAATGAGATATTTTGCTGAAGAGAATCAGAGATTGCAGGCGAATATCATGGGTTAAATATATTCTATTGCAATCATTTATGAAGAAGATTAGCTTGTTGCTAATTTAATGCAAAAAGATATGGAGATTTAATTGAAGATTTAATTGAAGATTTGATTGAAGGTCTATTTAGTAGCAAAATCTTTTGCAGATTTGTAGCAGAATATTTGTTGTGATTTGAAGGCCCAAATCTAGTTAGGAAAAAGTTATAAATAGAATGCTTGTAATCTAGAATAGGCACGGGTCCAAGATGTAGATCATTAGGGCTTAGTCTAAGTGAACCACTCAGGTTGTGAGATGGTCACTGTGTTCTTACTCAGAAACCTGTAGGTAGTGAGTTGTGCATTGTTCTTGGAGGAAGCTTTGAAGCAACTCCAAGGTGTGTCATAGAAGTGTGACTTCTACGTTTCTGTGAGTGAAGAGTTTTGGAAATCAAGCTGTTGATGCAGTGACTGAGATGTTGACTGCTAGACATCATTGCTATGATTGGGAGTGAGATGAAGTCTCTTATCTAGGGAGGACTTAGATAGACGGGTCATTGGGTAGTGATTAAATTAGGTAGATTGTCAACTGGTTTGTTGAGTCTGTAATTTGATACTACTAATAGTGGACTTCCTTCCTGGCTTGGTATGCCCCCAGATGTAGGTTGTTAGACCGAACTGGGTGAACAATTCAGTGTGTTTATTTACTGTTGTTTATTGCCTTGTTCATAGCAGATTGTGTTGTTGTGACATCACACTTAACATCACACATCTGATACCAGAATTTCAATTGGTATCAGAGCAGGCATCCTGTCTGTTTCTGGATGAGATCTAGGGAAGATACTTTCTGGTTCATGAGCAAGGAAGATAGTTTTGCTGAGTTATGGACTTGGTCAGTTCATATAGTTGTTTGTATGATCCCTTGAAGTAAAGGATAGGCTATTCATGACAAGGTATGTATTGGACCTGTCTGTTGTTATCAGGAGTACTGATGTTGTGAGGTTGATTTGTTGGCACTTGGTTCATGGTGATGGTATGCAAGGATTATTGAGTAATGCCTGAAGGTTGTTGAGGAGCTGTTGTGTGTTCCGCTGCATGGTATCTGATGTAACCCTGGTTGGTTCTTGTATCTCTGGTGGTAAGATTCTAGGAAGGTATTCTCTTGGAACGACATTAGGGTTTGGTCTCCTCAGCAGGATATTCTATGATGTTGTAGTGTATGCAAGACAACTTCAACCGTTTGGTTAGAAATGCCAAAGATACTTGAGGATTATCTCATATCTTTGTTTTGGGAAAGAAGTGATCAAAAGGTGAATGGATCTTATTAAAGACTGTATGACATGGAAGTTTCAGAAGAATATATTTCAAATCAGGCATTTAAGACCGATCTGTCCATAACATTGATTCCTTCTTTATCAATTTTCTTGATGGTGAAAGAAGAGGGTGGAGCCAAAGCAAAAGAGTATCACTGTCATATCTTTCACGCAGGAGTGAAGATCGTGATAAGTTATCTCTTAAGCTTAGTTGTGGTGACCTAATTAGGAGGATCTTCGTGGTTATGATGTCAAATGTAGTTCTGGTATATCTGAAGATGAATTCTCTTGTGAAGATACATGTTTCAGATTTTCAAAATCATGAACTGGAGGAAGTTTCATCAAGAAAGAAGCTGAGCTTAATATGTCAATTCTAATGTCTCGACATCGCGCTACACATCAGCAGTTTATGGCTGTTTTGAAGGATCACTGAAGCTGTGAAGTTGAACAATTGTTGAGATGCTGTTCATAATGTCATAGCATCTCAACTGGAGCTGGTTGAAGAAAAGGTAGTAATCTTGATAGCAGAATAGAAGGAAATGATCCTTGTTTAAACTAAAATGTCTGAGGATAATTTTATAGGGAAAATGCATCCAAGAGTTTGTGTGCAGTAGCAGTGTAAATCAGCCTGTGGTCAATTGGTGTTTGCATGAGCTCTTTCAGTTTTGTGGCTTGAAGGATTGGAAGTAGCATATTGTTTATGGTATGTTTATGCAGAAGGATGGCAGTTATCACTCTTAAGTTAGACAAGAGGTTTGAAACTTGTGCTTATAAGAAGAAGCTTCTGGAAGAGTGTGTTATGCAAGTTACTGCAGTTTTGTTGGTCTGATCTTGGAAGTTGATCAAATGTTGATATGTTCTCGTGTGTTCCCTACAAGAGATATGTGTGGATTAATATGGTTGTAGTCTCCAAATCCATAGGAGATGTTTAATGTGATTTAGACTAATGTCGGAACTGATGTTAAAACATCATTTCAGTTCTTTGCTCAGGGTGGAGTAAAAGATCAAGACACTGAACTAACCTGGAAGGCTTTATTGGTATGAGTGGTTGTCAACTAATGACAAAGTACATTGACAAGAGACTATGTATATGTCGGATGTAAAAGTGCAGGACTGTTGAAGTGTTGAGAATTTACTTTTCTCTAAGTGGTTGTATATTTCTCTTTATGATATCTTGGTGTGTGGCAAATGTTCTAACTTGTGTTGGGACATTATCTGGATGAATATCCTTGGTGAAGGATGGTTTTGTTCTGGTTCTGAAGCTTGGTGCATACATTATGCCTAAGGAGCGTCTACATAGTCATACGGGAGAATGATGAAGTAGAAGATCTGCCTTGGATGGAGAATGTAGAGAAGACTGAAGTAGATCAGGTATTAATTGATTGGAAGTCTAAAGATGAAGAGTATGATAGGGAATGACTGCCTTTGGAGAAAAGGACAATGGTACCAAAATGCATGTGCTCAGCAAGTGTGCTCAAATGTTCATCTTCATCTAGAGCATTAGGAGTACTTGTCTATGGATTTTACTACAAAGGTACATTTATTGTGAAGATTGCATGCTGATCAAGAATGTGAAGATTAGTTGAATCTTATGAGGATATAATGTCAGATAACATGTTATGACATTAGGCTGTTGGTTGGCATTGGATGGTTCTAGGCATGTGAAGCTAAGTATTTGAATCATGTGTGCACATGCTTCTGAGGAGAAGTCTGAAGACAATTTTTAATCGTCTGTGGAGTCTTGGGTTAATAATGTTGTGAGCAAGCAGACAGATGTCAGAACATGGTACAGGACATGTTTTTTCTTGAGCCAAACAAGGAATTATTCTGGACGGTGGTGTAAGGATAAGGTGAAACACATGTCTTCGACTATGCATGGAACTGTTTTGGCACAATTTATGGTAAGAGTCAGTTTAGAAGCAATAAAGGCGGTCAAGACTGTTTTGGATGGTAGACATTGAATTTGGATGGAGTTTTTAGTTCCTAAAATAGTGTTTCTGTGACCAAGAACTTTGACTATTCAAAGCTCGTTAATTCCAAAGTAACTGGTCAGCTATTTATAGAGGTTATTCTTTTCTCCTTCAGCCAGTGAGTGTTCTTGTTTCATAAGTCTTATGGCTTTTGTTCATTTTTGGGTGAGCACTACTTGGGTCTGGTTCTGTGAGGGCTTTCTTTGCCAATTTATGGCTAAAAAGGGGGAGAAAGGAAAGGGTGTTGCTAAATGGTTTGCGCAGATGCTTTGTCTGGAGTCTGCAGTTCCAGATGTGGTTCAGAGATGTCGAAGAGGGTGTCTTATCCTTAAGTTGGTGTTGAGTCTTTGTGACTTGTGTCCTGAGTTATAAACACAGTTGTGACTTGTGTTCTGAGTTACCTGGGTTGGCAGAATGACACTTCTCAAGTTTCATCTTATGCCACAGGTTGACTAGGGGTGTCTGATCAAATAATGTGTGCAGACGTCTCTTATGCCACCATTGGTCTTTTATGTATAGACAGACGTTTCTTTTCTGGAGGAGTCTTCTACATTTGTTCTGAGTCTGTCCTGGAAGGAAAAAGAAATGTGTTGTATTGAGGGGGAGTGTCAGATATCTTCTTCCTCATGTGCACCAAATGACTTCTTAGGTCCTAATGTGCTGCCTGAAATTGTTGTGCTGTGGTGATGTTATGTCAAACATGATGTCCTAACATCATGTGCTGCCTGAAGTTGTTGTGTTGTGGTGATGTTATGTCAAACATGATGTCCTAACATCATTCAAAATTTCCCAGGAAGATGATTCTCCATGGTTGCTGTACACAGTAGCTACTGTTGGTTACTGTTAGGTTCAGTAGTTGCTGATGACTACTAACAGTAGTATAGGGTTGTAATTGTTTCTGTAATCTGAGTGTAATATTTATATTTGTTTTAGCCAAAATTAGCCAAAGGGGGAGATTGTTAGTTCTTGTGATTGGCTGAACATTTGGTAAAACAATGTTAATGTCATGGTTGGTGTTTCAACATGAGCTTCTAACATTATTGTTATGTTTGGTTAACAGTCTGGGTTTGTTAAAGTTGTAAGGGTTGTAGTTGTGTGCTGATGTTAAACCCGATGTCGTGACATCAGTTGTGAACATCAGTCTGAGATGAAGTATTAGGGCTGCGCGTGTTTCTAGTTTTAATGAGATATTCTGCTGAAGAGAATCAGAGATTGCAGGCGAATATCATGGGTTAGATATATTCTGTTGCAATCATTTATGAAGAAGATTAGCTTGTTGCTAATTTAATGCAAAAAGATATGGAGATTTAATTGAAGATTTGATTGAAGATCTATTTAGTAGCAGAATCTTTTGCAGATTTGTAGCAGAAGATTTGTTGTGATTTGAAGGCCCAAATCCAGTTGGGAAAAAGTTATAAATAGACTGCTTATAATCTAGAATAGGCACGGGTCCAAGATGTAGCTCATTGGGGCTTAGTCTAAGTGAACCACTCAGGTTGTGAGATGGTCACTGTGTTCTTACTCAGAAACCTGTAGGTAGTGAGTTGTGCATTGTTCTTGGAGGAAGCTTTGAAGCAACTCCAAGGTGTGTCATAGAAGTGTGACTTCTACGTGTCTGTGAGTGAAGAGTTTTGGAAATTAAGCCGTTGATGCAGTGACTGAGATGTTGACTGCTAGACATCATTGCTATGATTGGGAGTGAGATGGAGTCTCTTATCTAGGGAGGACTTAGATAGAAGGGTCATTGGGTAGTGATTAAATTAGGTAGATTGTCAACTGGTTTGTTGAGTCTGTAATTTGATACTACTAATAGTGGACTTCCTTCCTGGCTTGGTATGCCCCTAGATGTAGGTTGTTAGACCAAACTGGGTGAACAATTCAGTGTGTTTATTTACTGTTGTTTATTGCCTTGTTCATAGCAGATTGTATTGTTGTGACATCACACTTAACATCACACATCTGATACCAGAATTTCACATTTTTTCCATTTCTGGTAAATCTCAAGCGTTCTTGGGTTCATTTCCCAGACTCAGCTGTCCATAACTGGTCCTAAATATAGCCCTGATATGTTCATTTCTGCTATTTACTTTTAGGAAGGTTTGACTAACACATTTCAACTTTGTTGTGGAATGATAACTCTAACTTTTTTTGATGTGGTTGCTACAACTGGTCTTCAACCAACTTAGAATACCTTCGACCCCATGCTCAAAAGTAAAATCAAGCATAATTTTTCTTTCATCCGTCCAAGCTTCAGTAATTATATCGAAGACCATCACGAGGATACTGAGGAAATTTATGATTATGAACACATTTCCTTCCTCACCCTCTGGTTATCCCATTTCATCTTTTGCTCTAGTTCTCTGCAGATAGCCAAGAAGTTCATAACTTTGGCAACTCAGATCCATGAGGAGAAAACATTTTTCTTAACAAACTAATCCTAAGTTCCCTTTATTAATCTCTAGGAATTGCTGCCTCTGAACTGAAATCCATAAACCATATTGACGACAAACTTTTGGTTGCTGGCCTTATGTGGCTTCTGCAACTTTGGCTTAGTGCCGCTTTCGAACTCTCTTTGAAGGTCACTATGCCAACTGATTTGGCACAATAAATCAAAGACAAAAGGGTTGAAATGACTAGGCTCGTTCTACTTACTCTAGGAGATACTGACAGTTCGACTGAAAAATCCTTAAAAAACTATTTTTTTACGTATGCAAATTACATTACATTCATCTATTCCATGGCCCAGTTTGTCACTTGATGCCACGGGCCAGATTGGTTTAAGAGGGAATTCCCCCCTCTTTCTCCCGAACATCATTCTGAAGCCCTTGACATTTGGGCAGCCTTCCTCACACCCACTTTCCTATCAACCAAAATTTCAACAGGGAAAGTTGGCATGAGACTTGTCAGTTATCGAACCAACTTGGTGGCCAGACAATTTGGTTGTAGCCAATTTCTACCAAAGTTCCTTTTTGTTCATAGGGACTAAATTTGTTTGGCCACCACTACATTGTTAGAAGAAAACTATCGAGCATGTTTAGACCATCATGCCAACGGAAACCTTACTCTCACTCCTTTTAAATTTCAAGCTTCTTATTTATGCACGTAAGAATTGAAGAATGATGGTTGAAATATTTTCTTGACGTTTTGTGGAACACTCGATTCTTCTACAACGTTTAAGAGACGTTTTCTCCTCTCTGCAGACAAACTGGAAGAACAAAAGTCAAGGTACACACATCAAAGAAATTCAATATTTTCAACATTGCTTCAAAATTGTGTATAACTCATGTCAACTTCGAACTATCTATGTTGCAACCTTTGCTTTAAAACTCATAGTTACTGGAAAAAAAATCCCAGAACTGAAATTTCCCCCTTATGTAAAAGATAAATATGATTTTGCTTTGATATTTTTATTTTTCCAAACTTCCACCATTGTCAACCTTTGAATTTGGCTTGGCATTTTGTCTACCAGTTCCATAGTGGTTTATCTGTGGGTTTTTATCAACTTTAAACAATGAATTGAAAAACATGCCCAATGAGTAGTTTTGAATAAGTGGAATATACACAATTTCCTAGTGCTCTTGAGAATTGACCTTGATCATGTTCAAGTCCTCAACACCATCCAAGAAGGTGAAAATAAAAAGACTTGTAGAATTCACTAACTACACTTTATATTTTCAACTTATTTACTTGTGTCGACACCATGCAGTTGTACTCTTCCTAAAAGGGTCGAATAAAAATATATAAGTTGAAGTAGTCGGCACCAACGAAGTACCTAGCCAACCCAAAGAAGAAAAATATTTATATTTTCTAAACCTTTGATTTTCTTTTGACAACATGTTTGGCTTTCTCTCTTATTCATTCTTATTATTTTCCTAAAGTCGAAAAAAAGGAAGCAATTCCACCACCACCATTCCTAGTAAAAAGAAAGCCAAAAAAGACAAAGTATCTCCCACTTTTGACAGCAAAGAAACACAAGTTTGAACCACTCTCCGACTCTCTTTTATTTTTCTACCTTCATTCTTTATTATCTCAACAACTATGTATGTTTAAGTCTTAACAAAGAGACAAAAAATTCGAGTCCACCAATGAGAGTTATGAAAGTTTAGTCTCCACTCAACCCATGCCTCCAAAATATCAGACCATCACAAAAAATTGTAGCCTCAAACTTTCAAAATGCTAAGAACAATAATTTATTCACACTACTACGTAAAGGTCCTTTCACCACGGTTGGAAAAGAGATACCATAACGGTTAACCTACCATGGTAAGGTACGTAGAGGGTGGTAGTAAGTGCGCTACTTTCAACCATAGGCTAAAGTCCGTTGTGAAAAACTAGATATCACACTATATTTTACCATGGTTGGAAATTCCAATTGTGGTATGTAGTCAGTCCATTTTTCACCTTGGATTGGAACTTCCAACTACGGCGGAATATCAGCCAGCCCACTTTTCACCACGATTGGGGTTCCAACAATGATAAAAAGTCAGTCAGCCCAATTTTTTATTTTTGCCACATGCTTTGGTTGACTACATTGAGAACCTTCATCATAATATAGAATATCAAATATTTGTAACACAACAACAAGAACAAGAAGAAGAAGAACAACAAGAACAAGAACAAGAGCAAGAAAAAGAAAAATAACAAGAACAACAAAACAAAATCAATAGAATAAATAAATATTAAATCTCAACAACAACAAAACAAAATCAACACATTCGTTAAATATTAAATGTCATCAACAATAACACAATAATAAAAACAACAACAAAACCAAAAACAAAATTAATAAAATCGTAAACATTAAATCTAAAAAATAACAACATTAAAACATTTTACTTAACACAACAACAATAACAACTAATGTTGCTAACTTGAATCCTTGTTTTCCTTACCTCATTCAAGTTGAAGAAGAGATAATGGAGTTCTGAAACTTGTTAATAAAAGAAATGATATTTTTTTAGTTTCGATTATGGAAGAAATGATGTTTTCAAGTTTGGTTTTGTGGAAAAATAAAGTTTCGTAAATGAAAGATGAAGTTTAGAGGTAGAAGATGAAGTTCGTCTAGGGCAAACATGAATGAACATGGAGTATTATATATCTTGAAAATGTAATTTATTTTTAATTTAAAAATAAAAAATAGGAGAACGCCATTTTTCACCGCGATTGAAATTTCAATCATGGTGAAAAGTGGCTTAAAAATAAATAAAAAAGAAAACTTCTGGTGTTGATATTCAAACCTATGACCATGCGCCACTTTTCACCGCGCTTTAAATTTCAACTGTGGTAAAAGTGACTTAAAAATAAATAAAAATCCAAAATGGTTGGTGCTAGAATTTGAACCCATGACCCGACGCCACTTTTCACTACAGTTGAAATTCTAACCGTGGTAAAAAATGGCTTAAAAATGAAAATAAAAGAAATGCGCCTAATTGAGTAGTTTCTACCACAATGGATAATTTAGGCGAAGTAATAGTTTGTTACGAAAGATATATTTTATAGTAGTGTCACATGCACAAATGAGCCAGGAATGAACAATTCAAGAAAATCATGATGCATGAGTTTGAAATGATTGATATTGAAAATCTCTCTAACTTTTTGGGAATGAAGTTCAAGAACACAAGTAAAAGAATTTTCCCGCACTAGAAGAAATATGTAGAATGTGTGTTTAAAAGACTCAACAAGATCAATTGTAATGCATGAATGACTCCTTTTGCAACAAGAGTTAAACTCGATAAGGAAGAAGATATGGAGCTTCTGGATGCCACTTTTTTCAAGAAGATCATAGGAACATCTAGATAAAATTGCAACACTGGACTTAAAGTGTGTCAAAGTGTTGATCTAGTGACCGAATTCATGGAATAACCAAAGATATCACCACAAAAAGTTGTTGAGAGAATCCAGAGGTTTGTGAAAGACACTAGTGATCAGGGTATCATGATGCTTAATGTCATACCCCAAATTTTGACCACTTAGATTTCCCATCATTGGGCAAATCATCAGTCTCCCCAAAGATGGGTGAACATCCACTACAATCAAAATTAGGGTTTCAAGCCCTCTCTGAGTGCTTAGACAAAGGATCAATCAAGAAATGACATGATCTTCAACTTGTCTAATCTCTCAAACATCCTCAAAGGATCAAAAGGACTCCCACTTCAAGGATTAAGCACAAGGCTGCTCCCTTCTAGGTGGATCAAGTCTCAAGATCGACAGTGTCACCAAATTAGGGTTTTGGTCGACCAGGGCCTCCAGATGGAAATTTTCATCTGGGCACAAGCCATTGATCCAAAACATGACCTAATATACTTCATGGAACCTCATGAACCCATGCATCAAGTCAATTTGGCCTCAGGGGATGCATTCATCAAAGATCAGGAATTAGGGTTTCTTGACCTAATTCACCCCTAAGTTGACTTTTGGGACAAACCATGAGCCAAGACCTCAAGAGATGATTTGAGGGTCTCTAATACACCATATTGATCCATTTGGAACAATGGATTGATCCAAGAAGTTTGAGCAACAAGTCTCAATTTCATCTGCACCACAATTAGGGTTTTAAGGGAAAAGTCAACTGTAACTTTGACTTTTGACCAGGACATGCTCCCAAACCCTAATACATGATTGAATATACCCTATGACACCCATGGAACATGTCCATCAAGTTTGATTTAGGTCAAGGACATGATTTCCTGAAGAATTGCACAGTTTGGAATTCATCTGATAAAAAGTCAACTGTGCACAAAAGTCAACTTTGACTTTTTGAGATTTTTCACCAAAATGGATTTTTAACCCTAAAATGATGTTAATGTATGATTTGAATCATCATTCATCAAGAAAAATCAAGAAAAGTGAGATAACTTGTAAAAGGGGTAACCATAAAACTTAGAAATTTTTCTAAATTAAAAATAAAGTGGCAAGGGTACCAACTTTGAAGGACCATAACTCCTAAACCACAAGGCCATTTTTTCTCATCCAAAGATGGATTTGTAGCCCTCATTATCACCTACAAAAACTTCAACTACAAGTCATTCCAATTCATTAAGGATTTTGGGTTATGGAGTGATCAAAGTGGCTGAAAAGTGAAAAAGTCACTTTTTCCAACACTTAGTGAAATTTTCACTAAGTCAGATTTTGCCTCACTTTTTGCCAAATGTAGGGGGATTTTTCACTTGGAATCAAAAGAGATCAAAACCAAACTTGTTCAAACAGTTGTTGTATCATGTAAGAGCTTTCCAAAATGGCCAAGAACATTGCCAAATTCAACCTACACCATGAGATACAACATTGCCAAGTTGCCTTGCTGAAATCTGTCAAGGCAAGGCAGAATTTGCAACTTTGGTCGATTTGCCAAAATCAGCCAAATTCAATTGCTCCTATCCACTTGGACACCTCAGAGGATTGAATCTAAAGGAGACAATCACTGATCCAAGCCTCCAAAGTCCATGGAACAAGAAATAGCATGTTGAACCTAGAATGGCCAAAATAGGGACAAGACTTCAAATTTGGAATGAGGCATTCAATGGAACCATCAAGGTGGCATGGACTGAGCCATTCTCATCTGAAATCAGTCAAGACTTATCCAAGACCAAGGGGACCATAGCTCTGTGCCCTAACCTCTAGTCAATGGCTAGAGGAGACTTGCATTTCCATTGGCCAACATTGAGGAAACACCTGCTGCAGTTGCCATTCACTGTGGATCCCAAAACAAACTTGCTCTACTATAAATAGAGCTCAATTGTGGTCAGTTTGAGTACACCAAAGCCATCAAACAGATGCTTTCCTCAAAATCTCTTCTTTCACTCCAATTTTGCCTTCTAAGGCAAGTCACTATCGGGTTTTGAGTTTGAGAGCAATTCCAATCAAACCAATCACTCACACACCTCACATACATCACATATGAGCTGATCAAACACTTAGATTACTTCTGAAACATCAATTTCACAAAATCACCAGCTGGTTGCTCAAGGTTTTAACCAAAGTGCAGCTGAGGTACCACAAAATGATCCAGCCAATTTCAATCAAGTCCAACCATCCAAACACAATCCATAGGGTGTAGGGAAGCTGTTCAGATCATCACCACTCATCTGTAACACCTCCAAATCAAAAATCACTTTGAACTTGCTGTCACGGCCTAGAGGTAAGCACATACTTGGTCATCTCTCAATCTATGCATATTTCCTCGCACAATAATTTGGACATATGTTCATAATCATGCATGGAATGTTTTCCCTCAATTAATTGCATTGTTTGAATCGTGCATCAAAAATCCTAGCCTTCATGCAGAAATTAGGGTTCTTGAGGTCTCTTCGTGATTTCTTGTTGTATGTTTAATTTAAATGAAATTAAAGTACATAGACATGATCGTGAGGTTGAGACGAGCATAATGATATGTGGATTGCATGATATGATTACGTATTCATGGAGATTGGATAGAAAATGCAAATCTGAGAAACCAAGAACACACGCGTGTTCTTCAGCTTGTTCTTGGCGCCATTTTTAGAAATTCAAATATTTGAATTTTGTGATTTTGTTTAATTGATTCAAAAATTAATTTCTCTCTGAGTTTTAATGATTTTGAGTTGACTCTTTTTTTAATAATTCACAAAAATGTTAAAATATTTTATTTTCACAAAAAATCCCAAAAATATTATTTATTTCATATAATTGATATTTTTGTAAAGAATTAATATTTTGATTGTTTTTGACATTTTAAATATTTTTTCTACATTGATTTTGCAACTTTTAATGCTTTCTAATTATTTTGTAGGTCAATACTTAATTTTTGAAGCATTAATCCAAGATCACAATTTGTTTTCCATGTGTTAAACAATTTTTGATCATTTTAATTGAATTTTTATTCAATTAAATACATTTTGAAAACAAATTAGGGTTTTGGATTAATTCAACCCTCATAAATCATTTTCAAAACTCTCTGGGCCTCTTGAGAGAGTGAAAGACCCATCCCCCCTTGTACAAAAACTTTTTTGGGCCTCATTCATTGTATAAGTCCCTCTGTACAAGTAAACGGCGCGATCGTCGCCCGTTTAAAAATGAAAATCATCTGGGCCTCTCCTTGAGCTATAAGACCCATTCAAAACACTTTGGGCCTCTATTAGAGTGTAAAACCCAATCCCCCTTTTAACCAAAACATTTTGGGCCTCACTTATTGTATAAGTCCCTCTGCGTTAAAAGAAAACCTCGGCGCGATCGCCATTTTTAAACGAAAAATCATTTGGGCCTACCCTCGTGTTATAAGCCCCACTCTTTTCTTTAAACCTTTTTGGGCCTCTTGAGAGAGTGTAAGACCCATCCCTTTGTACAGAAAACCATTTTTGGGCCCCAGTCACTTGTATAAGTCCCGCTGTACGAAGTCAAACAGTGCGCTCACTGATAAAACCCTGGGCCTCTCCTTGAGCTGTAAGCCCCAAACCTTTCTTTTTCAAAGCACTTTCTCCTTTGATTTTGAATATACTATTGTTTTCAATCTTTCTTTGTTGAATAACTAACCAAACAGCATGGAAGCACTCCAACCGAGTAAGTGGTTATCGCTTTCATTTACTACTTTCATATATATATAACTGTATTGTGGGGCTGCTCACTGTAAGTCTCCTTTCATAAACTCATATCTACTGCGTAATAATAGTATAGATATTTCGAGTTTCCCCGGCTACTACGTCTAGAACTAGGTGACGCCGTTTCATTTATTCATAGAAATAGACGCCTAGATCCCCAATAGGAGCACTAGATACAGTCTTTTCTTCGGCTGTCCTCCTTAGGAATCGTCAAGAAGCTCTACTCCCCAAGATGAATGTATTCTCCGTGAATGGCATCTTTGAGTTTCTTTCAAATTCTCGAACTTTCCTGACTTGATCTATTCCTCGTGGATAGCTTGCCTTGAATGTCTCGGGGTTTGGGTACCCACTACGGTCATAATCTTGGACCTTAACTAAGGAACCCTCTTTAAAAGCTAGAAGTCGCTGGATAGTAAACCTCGCACGTTTACCAGTGGTTTTTATCTTTAAAAGAGTTATCTCTCCTAATGGAAAGGAGATGATAGACCCACGGGCTTCTTAAAAGCATCGGCCTCCTCTTGGGCATTATTCAAGGACCCTACGGCTTCTTAGAAGTATTCACAGCCTCCTCTTAGGCTTCGTATAATGATTTCTTCCTCCGGGAATGATAACCTCCTCTTGGGCTTCGTACAAGGACCCGTCGGCTTCTTAAAAGTTTCCAGCCTCCTCTTGGGCTTCGTACAAATTGTCCCGATGACCTCCTAGAGGTATAGGAACAGAATCTAGTCATCCTCATAGAACAGTCCTTTCATAGAGTCTACTACTGTTTCTCAAAGCATAGTACCAAAGATAAAACTCTAGACTTGGACAGTCTAACTTCCTTGAGTCTCAAAGACATTCTCAAGCGACCCCTTCGTTAAATAGGAAGGAAACCCGCAGATTCGGACAGTCTCAATACCCTTTGGATTTCCAGTTTCCTCAAAGAAAAGGAGACCACCCCAATCCTCAGATCTAACCCATGAGTACAGTGATGCTCATATAAGAACTGATTTTCTCTTTCAAAATCAGTATACTGGACCTGTCACTTAACTGACACAACCTCCATCTCGGGCTTCGTACGAGATACAAAGACTTTCTTGTTGAGTCAAACCTTTTAGCCTCCATCTCAGGCTTCGTACGAGACACAAAGACTCTATCGTCGGGTCAAAAACTTTTAGCCTATCTCTCGGGCTTTGTACGAGACACAAAATAGCCTCCTCTTAGGCTTTGTATAAGAAAACCACTGGTTGATCCAATCAACCTTTTAGCATCAAAGCTGTGCCTCGTTCACAGCATACAAACATCAATAACTCCTTCCCCTTCGTCTAATCGCTGTAAGCGGCAAGCCTCTGGATCATCTACATCCATGCCACTGTCCCTCTTTTAGCATGAGAAATTCCTAAGGAAAGATGGCATTGCTCTACACTGAGTTAAAGTCTTCTCCTTCAGGTTAAAACCCTTTCTTCGGAAATTATGGCATTGCTCGGATCCGCGTATCCCAGTTAAAGTAATTCTCCTTCTCCCCTCTTTAGAGATGACAAATTCTCTCTAAAGTCGAGGTCATTTCGCTTCACATCTTGGGCTTTGAACAAGACACAAATAGACCTTTCAGCTTCACATCTTGGGCTTTGAACAAGATATAAACCACCTTTCGCTTCACGTCTTGGGCTTTGAACAAGACACCAAAACACCCATTTCCTCCCATAGAATAGGAGGAACTACGAACACTCTGATTTCCCTGTTTCGGTAAACGGGAATACGTAGGCATAAGATCGAAAGAAAAGATCTTAGCGAGCGCAATCAACAAAAAACCCAAATCCCATATCTCCATCAATCAAAAGCAGTATTTCAAAAGCATCAGCCATAACATCTTAATCCTTGTTCCCCGCCAGAAACCGTCTGCCCAGGTAAAAAGAAAGAAAACAGTATTGGCGAAAATACAAATAACCAGTACAAAGGCCCCCCACATTGATAGCATCCGTAACCTAACAGACCGCTGTTTAAACTCAGTATGCAAAGCAGGGTTAATTGGAGACATCTATTTCCCTTCCTTATTCAGCTCACAATAGGATAAAAAATGAATCGACCTGTAGTCAAAGCTCAAACCGCAGAGAGCGATCAGCGCTTAAGAACCGCGTCCAAAATCGCTCGCTACACTTAACAATGAAAAAATGGTAGTTTTTGATTATTCTCATTAGATTGTGAGAGGGGAGGTCAAGATGACAAAAATAATATAGTTTGATATTTATTTATGATAAGCAAAACTCCAAATTTTTAATGTTCAAAAACCAAGGGCTAAAATGTTAAGAATTGCTTAAGTTAAGTTTGTAACAATTATTTTTGGTTAGAAAATGGATTAAGTTTGTTAAGATTGTTACTGAGTTATTAAGAATAACTTATACTATACATAATCATCTTCTTCTCTATGTGTGTACTGTTTTTTCATTAATTAATCACATTAATTGATTCCATCTTTTTCCTTTATCCTTTATGTGAATCTATCACATCTTTCATTCTATAGTTATTAATATATTATTTTCTGTTTTACTAAAAAATTATTATTTTCTTTCAATCATTCTTTCTCTTTGTCAATTTTCGTGTGAGTGTTCCAATGTCAACAATAACAATATTAAAATGTCATCAATCAGAATTAAAATTGAATTCATTAATCATATTTTATCAAATTTCTTTAAAAGAAAATTAAAAATTGAAAAGTAAAATATAAGATAAATTAACACAATTGAGAAAGAGATGTAAAAAGATAAAAAAATATAAGAGGGTTTACCCCAATGTCGAATGATAATGACAATTATCGATACAATAAATTTTTTTCTCCAATTCTTAATTCTCGTTTCTCTTCAATTCACGAGAGTTTTATTGAGAACGTGTTTTGAGCAAAAACTTCAATTAATTTTATTTTATTTTTTTAATTTTTCCGCGCAATTTTCTAAATAGTATTCTGTTATATATTAAATCAAAATGGAAAGTAAAATGCGTTTTTAGAAAAGATAATAGTCTAAACTATAAGAATTATCGGTTAAAAATTCAGTTAAATTTGTTATTACATGATATAATTCACGTTAAAACAAATACTACACATGATCAAATGATCATATTAAACACTATAAAAGGATTAAAACACATTATGCACATATATATAATATAGTATCTCTAAATTGCTTGACAAAATGCATATAGTTTAAATAATTTTAAAATAAATTAAACAATTATAGATTTTTTTTTTTTCATTTTCAAATTCTATCAAAAATCTAAAATCAATCCTAAACCTAATAAAAAAACCGGCTCAACGAAATATCAAAAAAAAATTGTTCATGGGTTCTCTCGATACACCAATCAGCGCGGAAAACGGTTCCGCTCACGCCTCCGGCCACGGCAAATCTCCGTTGACTGATGGCGGTGCACGCGCCGCGCCGGCAGATTCGGTGCCGGATTTCGAACCGTCGAAGCGGCGGAGATCGTCTATGCTTCCGTTGGAGGTTGGGACGCGCGTGATGTGCCGCTGGAGGGACGGGAAATACCATCCTGTCAAAGTCATAGAACGCCGCAGAGTCCATGGCTGTGGACCTAACGATTATGAGTATTACGTTCACTACACTGAGTGTATGAAGCTGATTTTAATTTTTTTTGTTCGATTTCAGTTTTGATTATTGAAATTTCAATTGCTAGGGTTTTGAACTGTGAAGTGTGTGTTTGATGTTGAGTATTGTGATTTTGAGAATTGGAATTGTGAATTGAATTGCTTAGTATTTATTAGAATGCCAATTGAATTGATTTGTGTAAAATGTTTTGTTGTTATTTTTTGTTTGTAAGTTTCCAGAAGATACAGAAAAGAAATTAACAAGAATCATGGGCTAACACCCCTGCTGAACAAGACCAGTTGCTTGAAGGAAATCCGACCCTATCACCGCCTTTGAAAAAACCTTTCTCGATAGTTCCCATAAGTGAGGATGCAAAATGTTATGTCGCAAATCTGTTTCTGTTTATTTGAATAAAGTGTAGTATACTATCACAAATAGTGTGAGCCTTTTATTAGATTTTTTGTTTGTTTTGAGGTAACCGTGCTATCTGTGCGAAGTATCCATCAGCTTTATTAATGCCTAATATATGTTGGTAAACATGACTGAACACCGCAGCGGGGTTTCCCCTAAGCCAAGTTCTAACAAGAGACCTTATTTAAGGAATCTGAGCTCAATTCTTCCACTAGAACGAGCATGATGTTTGTTCTGATATTAGAACTTGTGAGTTATTATTTGTGAACATTGCAGTATCAATTTATGGATAATATGTTTTTGGACAGAATGTGTGGATTATGTTTGAGGCTTTGTTTATGTTTTTGAATATTCGTAACTCCTTCCAATATATTTCTAGTTGCCTTTTGTTATGTTTATTTCTTTGCTGTGTGCAGGGAGGGATGCTAAGATGCTAATTGTTTTTGTTTTTTTTTAAATGTATTTTTTGGCAGTCAATAGGAGGCTTGATGAGTGGGTGAAGCTTGATCAGCTTGATCTTGATTCTGTGGAGGCAGTTGTTGATGAGAAAGTGGAGGAGAAGGTAATGATTATACCTTCAAATGACTTGCTTGCATTTATTTCTCTATTATTTTTCTGAAAGATGCATATAGAGGTTTCCTTAGAAAGAAAGCATTCTTCGCTCCATGAAAGTAAGTATATCTTAAGTGAGAAAGAAGAATAGCATTCTGTTCTGTTCATTAAACATAAAAAGAGTAGGTGTCTTGGTTTGCACAAGTGGAGAATAAAATTAAGGACTTGTTCTCTGATGCCCATGTGCAAGTGACATTTTCAACTGAAACGAGAAGTCAGCCAAAAGCGCACTTTAGATATTCTATACTCTATCTTTTGAGTCATAGAGGCTGTGACGGCAAAGTAGGGGGTTTGTGATTGCCTCTGATAGACTTTGCCTGCCTTCCAATATCTGTTTTTCTACAGCCACAATAATAAACGTTTTCCTTCCCTGAATGGTGTCATCTTTGTGCATGAAATGGCATTGAAACTTTAGCCAAGTTTTAGAATATTTCTTTTACGGTGCTTTGAAATTAAATATTGGCAAGTAGCCATTAGTCACTTGCACTGGCCGTTATTCATTTTAATACCACGAGCAATGTTTGCTTTTCTTTTATGTCTGTCTTATTTCAAAACATGCATTCTCTTTGTGAATAAACTCATTTTGAAAGCTGGACTTGTAATTTTCCAGGGGGCATCAGGTTTGAAGATGACACGCCATCAAAAGAGAAAGATCGATGAGACACATGTAGAGGTATTGAATGGTTGCTTTTCATTTATAACTAGAACATGAGCTGGTAGATAGAAATTAACACAAAAGAACACTTGCTAGATTTCAAATGTTTTAGTCTTTCTTTCTAATGCGCTTCAAGTGTGAGTTGTTGCTATTTGAACCCAAGGTAATCTGTAGTTAAATTGAGGTAATCAAGTAATTATTCAGTGCTCTGACTGCATAAGTTATCAGTATTTAAGTGCTACTTTATAATGATGCATCGATACACCTCATCCTTAGTAATTGCCAAAACAGTACACTTGTTTTCATACTAGCAGCTTTACCAATCATGAAATTGAAGTCACATGAAACATGTAATTGTGATATTATTTAGGAAATTGATGCTTGTGATTGCTTTCTTGAATGTGAAACCTGTGTAATCTTTGGACTGATCTTCCTTTCTCAAACCTGTGTATCCCTTATGTTTTTAATTTACAGTCTTACTGTTAAATTATAGGGCCATGAAGAGCTTGATGCTGCAAGTTTGCGAGAACATGAAGAGTTCACTAAAGTGAAAAATATAGCTACTATTGAACTTGGAAGATATGAGATTGAGACGTGGTACTTCTCCCCGTTCCCATCAGAATACAATGACTGTTTGAAGCTGTTCTTTTGTGAGTTCTGCCTCAATTTCATGAAGCGTAAAGAGCAGCTTCAGAGGCATATGGTGAGTGATGCTTGAAATATTCCCTTTTTACCTTCATATCCCTTTATTTTGAAAAGTGTCTATTTTCTGTTGTGCTATCCTCGTTTGTAGATGATTTACATTTGTCTAATGTTTTCAGTATTTTGTATGCAACAACACCCTTATCTTTTTTTTTTTTTTTTCAATTTGTGCTTTGAAAATTGCATTTACTATGATATCTGTTAATTAGAACATAAAGTTATTTTAATTAAATGCTTATTTGTGATTTGTGAAGTTGTTTTCTAGCAATTCTAGAATTTGATTTATGTTACTACTTATAATCTTGTGTGATATAATACACTTATGGCAATCAAGCTGTATTCAACTAGGTGGGATGGTTTCATGGATAGTTGACGTTGATGCCATTGAATTCTTCCAAAAATCATATATAATCTCGGGTCGTTTCTATTATCTTACTTTAGGCCATGTTAAGGGATGGAATAAAATATGAGTGGAATGGAATGAAATGCTATTGATCATCATTGTTTGAATTTCTCCGATAGAACCTGGTATTGTGTTTCAAAGTAATGGGAAAAATTTCCCCAAATTACATAAAGATGTTTGTCAGCAATCCTTGGTATTACTTACAAGCTTGCAGTTTTTTTTAATCTGATTATTTTATGATACAACATTATAGTGTATTTTTATCGATGCGGCTGACTCCACCTATTGAGATAAAGCTTAGTTGTTATTTTTTTGTATTATCATTTCAAAACAATTAGACAGTGAATTTGTATATGGAGAAAATTTGTTTTTTCTTTGTTTTTACTATTATCAATTTTACTGCAGTAGTCCTCCTTATGGTCCCTATATGATTGACTCAGGCTGAGTTATTATTTATCATATGATATGCTTCTGTCATGCTCATATTTTGTTGCAGTTCTATCTGCTGCAGCTTTCTATATTATCTTTATTGATGTTTCTTCCATCCTCCCCCCAGGGGTAAAAAATTGTCTGTAGAAAAATGTCTTGGTTTTATATATTGAATACAGATACACCACTCCTGTCCCTTTTATCAACACTGTCTTCATGTTCTTGCAGAAAAAATGTGATCTTAAGCATCCCCCTGGCGATGAGATATACAGAAGTGGTACACTGTCAATGTTTGAGGTACATATTTAACTAATTTGTTTTTCATCAACACAAGTTTCTCCTTTATTTTATTTTTCTTGTTCTATCTTGTCAGATGCCACTCTCTTCCATTATATTTAAATTTGGAGATTGAAATGAATTATCATTTATCATGAATGCCTGGTGTGTAAATTAAATAATCTTCCTCTTTACCTTATTTATTGATGCATGTAATGGACATACTATATATATTTTCATTGTTCAGCTTCAAACCCACAAAGCTGTTAACTAAATGAGATGTTTTTCCTTCTCCAAATGCTCATCTGTCACTATCTTCATATTTGCATTCGTTTTTAATATCCATATATATAGGCTTTCTACCTTGATGTGTATGGTTCTCTAGGTGTAATAGGATTTAAAGTTACCTAAAATATTTTTTTAAAACTCAATACCCATTTTCAAGATTTAAATGGTTAAATCTTCTAGTATCCTGTATTAAAAGATATATATTTTTTTAAATCTTAACGAAATGAGTTTTGGATGGCAATGTTAACTGAGTTTTGAAAGAGCTGGGTTATTTGGAAGGCAGTTGCAAATTGCAAGAGGGTTGGTGTGCAGTTTTTAATCATTACTGTGTCTGAGAACAGTTTGAATAATGGACCTAATATATCTTGTTTATTGATGCATGTTATGGACATAATATATCTTTTCATTGTTCAGCTATCAGCTTTTGATTTATTTTGGTATTGGCCTAGTGACCAACACATAAATGAACAATGTGGTGACCCGGGTTCGAATCCAAGATTCCACATAAAATGTCTTCTCAGACAAACCATTAAACTGTAACATTGAGGGCTGTTTCAGTTATTATTTGCTATTGTTTTTAATTATTATTATGTCTGAAAACAGGTTGATGGCAAGAAGAACAAAGTTTATGGACAGAATCTTTGTTATTTGGCCAAGTTATTTCTTGATCACAAGACCCTCTATTATGATGTTGACCTGTTTCTGTTCTATGTTTTGTGTGAATGTGATGAAAGAGGATGCCACATGGTTGGATATTTTTCCAAGGTAACAATGTTTTTTCATTATTTTTGTTTGCTGTTAGATATTTGTAAAAAAAATTAATTTACATCTAACAATATATGTACTAGTACACTGCCTTTGAAGTAGCAGGGCCAGTTATCTTATTCTATTACTATAATCTTATTTGTTTTGGACTGTCTACTTTATGTGCCAAGTTCTTTACAGTCATTAATGATAGTTGTTATATAAAAAATGAACTTGGTTCGAACATTAAACATCTTTAACCTCGGTAATTCTACTGGTTACTGTAATAGTTTATTCATTATTTGTTAGACATTATGGACAACCTTATTGATATTGATTGCTTTTTTTATCATAAAGGAAAAACATTCAGAGGAATCTTACAATTTGGCATGTATCCTCACCCTTCCACCTTACCAAAGGAAAGGCTATGGAAAATTTCTAATTGCTTTCTGTAAGTCCTCCTGAAAAATATGCCACTACATATTTATATGTGAAAATGTTAGCAAAATTATTTACGATTTCAAACATATAACAGCATATGAACTTTCGAAGAAGGAAGGTAAAGTTGGCACTCCTGAAAGACCCCTTTCAGACCTTGGACTGCTAAGCTACAGAGGATATTGGACCAGGGTTCTTCTAGACATTCTGAAAAAGCACAAGGGAAACATTTCTATCAAGGTAAGCCTCTTCCATTTACTCTTTTAATGTTAGGCAATTGCAAATTGGAGTTTATGTGTTTACAAGTTAAGTTTATAATATTTTGCTTGCTGGGATATATGACATGTTTGGATAAACAGCTTAATTAAGCGCTTATCATATGAGTGTTATGTTGCGTTTATGTATTAGTTAGCTCTTTCTACTTGTCAATGTTGAAGGTGTTGTTTTGCAGGAGCTGAGTGATATGACTGCCATTAAAGCTGAAGATATATTGACAACTCTCCAGAGCCTAGAACTGATTCAATACAGGAAAGGACAGCATGTCATTTGTGCAGATCCAAAAGTTTTGGATCGCCATCTTAAAGCGGCTGGCAGAGGAGGTCTCGACGTTGATGTTTGCAAATTGATCTGGACACCTTACAAAGAACAAAGTTGATCCATCAAAGAACTACTATGATGTAACATCTGCATGTGTATACTATAGAGTGTATAATAGGTTTATTAGTTCTTTGATGTAATGTGTATTAACATCTTAGATTAGATGACAATAGGAACACAAAGATGATTGATTTATATGCAGTGTTTGCTGTCTGTACTAATCTGTATCTTCTATTTGACAATTGCGACATCTTATTATGTGCTAACTTTTAACATTTTTTTACCAGGATAAAAATGAAAATAAGGATGATCAAATTTTGTATCAATTAGGGTGTGCTTGTTTTCAAGTTTAACATACACATTTCTGAGAAATTGAAGTTAATAATGTAACAGTTTCATGTTTGTTAAAAAAAGTTTATACACGTTAAGAATTTATCGAAGACAATTGTAGGAATGATTGGAATTATATTTTTGGGGATAGAAAGGTTAAGCATCTTGTTTGGGTTTGAGACATGATAATTTTTTGCGTTTCACCCGTTTTATGTATTTATCTGTTCATCACGTACTGTCTGATATAGAAAAATTGACTCATGTGTTTCAATCATGTTTCCTGCATACAACAAGTTCTAAGTTTAATTTAAAACAGGTTGTGTGTCTCAAACACTTCAGATTAACCATTTGTGTTGGCAATGTAGTATAGAAAATCTAGGTAGAGTGGATTTTTGGGCTTTTTGAGGAATGACCATGTTGACCTTCTTGCAATTTATCACTGCCTTAATTTGGTTGAGTATGGGACAAGGAACATTCTGTGTGTGTATATATATTTAGGTTTATCTTGCAAGTTATTAATAAGTTTCTCTTTTATAAGATGTTGTTTTCAATTAAAATGGATGATTGGAATTAACACTTAGAACACAATACATAAAAAGATGATGATATTTTTGAAGAAGTAAATAAGTTATACAAAGGAACCATGTAGAAGTAGAATTAATGAACTAATAGGTCATGCATGGATTCAAGAAATATTAAAAAAAAAAAAAAATTCATTAATTGTTATGAGACGTTTTAAATAAACGAAATTGTTTTTAATAAATGTGGTTTAAAATGTCCTCCCTCCAAATATATATTAAACAAGGAGATCTTATATTTTGCAAATGTAGGATTAAAAAGGACAATTGGATGCACACTCTTTTGATTCCCGAATAATCGAATCCGAGGCGCACGTCTTGGTCCAACCGATTATTCATCTTTTGCAAATAAATTTTATAAATAATTGGATTAAAAAGGACAATTGGGTGCACACTCTTTTGAAATCCCGAATAATTGGTCCCGGGCCGCACGCCTTGGTTTAACCGAGCATTTGTCTTCCACCTAAAATGAACTTAACTAATCAAACTCATTTTGGGCCCTAGCGCGACAATAAACTTTTTCTCAAACGGATGATGTTTTATCCATTTTACCGCGATACAGACAAATGCTTAAGCCTCTCACGCCCGAGCATACAAGCAACGTTTAGCCACTAGAATGCGTCCTAAACATCATTCACTAAAATCAACTAACAAACACTCATTTGTTACCCAGAACAACGTAGTTTTGAATTCCTCATCGCACTAAAGGATACGTAGGAGAAAGATTCAATGTCTCGTCAAACACTATAATAAAAAAAATCTAAAAGTATATTTTTCTTGCCAAGAACTATGTAGCTTTGAATTCCTCATCGAACCTAATGATACGTAGGAGCAAGACTCGCAATCTTGTCAAACACCATAATAAAAAACTTATTTTTAGTCCTTTTCTTTTTTCTTTCTAACTTTTAATAACTAGAAGAAAACAAATAAACAAAAGCTAACACTCTTATTCGTAAAACTAACAAAATGATTCTCGTTGAATACAACAGATGTGAGGAGTGCTAATACCTTCCCTCGCATAACCGACTCCCAAACCCAATTTTGGTTGGGACAACATTTTTTAATTCTTTTGGGGTTTTATCAATATTTTCCCTTTCCTTTTGAAATAAATAAACTTCGGTGGCATCTCTGTTATTATTTCAAGCGTTCATTACACTCGGGTGTTTTTTTGCGCCGCCACAGGGGCAGAAGGTATCAGGATATTATGTAGGTGGAGCCCTTTGCGCCAAATGTGTTCTCGGCGGGTGTTTAAGGGAGTGAAACACTCCGTCGCCTTTCCTTCCCTTTTGAATGGGGATTTTTCCTTCGTGGGCGAGGTGCAAATACTTTTCTTTGAGAAATGAGAGCTTTCGGCCCTGGTGACCCACTATTTGGCATCGCGAGCCTTCTTTTTTGGCGTTGTTTTCCTCATCTTTAATGTAAAATTCTGCCTTGGCGACTACTTCGGCCAGTGAGAACGCAGACTTTTGGGTGAGGGACTCATTGAAGTGTCCCGTCTTGAGTCCGTTCGTGAATGCCCACACGAACATCTCTTAGTTTGGAGGGACTACCCTGATTGTGGCTTCATTGAAGCGGGCGAGATAGCCCCCTAGCGACTTCGATGGGCCTTGGTGAATGTTGAACAAGCTGGCGGTGGACATCTTGCTGTGGCGACTGACGACAAATTGGTGTACCTGCTTTCTCATAAATTCTTGGTAGCTTTTAATTGAGTCTAAGAGGAGGCCCATATACCATCAAATGACGAATTCCCTGAAGGTGCTTGACAATAACTTACACTTTAGAGAGTCTGATGCTTCTATGATGACCATCTGGGTGTTGATGGAGGCGACATGCTTGTAGGGGTCGTTGCGTCCATCAAATTTGGTTAGGGATGGAGGTTCGAAGCCTTCAGAAACTAAGACCCCCCATATTTCGTTAAAGAGAGGCTGATGGTAATAGTTATGTCTCTTCCGGAGAATTGACCTCCTGTTGGTATTCTCTGATGTTTTGGACGTCATTCTCCAATGTCCTGTTATGGCACCATAATTCATCCATAGTGACTCGTATCTCCATCATGACCTCAACATCGCCCGCACTACTAGTACTCTCAGGAGTAGTGGATGAAGCTCTTCTGTTGACCATGTATGCTAATGGTGAGAAATGAAAGTTAAGGGTACGACATAGTCGATGATGTTTTTTTTAGAGAGATGTGTGACCCAGGTTAGTTTTACCGGGCCACATGGAGGGCGCGGCTGTATTGTAAAAAAAGTACAGGTGTGTGCGTGTTTCCCGTACAAGGGCATGGAGACTCAGAGGCCTTAATAGTATATTACACGAGTGGTTGATGGCTAGCTCACGACAGCGAGTAGCCCTGTGTGGTGGTTGTTGAGGTTGTTTAAGGGACCATCTTATGTGAGATGAGAGACCCTCTCGGCGGCCGACGCTGCTGGGTTGCAGGCAGATAGTTAAGTTATCGGTGTTAAGGCTGGTGGGAGCGAAATGCCCTCTGAGCAGTATTAGGCGATATTGAATGAACATGACTTGATCCTTTGTCCTTTTGAGGGATCATTTATTTATAGATATTCTCCAAGACTAAGGTTTATGGACCCCTGAATGTGATCTTGCCCGTTTCCTCCTTTTTTAAGGAGATCGTTGATCGATTATATCTCCAGAATCAACAAAAACTTTTTCTTTCTCAACTATACATTAAACGTACCGCGTGGGCGACTCCAATATACTGTATATGAGCGACTTACTTGTTCGCCTTGATCTAGAACTTTGCTAAATAACACGCTACATATTATAATAAAAAAATTTATTCACTTAATTATTTATTTATTTTTTTATAATTCTCTCTTTTTTTTCCTTCAAATTCTCAAGCATTAGAGAATTATGAATCATATTTAAGTATTTGATTTGCATATATAGTTTTTTTAGGCGAGCGCTTGATCTTGACATCTACCACAAAAAGGGAGTAAACCGAGGGGATATAATTGTAATTTGACTCAATGAGAGCTTAAAACCCTAGCAAGTGGTTACCACCTCCACTTCAATCCATCGTGATTGCTACCACCTCTCTCTTCCACCAGCGCCGCCGTTCTCTTCCGTGTCTTCCAAATGGTAAAATCCAAACTCTATCTCCCTTCTTTTCCAATTTTATTGCATTGCATTCAAATTCAAAACTATGTAAGTAATTGTTTTCATAATGTTAGGCTTCGGAGAAGAAGCTATCGAATCCAATGAGAGAAATCAAAGTACAGAAACTCGTTCTCAATATCTCCGTCGGTGAAAGTGGCGATCGTTTAACCAGAGCCGCTAAGGTATTCACTTTCTCATTGTTATCGAAATTCGCAAATATTCTTACTGATTTTGATGCTTAATACATTGTTAATTAGGTTTAATCGATGATCAATGTATCAACAGTGTCTGTATTACTACTAATTAGCGCTATTAGCCATGATTTTGAAGTTAGGTAATGAACTGTGGCACATTGTTATATTCATTAATCAATCAACTTAATTGAACTGCAATAACTATCTGATTCATGTGTGTGATTCAGAGTTACGGCTGTTCATGGTACAGTTCTGTTAGAAAATCGAAAATCGAACAAAGCCATAGTAAAATGTCATCCGAACCGAACCGAACTATTTCAATTTATTCAGAATCCTGGTTCGGAATTCTGAACTGTACCAAATTGTTAGAAGACATTTTTTCCCAAACGAACCAAGAACCGAACCATTATATTTAAAAAAGAAAATTTTAAACTTGATTTTAGTATTTTTCATTTTTGGTTTCGGTTTGGTTTTAGTTTCTGTTAATTTGTCATTTGGGTTTGTGCAATATGGTTCGGTTCACTAACCAGTAACCAAACACAACAATTTGATTATTTCAACTTCAGTTCGGTTTAACAGTGTTTTTGAACGTTCTAGTGATTTATATCATATCTCATTTTATAACTAACTTGTTTTCTCTCCTTTTCTCATAGGTTCTTGAGCAGCTTAGTGGCCAAACCCCTGTTTTCTCCAAAGGTACTTTTGAGTTTAATTGTGATACATGATTTTACACTGGAAGAAAATCACTACCAACTAACCATATGTGTGGCTTTATAAGCGGTTATCAATAATGGCTATTGTGATTAATGATCTAACAGTTATGGTTATCAAAGACAAATGTGATTAACTATCTAACTGTTACGATTTGTTGACTGTATAATTTTTTATGTTCTTATCTGTTTTGTTAATGAAGGGGGTAATAATCGGTAATTGAAAAGTGTGAAAAAATAATAATTTTGTAGCAACGGTTGCTTATGTTGTTATTATAGATTAGTTTTTAGATTTTAACCACGGCGTAGTTTAAATGTTTATTGGATATTTAGGTTAGTGTTTGACTTGTGCTCTGATTAGTTGTTCTTTCGCTGTTGTGCTTATTGACAGCTAGGTACACCGTTCGATCCTTCGGTATTAGAAGGAATGAAAAGATTGCATGCTACGTCACTGTTAGAGGCGACAAGGCAATGCAGCTTTTAGAAAGCGGGTTGAAGGTCAAGGAATACGAGCTGCTGAGGAGAAACTTCAGTGATACTGGTTGTTTTGGCTTTGGTATCCAGGAACACATCGATTTGGGAATCAAGTAAGCTGAAATGGGGTTCTTATTTGTTATACTTATTTGATAATATGTTTATTTGTTTGTAGTTTTCTCATGTCCCAAAGGATATTTTTCTATCATGTTGATATTTTAAAATTATGCTTCAGGTATGATCCATCCACTGGCATTTATGGAATGGATTTCTTTGTGGTGTTGGAGCGCCCTGGTTACCGTGTGGGACGTCGTCGCCGGTGCAAGGCACGCGTTGGAATCCAGCACCGTGTTACAAAGGATGATGCCATGAAATGGTTCCAAGTTAAATATGAAGGTGTCATCCTAAACAAATCCCAGGCAATATAGTCAGATCAAGCCATTCTTGAGTATGAGTTCTAAATTTTGTTGTGTGAAGTTTCATGTTTCTTTAATCTGTAGCTTTAATTTCGGTATTGGTATGCATATTACTTTTTACCAGATATGTAAGTTGTTTTCTTACTCTAAATATAATCTAATTTTGACACCAATAGTAGTAGTTTTTCGAAGAATTTATTGTTATTCTGAATGCATGGTATCAAATAGAAAGAAGAAATTCTATATAATTATTAAAACGATAATAGTTTTTTGATTTAAATGTAATTTTTAAATAAATGTAATACTTGCGGATATCTATAAATACTTATGATTACATCAAAATCTGTTGAGCATTTGAAGCATTTGACTAACAGATATTCATATAGATATGTGGTGAACATGAATATTCTTTTTATCTAACCAGAGAAAGATGCAGAGCATACTGCCGAATGCAGAGACATGCAGAAACCTATGAAGACCACAACTAGGGGTGGCAAAATGGGTCTGGTCTGTTGAGGATGCCTCCTTTATTTTAGTGTGGGGCGGGCATCCTCTAATGTGTCTACTCTACGTCGCTTCATTTTTTTTTGCTGGTTTTTACCGGAACAAGCATTTACATAAATTTGTGTTTAGGCTTAAAAAGTGTAGTGTTCGCAGGCTTTTCTGGTTTGTTCTTTTTTTTTTTTGCGGGGTGAACCTAAATTTTAGGATTGCATCCTCAACTATGTTCGTTCCGCCCTGTCTCGTATTTTTGCAGACTTTTGTGGAGCTAATGTAAATGGGATGGTCATGGCTGTTTGTCACTTCTAAAACCACAACAACAAATAGGATGATACACAATCAGACCTGAAAAATAAAAAAAAGTAAGTACAAGCAAGACATCAATCATAACAACATGGACATGAAAGATGACAAACTGAATAAAAGGAAGAATCAACTTAAAGACATACCTTGAAAAGTTAATAAAAGCTTGAATAATAGTCAAGGAGTGACCATTACGTTAAATCGTGTAGTGATTGAGCAATACTGGGTTGTAAGAAACTATTCGTGTTTCCCCTATCTAAAAGCATAGTCACTCCAATGCAATGTGACCTTGAAAACACATTGTTCTCATCCCCAGAGAGTCATTTAAAGCATTCAAAGATAAATGGTGTTCCGAGTCCCCAAATGGAGGTGGTTCAAACAAGGTGTTCTCATATGGTTTTGGTGATTGACCTTGGCCATCATCTTCTATTTGAAGTAAGAAATATTGGCGGTTAGAGTATTTGTGGATAATGGAAAATTTCTTGTCGCAATAATAACATAGCCCTTTCGCACGGAGTAACTACATTATGGAAAAATTTTTGTCGCAATAATAACATAGCCCTTTCGCACGGAGTAACTACATTTCAGCGCGTGTAACGTGGCTTTTGGATGGTGGTTGTTTGGTTTAGGGTTAGGTAGTAATGGTAGTTGTGGGGTCTTTTGAGGGATGGTGTTTGAAATTGGAAAATGGTAGGGTTTGGTTGAGGTGGAATTAGAGATTTTAGTGGTTGGAAATGAAAGATATTTGTCTTCAAAAAGTCGGGCAAGAGTGTACAAGGCGTTTGGTGTATGGGCTATCACATCTTGTTTGATATCAGGTTGGAGACCACGGATGAAGCAATCCAAGGTAGCTTCACGGCTCAAACCTTGTGATATGTTGGCTAAGAAAGTGAAAGACGTGTAATTACCAACAGTAGTCGAATTTTGGGTAAGTTTGAACAAAATGGGTCGTGGGGACTAAGAGAGATGACCTAAACTCTGTGTTTATGGCCTGTGTGAACGTGGCCCAAGACTGAAATGGTTGATTATGGGATATCATTTGGAACCATGGTAGGGTGTCATTCTCCATATGGACGACAGTTATGGTAAGAAATTGGTTGTCTATGCGCTTCATCCCCGTGCTCTCAGCTAACTCAATGAGAGTGCCAAATATTATGAATCAGTAAACATAACACAAGGGTGCGAACTTAACAACAATGAAACAATACACATTTGATTAACAATGAGGTATTCATAAGGATAGTTAAACCAGAAACAATGATTATTACAGGAAACTTAGGAAAGGATCTAGAAAACACAAGCTTAAGAGAGAATAAAGTCAGGTTTCCACCACTAAATTAAGCTCACAATATATAAATTTTGATTTCTTTGTCAAGTATGATACAAATATGATAGATACTATAAGGTAGTAAATTAAATCTTTTAAATATGCAATTTGTTTATGGTCTACGCGAGGAACGATACTTGTAAGAAGCGTAAACACCGAACGCTACGATAAGAATTGTTGCACCAGTGTAAATTAGCTTTTGTTTATCATCTTCATTGAACCTCTTTGCATAATTAGTTACAGCTTGAGTTGTAGATAAAGCCATGTCTTTGATTCTTGTTCTTGTTGATTTATGAAAATTCTTTTTATCACTCTTTTTCTCATCATCGTCATCGTTACCATGGCCGAGTTTATCAATGATCATTGAGTATGTTTTCATAGGATCTTGATGAGAAGTGTTTTCTTCAACTGGTTTTTGTTCTTGTTGAGGAACTTTACCTGGAATATTTGGCATTGAAATAATGACAGTTTTTCCATCAAACTTGCCTCTAATATTGCCAATATCACAATGTGATGGAACTTGATGCTTTTCATTGAAACGCATTATTTTATTTGATCCAACTGATCTTTCACCAAAAACTCTCACCCTTCCAAAATCATACTCAATTTTAGCACCAATATCTCCGATTGTAAAACCTGTAAAATGCATTCAATAATTTGCAAAAAATTAAGGAATGAAATCATGTTATTTAGTATTTCAAATAATGAAAATAACTAAAAAAAATACTAACTATTGTTGATAAAACATTAAATGACACAGATAATCATGATAGAGACATTGTCGAATACTAAATATGAGCTAATTTTTTAAATGAGAGTCGAACTTTAGTTAGTCAGGTTAAAGAAAACCAGTCTACTATGCGGTGTCCACCTAATTGATTTAAAAATTGTTATAAAAGATTTAAACATAAAATAAATTGTGGAATACCATCAGGAATGTGAACAATGAAAAGGTGTGATCCTTGAGTATTTTGTGTTTCAATTTTTGGATGCAAATCTTCATAGTTATATGATTGCAAAGTAGACACCATTTCTAATATTTTGGCTCTTGTTTGCTTTAAAGTTTCAAAGAACTATGGCAATGTTATAATGGAACTTGAACAAATTAGATTTGTTGCTTCATATATTTATAATGTGAACCGTTTCAATGAAATTATTGAGTTTTCTTGGAAATGAAAGCATTCTCTTTTGATTGCTATGGTGATATAGCTTCATGAATTTCCTCGAGTCATATGTGAGGAATAACTTGTTCAATGGAAGTTCTTTGTTTGGCTCATACATTTTAAATTTCCATCAAGCGGAGATAAGGCAAAAGCCATAGACATATATAGTTTCATGAACTTCCTCGAGTCATATGTGAGGTATAACCTCTTCAATAAATAAAGTAGAAGTTCTTTGTTTGGCACATACATTATATATATATATATATATATATATATATATATATATATATATATATATATATATATATATATATATATTGACCAGACAAAACAACTTTTTTTTATCCTGTTTGATACAAAAATTTATTATGAGACAAGACAAAATATATGACAAGGGAAATGACAAAGACATGAATTCTTGTTCCTCACTAAACCATGAGATAACGTTTTGTCCCAAACACAAATTATCGAAAAAACATCAAAATATAATTTATAATTTCTCTATATTTAATATTTTGATTTATAAATATAATATTAATATTTTATTTATTAATAAAAATAATTATAATTAAATCATATTATTTTTGTTTGATGCATAGACATATTAAATAAAGTTGAGCACATTTTTTTTTCTCTTCATCATTTTTCTTCTCCTTCTCATTATTTAATATTTTGATTTATGAATATCAATATTTTATATATCAATACAAATATTGTAGCAAAAAAAATTATTATTTAGTGCATAGATATCAAACAAAATATACAAAAAGTTGTCTAGTGCATCGACCATCAAACAGAGTACAAAATAAAAAATTGTCTTGTACTGTTCTGTATTGTCTAGTACTATTCTGTCAAGTACTTCTTATTTCGCAAATCAAACGCACCCATATATATATATATATATATATATATATATATATATAGTTCATATCCTACGAGAATGACAATTTTACGTAAGAACATGAAAATGAATCTGAATCATTAGATTTTAAAATAAATGATGGAGATTATGTGTGTCTTTTGTTTTTCTCTCTCCTCAATTATTAAAATAAATTATGGAGGAAAGAGAAAAAAAAGTGACACATAATCTCCACCATTTATTTTAAAACCTAATGGTTCATATCCATTCTCATGTTCTCACATAAAAATGACATTCTCATATGATACGTTTCATATATATATATATATATATATATATATATATATATATATATATATATATCCTAAATTTCTCTAAACATGCTTATCATCCATAAATTGACTAATCAGTGATAAGCTTGGGATTAAATGATTTGGTTAGTCTAAGGTGGCATGATTAGGAATTCCATTAAGGTTGAAAGGGCAAAATGGTCATTTGGTATAAAGAATTTATGAGTCAAAAAGAGGAAGGGAAACCTTGGGATTAAATGATTTGGTTAGTCTAAGGTGGCATGATTAGGAATTCCATTAAGGTTGAAAGGGCAAAATGGTCATTTGGTATAAAGAATTTATGAGTAAAAAAGAGGAAGGGAAACCTTATTCTTCTCAGGTTTTCCCATCTTTACACTTAGATTTTGAGAGCTAGTAGAAGGAAGAGAAGGAGGAGGCGAGTGAGAGAAAGAAAGATAGAGAGGAAGAACTCTCCAACCATCTCATGAAGAATTCATCAAGGTAAATACTCCACCTCATCTCATATTCCATTATGATTAGTAGGAATTCTTCCTCATCCTTTATTATCATTCTTCTTTCAAGAGGAAAGTTCTTGGAGTAAGGATAAATTCATGAAAATAAAGTTTAAGTAGAACTTGAAGAAATTGGAGTTGTAATGAGCATGCATGTGGCTATGGAGGAAGGAATGCATCATCTTTTCCAACATCAATTCATGTTTTGAATCTAAGATGGGTTCATAAGTAGGAGTTTGGGGTAGAATTGTTGGGATAATGCATGATGGGATTTAGGGTTTTACGATCTTTGATTTCATGTTATGCGAGTTGATGAATTATATGATTCCCTTGCCCTAACAATTTGTTTACATGAATGTTTGATTGTTAGTAAATGATCACATGCCATGATATATTGTGTTTATGAGTTTCTTTTGTTGTATATGTTTGGCTATGTTGAATGTTTGCTGGAAATCTTGATGGGAATGCAGGTACAAATGAACATTCATGGAAAATCATGTTTTCTGGGCTCTGCTACGGGTCGTAATAGCTATTACGGGCACCCGTAACAGCTCTATGAATTTTTATAGGGAGAGGGCTCTTCCCTGCTACGAGTCGTAATAGCTATTAGGGACACCCGTAGCAACCTTCTGACTCACCCATCTTGTGTATTTTGGACCCTAACTTGAGTTCTGTAACTTTGTTTGGAGCGCAGTCAGTTGCGTTCGAAAGCTAACACAAAGAGCTTTAACATAGTGAAATTTTTATGGACTTTTTCTACTTATGATAATTGTGGTAAGTTTAGAAAGTAAACACTTAAGTTAAAGAATAAACCATAATGTGTGTGAGTTTATCTAAAAGAGGATAACGGTAAGTGAGCCACCTTAGGACATAAAGAATCATATCTGGGTGATCCAGTCTTGTATAACTCCATGTTTTTTCCTGTGGTAAATGAAGTGAGCTTATTCACCCGAAATCACTTGGAAATAGTTAGAACGAATCTTGAGGTTTATGTGAACTTATAGTAAGGTAACTTCCCTTTTGAGAAGTCGCTTGAACAATGCCATGGCCCTAATAATTTTGAATGTAAAGCGGACTAATAGATAAAGCATGGCGAGTTAGAATGGCTAAGACCGTTAGACCTAATACGTCTTCCACAAATTTTATAAACTTTGATTGAGTAAGTTTCAAATGTAGGATGGATTTAAGGTTTATGCCTCTAAAATATAATGGACACGGAGAACCCAATGAAAATCCTTGAGAGGGTTATGCCTCAAAACTAGGATGGACATGGGAATCGAGGCATTCCTTGAGAGGGTTATGGATAAAAAGTAGGATGAACGCGGAAATGCCCAATAACAGTCCTTGAGGCAATGCATAAAAGCTTATTTAATCATGTTACACTCTTGAAGCTATGAAGCTTCCAACGCTAGGTTGTCCAATTACACGAGGACGTAGTGATAATGTAAGGAATACATGTAATTCACCTTGTAGAGCAGAGATGACTCATAAGTTAGGGGAACACAAACTGAAATTTAGTAATTTCACCCCAATCACGTCATTGTTTTTCATGTAAGCTTTAGGAGCTAGAGACCTAGTAAAAAGATTTGAAGGTCGAAGATCTGGATGTCTGATGGTTATCGTTTTGTTGTACTATCATATTTAGTTCTTTTGAACATCTAATGTATTATTTCCATGTACTATGTATTAAACGTAATACATTTTAGAATTCATATATATATATATATACACGATAAATTTAACACATTCTTATTTATAGGTAAATTGAACTTTTTAAAAATATTATATTTCACTCAAAATTTTGAAGACTAAAATTCTAAAGTAATTTTGATTGTCTGGCCCTTAGACAGGCCTGTTGAATCAACTTCATATAAAAATGAAATTATTTTATAAAACTTGAATTTAAAAGTTAATTATAATTGCTATTTGTCCAAATAAAATTAATAATGGACTTATAATTTGGAGTTAAGTTTAAGATTTAAAATTGAATATACATTTTTCTTTGAAAAAATAAAAATCTTTTTTCTTTATCTATTCATTTAATTTTCTCTTTTCAATGTATATTTATATTGATTACTAATTCCAATATTAATTTTATCCCTCAATCTAGTTAGTAATTGTCCACAAATATCTTATAAGTGACACGAATCTGAATTTGCCACATTTTAAATGGGTGGAAATCTTAATCATTAAATTATTAAAAAAAATTAAATATCAACATTGTCTTTTAAAATTCAGTTCAATAAATAGTTGTGCAACAACGTCTAATTATATAGACATGTATTTATATTTGAGATATCCCACTTATTTATATTAAGAAGTGAATTTTCAAAAATTAATTATTTATGACTTAAATAGTCTGTTGGTTCTTATAAGTTAGCGAATTTTTAAGTTTGGTCTTTGCAATTTTTTTTGTCTGAGTCTCTATATCTAACTTTTTGCACGTGGTTTAATCCTTAAAGCCAAAATCCGCAGGTTTTTTTTGCAGATTTCTTGCGGATTTTAGCTTTAGGGACTAAAAATGCACATAAAAAATAAAATATAGGGACTCAGACAAAAAATAAATAAATTACAGGACTAAACTTAAAAACTCGTTAACTTGTTAAAAGCCTTGACGACAAGAGAAGAATCAGTTTCTAGCCACAAATGTTGCCATTGATGTTGTTGAGCCACTTCAATAGCTCTTAGAACTCCAGAAATTTCAGCAAAAAAGCATTGTGAAGCTTAGATTTTCTGAAAATTCGACGATAAAATCACCTGAGTTGCTGCGAAAGATACCACCACAAGCTGATGTGATATTGTTAGCAGCTCCATCAGTGTTGACTTTCACCCAATTGGTAAGCAGGGGCACCCATAAAATTTCTTTGGTCAAAAGGGGTCTAGGAGGATGGACTGGAACATAAAAAAGCTTCAAAATCCTGAAATTCTCCAAAGAGTTCCGGAATATATGGTTGGTCCAAGTTCCAACAAGTTGAACATGAGCTTTGATATGAGTAATAGCATTCCTCCAAGTTGTTGACACATCCTAGAATCTCTTCAAAATAGTGAAAAAAATAGATACTTCAGTTTTTCTAAAAAGATAGATGCGCATTGTTATTCTCTTCTTTTGTACTTCTGTGTAATTAATACTATTATTTATGTATTATAATTATTTAAAATAATTTTGTTTCGAAAAAAGACTTAAATTATTCATAAAATTGAATAGTGCAATACTGCACATGTATTGGAAATTGGAATTGATATCTTTGACGGAAAACACTTCAGAAAACAAAGCTATTTAATTTGATAAATTGTAAAATATTAAAAAAAAATTATAAAACCGATTATATTATCTCAAATCTCAAAGTTACCATTCATATCATAAGAGAAAATTGTAAATTGTGTGAAGCTTATGCTTTGAACGAATACAAAAAAGAAAAAAGAAGATGGAAGCAAAGAAAGTTTCAGATGTGGTACTAAATTCAGGAAAAAAGACGCCATCGATAGGATATGGAACAACGACTCCTCCTCCTCCAATAGCTTTGATTGATGCTATTGACAGTGGCTACAGACATTTTGATACTGCTGTTTTGTATAATACTGAAGAACTTCTAGGCCAAGCTGTGTCAAAAGCTTTAGAGGAAGGTCTCGTTAAAAATCGTGACGAATTATTCATTACTTCAAAGTTATGGCGTACTGGTGCTCACCATGACCTTGTTCTCCCAGCTCTCAAAACCACCCTCAAGCAAGCATAATTCTCTTAACCTTTTTTTTTCTTCCTATTTTAAGATTGTTAGCGATATTTGGTTTTAGCCCCTGTAATTTTTTAAAAACGAAAAAACGAAAAAAAAAATTAGGTCCAAAAACGAAAAACAAATAAAATAAAAAAAATATTAAGTTAAATATAAATAAAAATGAAAAAAAAATTAAAATATTAGAAAAAACAAAAAAAATTTATAAAAAATTATAAAAAAAAACGAAAAAAAAAATTAAAAAAAAAAAAATTAAAAAAAATTAAAAAAATTAAAAAAATAAAAATTAAAAAAAATTAAAAAAAAAATAAAAATGCCCTGTGGACTGCCACACAAGCAATAGGAAAGAATCTTTGCTGCAATATGGCAATCAGGGGCCTAAGTGAGAGAATCTAACTAAGATGAGGGGATTTAAAAAAAAAAGTTTACCAGGGACTAAAATGAGAACTCGCTAACATTACAGGGGGGTTTGTATATTTAAACCTAATTAATATGTGGCATGATGACTACAGATGGCAAAACGGACCTTATTGTAGGGAATGTCCATTTTCCACACACTTTTTAGCAAAACGACCCAATGTTTTAGGCTTGTATCCTCTAATATGTCCACCTTACTCCGCACTGTTTTTTACAGACTTTTGAGGACACGTGCATAAACATAATTTTGTTTTTTTTATTGCATTTTTTAGGTTAAAAAGATGCAAGGCATGCGGGCCTGCTCTGCCCGTCCTCATTTTTTGTGGGGCCGACGAAGGTTGTAGGCTCGTGCGATATACAATGTCTCCCCGCTTCACTATGTTTTTTTACGGACTTTTGTGTGACGAGTCTAAATAGGGCGGGCATGCCTGTTTGCCACCCCTAATGATGGCAGTTTGAATGTATTCTTACTCCTTAGTTGTTTTGTTTGTGGTCTTCTGTACCCTCGTGGTACAAATACTCAGGTATAGGAGCACTAGCTATTATTGAGCTGAAGGGTGACATTGAGGCCTCTTCGTTTATTTACTGTTTGTTTTTTGTCTTTTAGTCTTGACACCGCTCTGATACGTAACATTAGGGACGTGTCGCCTTTTGCATTTCATATCTCTGAGATGTTTAGAGTATTTTATTGAGTATTTATGTTGAAACCAATAAATGAGTTATTTGATGTTTGATGTTTTATTTTATCGTATGTTTTATGCTATTATTTAATAGAAAGATGCATGTTAGGGATGTGTAACATCGAGGTTGTGTAAAAGTATATCGTTTTATTTTCATAAATTAAGGGTGTCGGGTTTAAGGTGTTACACTTATCTCCCTGTTGTTTCGGACACGTGCATTGTATACATGCTTGATATTTGAAACATTTTAAGGTCATTTCCGTTTTAAAGTTGCAAGTATATTTTTTCGGCGCCACCATGTTTAATGTCATGTCCAAAACAAGTATTTTCTCCTCAGGAATAAGGCAAACATACAATGGGATGACCAACTAGCTTGTGACATAAAACATGATTATGTATACCAGTGGCCACATTAAATTTCCATGTATCATTCAATTTACATGTACCCGTACAATTTAAACAGACACTTACATTTTCTTGATCTAGTGTCATCGTATTTCAAATTTTGAATCAGTGGTTGGTACATGCCACTTCTTGCGCATCTCATTGTTACAAATGCTTGCCTTCTATTAGAACCACTGTTAGACCTTCTGATTACAACGTTAAATCCTAATTTACCGGCCTCCATGTAGACCTATTGTAGCATATGTTTTCGAACAATAAAATCTTAAATCTATTCTACCACTCGTGCCATTCTCAAATCTTTCACCTCTATTAGCAAAATTCCATTTCTATATCCTAAATGGTAAAATCAGATCTCTATTCTATTGAATTATATGCCATAAAATATGCCATAAAATAATATGCCATAATTCTTTTCTATCCAATGTGGGACTATTATCTAATGTGGGACTATTATCCACACTACTCACACTTGTAATTCTTTTTCAACACTCCCCCTCAAGTGTGAGTCTACCACAATGCTCCCCCTCAAGTGGAAGCTCTTTTGTCCACATATATTTGTACCACCATTGACACCGGCCCCTTTACGAACCAGACTATTGATACCATTTGTTAGGGTATGAGAAGGAGCATCATCATTTGATGAAGAGCAACACAAGTGAGAGAGACACCACATATTCACCCAAAACCTTAAGGTGATAGGTGTATGAGTTCTCCCACTTATAAATGCTAAACTCTCCACATTTATAATCAATGTGGGACTCCAACTTACATTTGAAATATTATTATTCTCAACAATGTTGATATGAAAAAAAATCACGTTGCATTTCTGTTGTGCTACTTGTGTGGATTAGAAAAAAAAATGATATTCATTGTTGTATAAGGTGTTACTAGCAACTCTGAGTTAAGATGAAGTATTTTACTTGTAAAATAGAGAATTCTATAGTGTATATTAGACAATGATGAAAAGTTAGAGAAACAAATTATATGTGAACTACGAGATCTATTGGCATATAAAGATTTTCAAGTAGAAAAAACTTGCATAACATTATCTTGGTAATGTTTGGTTCTTTTAACTTCCAAGATTATATAATTTTTTTTATAACTCTAAGACATTATAGAGCTAATGCATTAAATTGTTTTATTTTTAAGAGCTAAAAGAAAATATTTGTGTGTTTCGTGGTGTGTGGTGTTTACTACGAGAGGATTTTTCTGAAACATACATGATTGTTTTCTACCCAACGTCGACGTCAATAAAAATACTTGGACGAGGCATTGAGTTAGGGTCAAAATGGCACAACACATATTTATTTATCTCTTGTGATTGATATGTAAGATATGACTGTAGACAACAAAGAATTCAATTTATTTTTTGAAAAAACATTTATAAGTCTATCAAAGGGTAAGTTTTGCATTTTCTTAAGGAAATTTTCAGTTACCATTTTATAGATACCAACTTAATTTGTATATTTTCAAGGAAAATTTCACTTACCATTTTATAGATACCAACTTAATTTGCACTTTTCAATTTTGCTGCATATTTATTCTAAGTTAACGTATACACTCAATCACATGTGAGACTATTCACTAAATTTAGAGTATCATATGAATCTCATAATTTAACTCTAATTCTCATGCTTTCTCCTCAATACATACAACTTAGAGTGCCATAGGAACCTCATAATTTAACTCAAAGCCTCATGCTTTCTTTCTCTTCAATAAGTAGAAACCTCATAATTTAACTCTAAGCCTCATGCTTCTCTTTAATACACATAATTTAGAGCACCATAAGAACTTCATAATTTAACTCTAAGCTTTATCTTTTCTCTTCAATACATATAACTTAGAGTACCATAGAAACCCCATGATTTAACTCTAAGCCTTATGTTTTCTATTCAATACACATAACTTAGAGTATCATAGGAACTTCATGATTTAACTCTAAATCTCATGCTTTTCTTGAATACACATAATTTAGAGTACCATAAGAACCTAATAATTTAACCCTAAGCCTTGTGTTTTCTCTTCAATACACAAAAATTAGAGTACCATAAGAACCTCATGATTTAACTATATGCCTCATGCTTTCTCTTCAATACACAAAAATTAGAGTACTATAAGAACCTCATGATTTAACTATATGCCTCATGCTTTCTCTTCAATACACATAACTTAGAGTATCATAGAAACTTCATGATTTAACTCTAAATATTGTGTTTTCTCTTCAATAAATCCTATAATTGTGAAAACAACATAAAATACTCAATTTGGTGGTGGTTATATTGAATCAAAGGTCTCAACTTCCATGGCTATTAACCAAATGTCATATTGAACTTTACTTTTTGTCTATATAAAATCCTTCCAAACCTTGAAGTTGAAATTTTTAAGCTGTATTTTTTCTACTTTTAAAGTTCAAACTTTCTTTTAAAGGATTCTTAAGTTATAAGCTAACTATGTTAAGGTGTATTTTTAAGTATGGCCATTGTCAATAGTGTATATTTACTTTAAAGTTTTATTTTTTTAGCCCAACTTTTAAAAGGTCATGTTAGTATTAGTTAGTTTAATCAAGATTTATTATGTTTAAGTGTAGCTATTTTTGAGGATGAATTTATACTTTAAAACAACTTTTTGAATCATAACTTTTAAAGAATTTTGAACAATAGTTAAACCACTATTAATTTACCAATTTCAAATATAATCATAGTTTTAAAAAATTTCTATTTGTTATTTGTTGATTTAAAATGTTCTTTCTAGTTAGAAAATATTAATACACTTTATATATATATATATATATATATATATATATATATATATATATATATATATATATATATATATATATATATATATATATATATTATATTTTAAAGTTTATGGGAGTAAATGTGTTTAATTGTCACTTTTTTGTGTCATAAAAATAATTAAAATAATGGCTATATGATATATTTTGACATGTATTGAGATTTTTTTTTTTTTTTTATGTATTGACATTATTTGGATGTGGCTGAAAGATGGATTAACATTGTAGGATTTTTTCTATTATAATAAAGAATCAAGAGACACACCATCTTTCCCCATTTATGAGTGTGCCTAGGAACGGATTAATGGGAAAGTAATAAGTTTGAAATGAATTTTGATTTTAATTGATATTATTTAATTAAATCTAAATTCAATTTCCTTTAAATTAATATTCATTTTAAAATTTAAACACTTACAATTTTATTTTTTAAAATTTTGGAAAAAACATGAAAATAAAAAATATTTTTTTTAAGTAAATTTTTCTTCTAAAACTAAAAAATATTTTTATTCCAAAAAAATGAAAAGCATAATTTCTCTTAAAAATAAAAAATAATTTTATTCTGAAAAATAAACAAATATACTTGTTTTTAAAAAATAACGGCTTATTTTTAAATAAAAAATTTATCCAAAATTTTTTTAAATATTTTTATCAGAAAAAAAAAACTGAAAAATAAAAAATTATATTTCGAAAAACAAAAAATAAATTTTAAAAATAAAATTTTTCTGATAATTAGAAAAAAATTAATTTTCCGAAAATAAAAAAATAAAAAAATAAAAAAATTGTAAATTTTATGTTAAAAAGATTTTTTTCTAAAAATAAAAAAGTTATTCCGGAAATAAAAAATATTTTTTAAAAATAAAAATAAATATATTCTAAAATTTTAGCCAAAATATCATTTTTTCCCCTTAACTATATCCTTGGGTTCAGATTGATCACTTAATTATTTTTCATATTAAATTGGTCCCTTAACTTTTTAAACGTTTCATTTTGACATTTTTGTCTAATTAGCGACGAATTTTACAACCGATTTTTAAATTTTTCCGTCACTAATTAGATTAAAAGCACTAACATGACAGAGTTAAAGGATCAATATGACACGAAAAATAATTAAGAGACCAATCTGAAAGGATATTTTGCCTTTTTTATTCAAAAAAAATATACTTTTTTGAAAATATATAATTTTTCCCAAATATAAATTTTTTGTTTGAAAATAATAAAAAAAAATCTACAATTTTTTATTTTGAAAAATGAATCCTAAAAAAATCTAAATTAAATTTATTTTATGAAATTTTAAAAATTAATTTTAAAATAATTCAAAATATAAAATTGATTTTTAATGTGTATATATGATGAACATGAAAACCATTTATATTTTGATAACAAAATGAATACCCGATTTTATATTTTATCTTTTGGATTGAATTTTAAAATGTATAATAATTTGGATACTAATTTAATTAAGAATAACCTTTTTTTTTTTCTTCTTTCCATACCCCTACCCATTTATATCCTTAGTACAAACATATAATGAAGAATTAAAATACTACCATTGCCAATTAAGTGGATGCTTAAGAATTAGTATAAAGTAATATCAAAACTATTACCTTCTTAACATACCCTCCCAATTTTGCGGAAACGGATTTCCCGCAGTCAAATGCTAACTGCTGATGATCCTCACCATTTATCTTTCATATCAATCTTTTATGTGTTTAGTGTTATAAATTCTACACCATTTAATTTAAATCATAAGGCCTATATTATTCTGACTGTGTGACAGTGTGATTCCCTAACTGTAGGGAATCATGGTCCATATTTTACTAGTGTTACAAAAGAAATCATCATGTACATCAGTGCATGTGTCAACACAGGTTTGGAATCTTTTAGAGAGAGTTTGTAAAAATTAAAGTCTAACAATATAAATCTAATATAAATATAACTTGTAATTATACCAATTTAAAAAACAATGAATTAAATATATGAATATTTGATAAATTCTGACTAATCATAGTTGGAGAAATTGTATTTTTAAAACCTTTCATTGCTTAATTAATAAAGTTCCTTAAAACACAAATCGAAAAATATAAAAAAAAAAAAATGATCATACAAGTATTAGGTAGTGAAGATTTTGTGAATCCCTATTCCTTATCATGTTGATTACTCTACTAAACCAATATTAAAGCAGTTTTATTACTCCACTACAGCAATAAAAAACGGTTATAACGACTCTTTTGAAAACTTTCATGATCATGTAAAAATAATAACTTAATAAAAAATACAAACAAATCAAAATAACAGAAAATATTAAATATTAATTGTGGAAATATAAAATAAAATTAGCTGAAAATTTAAAAATTAGAAATTCTAACCAAATCTTTTTTCGAGCTCACTTCTTTAACCTTTAAATTCAAATTTTCATTTTCTTTTTTCAACCGCAATATTTTTTCTTTAATTGACCAATTAATCCCTGGTTATTTTAGAAATCATATCAAAAATAAAAAATTAAATTCAAGAAATATAAAAAACTAAAATAATAAAAAAAAAGTAAAAAAAGACCATTATTCTTGTGACTTGAAACGTCTTCATTGTACTTGTTCATCATCCCTTGTTCATCAATGATCCACAACGTGATGAGGGGCAGGCGTAGAAGGAACGCGATTTCAGTAATTAAGTCTGGTAGTGGTGTGTTAGAAAAGGTAGATGAGATTAAAAACGAGTTGGCATCTTACTTTGAAAAGAACTTTGCTGCAGACAACTTTGGTCGTCCGGATATTAAGAATTTGGATTTGAAGGGTTTGTCGGAGAGGGATAAACGGCACATCGAAGAGGAGTTCACTGTTGAAGAGATTAAAGCTGCAATGTGGTCTTGCGAAGGAGGTAAGAGTCCAGGCCCCGACGGATTCAGTTTTGCTTTTTTTCAGAAATGTTAGGTTATGGTTAAGGAAGATATCATTAAATTTGTTAGAGACTTTTTCTCTAATCCCGCCCTTTCCAAAGCTGCCACTGCTTCGTTTATAGCCTTGGTGCCTAAGGCCAAGCACCCTCAATCTCTTGTAAATTATCGCCCTATATGTTTAGTTAATTGCTTCCAAAAAATTCTGTCCAAAATTCTGGTTTGTCGTTTGAAGAAGGTTGTAAGCTCTCTTGTGTCTGCAGAACAATCTGCGTTCGCACCAGGAAGGTGTATCTATGACGGAGTGGTAGTGGCTAATGAGTGCTTGGATTTAACTAAGAGGTCCAACCGCGATTGTATGGTTATGAAGATCGACTTCGAGCGTGCATACGACTGTGTATCTTGGGACTTTCTTCGCTTTATTTTACTTAAGATGAATTTTGGGGGGAGGTGGTTGTCGTGGATGGAGTCTCTGGTGTTTAGCGGGTCGATGTCTATTCTTGTTAACGGGAGTGTAACAAGAGATTTTAGAGTGGGGAAGGGTCTCCGGCAAGGGGATCCTTTATCCCCATTTCTTTTTATATCGGTGATGGAAATTCTCACTCAAATTCTTAACAAGGCTGTTAGTATGGGTTTGTACTCGGGTTTCAAAGTCTCAGAGGAGTTGGTTTTTAGCATCGTCCAATTCGCCGATGATACTTTGTTAATTGATAATGCTCAGTGGGAGAACTTATGGAGCATTAAGGCTGTCCTAAGAGGCTTCGAACTCATATCGGGGCTGAAGGTAAACTTTTTCAAAAGCAGGGTTGGAGGTGAGAACATTAGCCAGGAATTCCTCCTTCCTGCATCTGATTTTTTGGACTGTGAGATATGCAACCTTCCTATTAAATTCCTTGGCATTTACATAGGTCATAGCCCTCGTAAAAAGCATATTTGGAGGGACATTTTGGATTCGGTTGGTAGTAGACTCGCAACATGGAAAGGCAGACAATTATCAATTGGGGGGCCGGGTTATTCTTATTAACACAGTGCTCAACTCTTTACCTTTGTACTCGTTCTCATTTTATAAAGCTCCTACAGGTATCATCAAGTCAATTGAGAGTATGATGAGTAATTTCTTATGGGGCGGGTCTCCGGAGAAAAGAACGATTCATTGGATTGACTGGAAGTCGGTTTGTTCCCCTAAGGACAAAGGTGGTCTCAGAGTAAAGGATCTCGACTATTTCAATAGATCTCTTTTGATGAAATGGAAATGGAGATGCTTGAAGGAGAAAAATGTAATTTGGTACGAATTGCTGAAGTTCAGGTCTGCTATAGATGGTATGAGTTTAGCAGTTGCTGGTGTCAACAATCATAAACGTATCAAGTCTTAATCTATTTGGTGGAGGGATATTCAGTCGGTAAGTATATTCAAAGACTCTACTAGTGATTTCTTTATGAACAACTTGGTCTGCACTATAGGTGATGGTAGAGACCTTTCTTTTTGGAATAGTAATTGGGCGTTTAATACCTCTTTTAAATCTCTTTTTCCCAATTTGTTTTTGTTTTCTAAGCTTCCTAATGGCTCTGTTTACTCTTCTGGATATTAGAGGGACTGTCTTTGGATTTGGGATGTGGCTTTTCACCCCTTTGGTTCTGATTCTGTCATGGAGAGGGAGAAATCCGATTTTATGTACAATTTGGAATCTTTGGCCCCTAAGATGGTAGGTGGAGACCAGTTAGTTTGGGATGGGGATGACACAGATGAGTTCACAGTCGCTGACTGTTATGGGAAGATGTCCAGGTTGGGGGCGGGGGATGGGAGTCGTGTCTCGGTGGTGACGACGAAGTTGCTTATAGCCTACAACATGGTCTGGAAGTTGAACATTCAGTCTAAAATGCAGGTTTTTCTTTGGAGGTTGTTCAGAGATCGTGTTGCCACGAAGGAGCAGTTGGCGAAGAGGAAAATCATCTCTACCAAAGCGTCGCTGTCGTGCCCTCATTGTGACTTGGTGACGGAAATAAGCACTCGTCTCTTTCTCTCTTGTGTTTATGCTGGTGAAGTTTGGAGAGGTATTAAGAATTGGACTGGTTTGGATTATTCCCTGCAGGAAACTTGCACTTCATCCTTTAATTCTTCCTTCTGCATTGCGTCTAACAAGTATGGTGGAGGGTTCTGTTCTATCATTTGGTCTTTTACAGTGTGGTGTATCTGGTCTAGCAGGAATAGCAAAGCTTTTAAGGATATTTTTGTTTCTGTTCATGACTCAATTGCTTCTATCAAGTTTATGTCATGGAATTGGTTATTCTAGGTCTGTTGGTTACAAGTGTCGTTTGTTTGATTGGCATAATGCTCCCTTACTCTGTTTTAAGCGGAAGTATCATTCCCGCTCGTTGTAATCAGGTTTTGCAGCACCCCTTGTGCTGTTTCTAATGATATCATTTTGCCTATTAAAAAAAATGATTGCCTAAATATTTTAAAGTCATAACAAAGATGACAAATTGAGAAGAAAGCATATTGAATAAATTTGACATCCTCATTTCCTTTTGATAGCTATACATATTGTGAATACTTGTTGCTTTTGTTCATATCACCAACAAGAATTCCCTGATAATTTTTCAAATAATAGCAGATGTAACAAATTAGAGAGAAAAAGAATTACAAACAAATTAAAATCTTTAAAGGAAAAAAAATTTACTTCAGTCCACCATAAAAAAGATCAACATACTTGTTTTTCATACCACCATAAAATAAAATTCCCTAAAAAATTTACAAAGGATAGCAAAACTAAAAAATTGAGTGGAAAACAAATTACAAAAAGGTTAAAATCTCATTAAATAGAAGAATGAATAACTATTCTTCATCTTTTTCTCTTCAAAATTCCAGAAATTCTATGAATTTGTTTTTTATCCCACAATTAGCAAGGATGCGCTTATAAATCATAACATAAACACAAAGTTTAGTACCAAAACTATAACAAAGAAATTAAGATTAATATGGATTTGCTTACACATTATAACAGAAATATAACAAAAAAAAAATCAAAAACATACTCACGTTGCATATACTTGTAGAGCATATTTCTTTTGCAAATTGATATGAAATGTTTGAGTGTTGTGTTGTCAACAAGGACGGAGCCAGAACTTTTAAACTGTGGGGGCAAAAATTATAAATTTATTATACTAAAATATATTGTATTATTTATATAAATATTATAATTATTTTTTATGTTTTAAAAATTTAAAAATATTAGACTATGTTTGGCATGACATACTATGAATTTATAACTTATAATTTATAAATTCATATGATAATATCTTATTTATTCGATAACAATATTTTCATTATGAATTTATAACTTATTTTATTAATTTATAACTTATTTTGCATACTATTTCAAATAGTATTTTAGTTTATAACTTATAATTTATTATTTTTCTTCAACTTTTACCCCTATTATTTTAATTAAAAGCTACTTTTATCCTTTATAATTTATTTTAATTTAAAATTAAACAATTATGTATTAAATACAAAAAATACATGTCATTTTATATTTATCAATAAATTGAATTGTTAATTTTATTAAATATTTCTATTATTTTATCAACATCAACTATCAAGTATAAATTATAACCTATCAATCTTGAGCCATTCACCCTAAAACATTTTCTTATTTTCTATTATAGGTATACAACACGTTTCATTTTCGCAATAAATTAATAGTGTTCATAGATCTTTAATTTTCTTTAGTTTTTTATTGTTTAATAGGGATGTTTTGCAGTAGATTGAAATAAAATAACTATTCAATGCAATATACATAATCACTACTATTAGAAACCAATTTTTAATTCTTGTGAGGGCATAGGCCTACATACTCTTGTAGGTAGCTCCGTCCCTGGTTGTAAAATATAATTTTTTTGTTAAACACTGCAGCATTATAGTCGTCGCGATGCCACATTCCAGGTCACTTCTGATTTTTTTTTTTTTGCAAGCCAAAAGAAACAATTAAAATACTAACAAGGCATAAGAAATGCCACAAATACAAATGAAAGTCACCAATACATAAAACACCAATCACCAATACCTAAGCCAAACAGACAACAACCTCAAAACTAAATCCCACATGCACTTGCTACTGTCATGACAGAAAAAAAAAACAGAAGAACAAACCCAACTACAACCTCTAAGCCAAAAGACAACGTAACAGAGACATAACCAGCAAAAATTCTGCCTCAGCTACCGCAGACAAAAACCTATAGGACTTCAGACCAGCAACAATCATCCAAGTCCGACTCCAACTCGTGCTGCTCCCGACACAACTTCTTGGAAACACTTGGCGAAACAAATAATCTGCCAACCATTACAATATCCACCCCAAGCATTCTTTCGGGTATAACATTCATTGGCACAGAGGTCACTTCTGATTCTACCTTCCTTTAGCCTCAAGTGCACACCAGGGCGCCGCTAATTGCCGTCACAATCCTAAGTTCACACTCCCATTGTATTGTTTATAGAGGTTTCAATCATTTTACTTAATTTTTCTAAGCTTTTAAATCTTAAACAATTTTATTTAGAAGTTGAGTATGATGTTAAAAAGTGTTGTTATACTAGTATTTCTTTGTTTGTATCTTTTGTAGTTAATGAAAATGTGTTGGGATGTTTATTTTCAAAATACCAAAACTATATTTTTTTTATAGGCAAAACTTATATTAATGTGTAAAAATATATCACCAATCCAAATATATATTCATAACAAAATCATTCATTCCCTATATACTTCTAAATGAAATCTAGGGGAAATTTGGTTTACTCATACAAGTTGCACCTTCGTCGTCGACGTTTTGACAGAAATGATATCCATCTCCAATATAATACAATGATGGATTGGTAGATGGCTTCATCGTCCCAAAATTCATCATTGAATATGACGCCGTTTCTTGATTTCCATAAACACCAGCACGTAACGAACCATATTGCATTGGCATTTTCTTGCTTGCTGCTTCCACTCAATCTGAAGAACCACACCATGGCATGGTTTCTACATTCTACTTCATTAATCCATTGTAGCCCCAACCATTTGAACACTTTGATCCAAACCAGTTTTACTTTAGGACAGTTAAGAAACACATGATCTACATCCTCAACTTCATGAAAACAGAACACGCAAACCTCTTCGATTTGTGAATGTATAATCCCCCTATCTAAGAGATTCTTGCGTGTTGCCAATCTGTTCAGTAGTAATCTCCATGAGAATATTTTCACCTTAATTGGGATGTTGGTCTTCCATAAAATATCCAATGTAGTTGATAAGGTTTCCTCCAATTCCACTATGTTATTCCCTGCTGCTAGTTTTTTATACAAAGATTTGGCAGAAAACATCTTTGAAGTTTCCAGCTTCCAAGTCCAACAGTCATGAGTCTCCTTCTTGGGTTGGATTTCAACCAATATATCATCCAGTTCTTGTAACTCGCTTCTGGCCACTCCATCGATTGCAGGGTGCAAAGGTTTCACATTCCACTTCCACACACCAGAATCCCACACCCCCATATCAGTCACACTCCAATTCTTGGTAGATGTCATTTGGAATAAAGTTGGAAACAGCAGACTGGATTTCATACTACCAATCCACACGCGCTTCCAAAAACTTACACTTGAACTTGACCCAAGCACTGCTGAGACATTGTCTAAAAAACAATCTTCATTTGCTGAACTAGTAATTGTCAGCACATCTCTCATCCAAAAAGACCCAACATCACCTTTGCCTTCATTATCTTCATTCCAAATTTTCTTACATACATTACCATACCTGATTTCAATTATATATCTCCAGATCTCCTTGCGCATATGAATAAATTTCCACATCCATTTAGATAGCAATGCCTTGTTGAAGTATCCCATATGTTTGATTCCTAAACCACCTAGTTTTTTGTGTTTGCATAAGTCTTCCCAACACACCCAAGAAATTCCCTTGGATCCAGCTGCTCCTGACCATAAGAACTGTCTTTGTAATCTAATTATGTCTTTTACCACCTGCTTTGGTGCTTTATAGAAAGATAAATAATGGATTGACAGATTGGGGTGAATAGAGTTCAATAATGTTACTCTCCCACCAATATATAAGTTTCTTCCTATCAAAGATGACAACCTATCCCTGAAACATTGAAAAACAGGCTGCCAAAACTTAGTTCTTCTAGGATTACCCCCTACCATCAACCCTAAGAATTTGAAAGGTATGGCTCCTAATTTGCAGAACAAGAATTGTTATGCATCCTTCAAGAATTCAGGATCAATTCCAATTCCAAATATGCAACTTTTCAGGAAATTTACTTTCAACCATGAAACGATCTCAAAGCCTCTCAGAATTGCTTTTATCGCCCACATGTTGGAAAAACTACCTTCATACAATAGTAGGGTGTCATCTACAAACTGCAATATGTTACCAGCCTCCTTGTCTTTCACTTTGAAGCCACTGAAAAAATTACGTTCCTTAGCTCTCTTAACTAACAGTGCCAACCCTTCAACCACTATAGCAAAAAGCATAGGTGAAAGGAGATCCCCTTGTTTCAAACCCCTTGATGCCTTGAAATCCAAGGATGGACTTCCATTTATAAGTACTGACATAAAGTTGTTCTGAACTATACCTCTAATCCAGCATCTCCATTTAGGTCCAAAATTCATTGCTTCCATCATTGACTCAAGGAAGTCTCATTCTACACAGTCATAGGCCTGAGCAAAATCCACTTTCATTAATAGACACTGACTCCTACTTCTGCAGGCATAATCTACACACTCATTAGCCAATACAACTCCATCAAACATGCTCCTTCATGGTATGAATGCTGTTTGTGTAGGAGAGATTAGCTCCCCAATGACTTTATTCAATCTTTTTGCTAACATCCTTGAAATCACCTTCACAATGCAACTTATTAGACTTATAGGTATGAAATCTTCAAAGCATAGAGGATTTTCACATTTGGCACAAAGGATATGAATGAGGAAGCAAAGGCTTTGAGTAGAAGGCCAGAGTCAAAGAACTCTAATACTGCATTAATGAAATCACTCCCTACAATCTCCCAGGAATGCTTTAGGAATTTGAAGTTGAAGCCATCCACATCTGGACATTTGTTACTGTCACACTCCATAACAGCTTCAGTAAATTCTTCTCTCAAAAAATCTACTTCAAGCATGTCTTTGTTAGTGGTGTTGAGTTTGGATACATCTTCTAGGTTTAATCTTGGACTCTTCCTCACATTCCTTTGAAATTTCTTCTTAAAATATTCCATAGCACCTTCCTTTATACTCTTTGGATCCTCCAATCTTATCTCTCCCCAATTAATCACTGAGATCGAATTCTTCCTTTTTCTAGCATTAAGATAGGAATGAAAGTAGCTTGTATTTAGGTCCCCTTCTAAAGTCCATTTAACTCTTGACTTTTGATGGATCATACTCTCCTTAATTCTTAGTTTACTCCAAATCTCTTCTTGGCTATCAAAGATTCCATCGTATACTTCTCACTCTGACTCTGATTAACTATATCAAGGAATTTTTCAGCTTTATTTAATTTGTCAACACCCTTTTCAATGGCTAGGTCCATCCATCCAAACACATTGGCATTCCACCACTTTAGCTTCCCTTTAAGATTTTTAAGCTTCTGATACAACCTATCTCCAGCATTCCCAATAACCTTTGATGTAGACCATAGTTTAAATACCAAACTCATAAAATATTTATGTTCAACCCAAAAATTAAAGAATCTAAAGGGTTTTGGACCCCAGTTCATCTTGTTAGGTTTGACCCACACAAGCCCATGGTCAGAAATGTCTTTGTCCCCCACATATTGTGATTTTAGATCCCACATCTTAATGAGATCTTCATCCACCAAGAATCTATCTAGTCTACTTCTGCATCTACCATTGGAACTGGACCATGTAAATCTACTTCCAGTTGCTAGCAGGTCAACTAACCTCATACTGTCTATAAAATGATTGAATTCAGACACCTCTAAACCAATTGCTCTTACCTTACCCTTCCTTTCCTCCACCATTTTTATTGAATTGAAATCCCCTCCAAGGATCCAACTACCCTCAGGCAATCTAGATTTTAAGTTTATAAGGACAGTCCATAACTCTCTCTTACCAGCCAGGTCACAGGGTGAATAAATATTAATCACATAGCAGTTGTCCCTACCCCACATAAAATTAAGTCCCACATATCCATTTCCTCTAAAACTTAAAACAACATGAAACATACCTTTACTCCATATTATTAATAGCCCACCTGCTGAGCCAGAAGCTTTGGATTCAGTCCAATCATACTCATGGTTTCCCCACAGACTTCTAACAATGCTTTCATTGATATTTTGGATTTTGGTCTCTTGCAAGAGGCATAAATCAGCTTGCCCTCTCCAAAGAATTTGATTGATTCTTTTCCTTTTGAGAGAGCTACAACATCATCGAACATTAAAGGATACCATATTCATGGATCCTTTTTTCCAGCATCCCTCTTGGTATACTTGGCTTTATTCCTCAACTCTATCTCCCTAACCACACCTTTAAAAATCTCCTCATCTTCCTCTCCCTCAATCCCCAATTGTTTTATCGTCTACCAGACCTTGGTTGGTACATCATCAAATCCTTTATTGCATCTCAAATTACTTTGCACCATATTTGTGTCAGTTAAAGAATCACAACACAGTACTGACCCTCCTGAGTATCTTGAGGAAGAATCTTCCTGCTGCAAACTCATTTTGGACACCACCATGCACCTTCCTTCCATTTCAGGTTATTAATCTTGCCTATTAAATTGTGAAGTAGAGTTGAGTAGTATGAGGCAAAAAAAGGAATCTGGATTCTATCATATAGTTCTTTCACCAAAATCTTTTTTCTTGGTTTGGGCCAAGCCATAAGCCCAATAGGACTTCTCGGGCTAGTTGAAATTAGATCAAAGTCAATTTTATTCTTATCAAGACCTGAATTTCCCACCTCTTCTTCAGCAGGAACCCAGTTTCTGAACCATTTTTTCCATTTTTTCCTTGATTGGTGTTCCTTTCAAATAGTGATTGTGACCCCAAAATTCCACGTTGAACATTTCCCATTGAGTTGACCTCCATATTGAATGAGTCACGACACCCCATAACGTTATCATGAACTAGTAAGCCTTCAAAACTAGCCTTTTTCTCAGATATCAGCTTTCCAACCATACATATCTTTTTGTTTGACCCAGCCTCCTTAAGGTTACTTGTTTTCCCAATACTATCACAAACATAGGAATTATTAGTCTGCATCCTACCCTTAGCCTCATCTGTCTTGCCGTGCTCCTGCAACCTAGTAGGGTACTCTAGGTTTTCATCTTCCACTTCATCACCACTCTCCCACGTGTCACTGCCCCCCAGAATCTGAATCATCAGATGATTCTTCTTCTGTGTAACTTTCATCATCTTCATATCTTTTATCCACCCTCAACGGCCCGTGTTGATCTTCCACAATTTTAACCCTAAAAATGTTCTCGTTTATTTCCATATTCATCACTTCATTCATGTTGATAGCAAACTTCGTTTTCACCAAGAATCTTGCGACATCGAATCTTTTCTTATTGGCCGTATCATCGTCACAGCGGATGAATGATCCCACCATTCCAGCTATAAGTTTGAATAGATCCAACTCCCAGGCATGACATGGATGCCTGCAAACGTTTAGTCATGTTACCCTTTCGTTGTCTACTTCCCCCTGACTCCATGGTCTGATATCATCAAACCATTTCTCAACCCATCCCCTATTATGTTCAATGACCGAGACAATTTCCCCTTCCTCCTTTTCTTCTAGGAGACATAGATTGGCTCCAAGTGGGATAACTTTTTTGTTGAATAATCCCTTCTCGTTCAGTGCCTGTAGAACATTATAAGTATTCCCGGTACTGATACTTCACCCAAGAAACCTTGCTAAATCTATCCATTGCCTTGTTGTCGATATTAAACTGGATATGTGCAAACTGGGGTTTTAGATTCCCTACTTTTTGCTTGACTTGATTCTACTTAGTTTGATTATGCTTTTTCCCTATCAACGACTCAGACCTCACAACCTGGCCATACGTTTTCCCAATAGGTAGTTTTGCTCTTCCATTATAGTCCTTTCCTCTTCCAATAGTAATCTGGTTCCTCCCTCCCATAGTATGAATTTGATTATTCGTATTCTTCCTATTTGGTTCCACCCTTTGGAATCTAGGTATATTGGCATGTAACTTCCTACCTTGAATCATAATGATATCCAGTTTTATTGCCATTACTCTTTCATCACTAACCTTTCGAAAGCGGACAAATCCATATCTCTTCCCCCTCTTATCCAATCTAGCCGGTATAAAAACGTCAGACACCAATCCATAGTCCTTGAAGATTTCAAACATCCTTTTTGCATCCATAGATTCTAGAAACTCAGTAAAGAAAAAAGCTGATATTTTCTCATCCTCACCTATTTCTTTCCCTCTAAGATCTTTCCACACAGTTGCTCTTAAACCATTTCCCCCCGTTGGTTCTCTTCTTCTTTCCCACCAAGTTCCACTCCATGACAAATATCTTAAGGCCACTCAAAGATATAAATGCTAAACTACAGAAATACTAACACTACAACACTGCTCAGGATAGATTTCAAGATGCAGAAGATAAGACTCACTCCAGGGAGAGGAAGGTCCCTAATCCTAAGATTAGGACTTTAAACCAAACCCCCCAGACCTAAGCCATCCTCAGAATCTCTACGAATGCTATTTTGGAATCCTCATAATCGTAAAAATAAATTATTTCTTAGCAAATACCAAAACTAATTATGATTGATTATATTGTTGCATTTTCTGTTATGCTACTTGTGTGGATTAGAAAAAAAATTGATATTCATTGTTGTATAAGATGTTACTAGCAACTCTGAGTTAAGATGAAGTGTTTTATTTGTAAAATAGAGAAGTCTATAGTGTATTTTACACAATGATGAAAAGTTTGAGAAATGAATTATATGTGAACTACGAGATCCGTTGGCATATAAAGATTTTCAAGTAGAAAAAAACTGCACAACATTGTCTTGGTAATGTTTGGTTCTTGTAACTTCCTACATTATATAAATCTTTTTATAACTCTAAGACATTATAGAGCTAATGCATCAAATTGTTTTTATTTCTAGGAGCTAAAAGAAAATATTTGTGTGTTTCGTGGTGTGCGGCGTTTATTACGACAGGATTGTCTTGAAATGGGCATGATTGTTTCTTACCCAACGTTAACGTCAATAGAAATACTTGGACCAGATGTTGGGTTAGGGTCAAAACGATACAACACATTTTTCTTTACCTCTAATATAGTCATTTTGTTTCTTAGGTGTTTCATGTAATATTATGCTTAGCTTAATATCACAATTTTGTTATTCGACTATCACCATGACAGAAAGATTTTTCTTTGATTTAATTATGATCTCTCAGCATAACTTTTCATGCAATATTGAATGCACTTGTCAGTAGGACAACTAAATCATAGGACTATTGAATATGTAATAATACTATTGATTTAATGTATAAAGTTGAGGATGGTTGATTATGCACTTATGGGATATGATTATCAATTTCTTTAGTTTTATTATATATTTGTGGTATGTATTTCTATGTTCAATAGACTTATATTTATAAAAAGATCCACCATCAACACTTAAAGTACAATGTCTTATATTTGTTTATATTTTTAAAAAGAGTAATTGCGCAATTTATTGTTTATTTGTCTTTTATTTCTATTTAAACTTTATCATATATGACAATTTCCTATAAACCTTAGTATGATATTTTGTACAACAGGAGACTTTATTTGACTACATCTAAATTTCTTGTGTTTGATATCTAAGATATGACTTTAGACAACAAAGAATTCAATTTATTTCTTGAAAAAACATTTATCAGTCTACCAAAGGGTAAGGTTTGCATTTTTTCAAGGAAATTTCACTTACCATTTTATAGACACCAATTTAATTTGTACCTTCCAATTTTCTGCACATTTATCTTAAGTCAACCTATATACTCAGGCACATGTGAGATTATACACTGCATTTAGAGTGTCATATGAACCTCATGATTTAACTCTAACTATCATGTTTTCTCCCCGATACATACAACTTAGAGTGCCATAGGAACCTCATAATTTAACTCTAAGCCTCATGCTTTCTTTCTCTTCAATACACGCAACTTAGAGTGTCATAGAAATCTCATGATTTAACTCTAAGCCTCATGTTTCTCTTCAATACACACAATTTAGAGTATCATAAGAATCTCATAATTTAACTACAAGCCTCATGTTTTCTCTTCAATACACACAACATACAATACCATAGGAACCTCATGATTTAACACTAAGCATCATGTTTTCTCTTCAATACACACAACTTCGAGTGAAATAGGAATTTCATGATTTAACTCTAAGCCTCGTGCTTTCTCTCCAATAAACCCTATAATTGTGAAAACAACATGACTAAATTTGGTGGTGGTTATATTGAACCAAAGGTCTCAACTTCCACAATTATAAACCAAATGACATATTGAACTTTACTTTTTGTCTATATAAAACCCTTCGAAACCTTGAAGTTGAAAATTTTAAGCATATTTATGTATTTTTTTTTTCACTTTTAAAGTTCATCATTCATTTTCATTTAATTTAAAGGATCTTTAAGTTTTAAGCTAACTACGTTGAGCTGTATTTATAGTTTATTGTCAACCGTATATTTTTACTTTAAAGTTTTGTTTGTTTTAACTAAACTTTTAAAAGGTCATGTTAGTATTAGTTAGTTTAATCATGATTGATTTATTATGTTTAATCATAGCCATTTTTAAGGATTAATTTATACTTTAAAACTACTTTTTAAATCATAACTTTTAAAGATCTTTAAACATTAGTTAAACCATTATTAATTTACTATTTTTTAATATAATCATTATTAATTGTCACTTTTTGTGTCATAAAAATAATTAAAATACTGAATAGATGATGTATTTTGATATATATTGACAATTTTTTTATATTTTTTTTAAGTATTGACATTATTTGGGTGGGCTTCAAAGATGGACCATCTTTTCCTATTTATATCAGTCTTAGTAGAATCATATAATAAAGAATCAAAAGACCCACCATCTTTTCCCATTTATAGGAGTGTCTATGGTATCCAATTAATATGAAATTTATAACCGTTTTCGAATTAGTTTAAAACCAATTTTAAATAAGATTTGATTTTAATTCAAATTATATAATTAAATCTAAATTTTATTTCCTTTAAATTAGTATGAATTTTAAAATTTAAATACTTAAGTATTTTTTTTAATAATTTTTTTTCTAAAACTAAAAAATAATTTTATTCCAAAAAAATGAAAAACATAATTTCTCTTAAAAATAAAAATAAATTTTATTCCGGAAAAAAATATATACTTGTTTTTGAAAAATAACTGTTTTTATAAATAAAAAATTTATTCTAAAATTTTTTTAAATAATTTTTTTCTTCAGAAAATAAAAAAATTATTCCGAAAAACAAAAAAAAATGTTTTTATTCCAAAAATAAATCTGAAATAAAAAATTATATTTTTGATAATTAGCAAAAAATTAATTTTCCATAAATAAAAAATAAGAATTTTGAAAAAAAATTCTAAATTTTATGTTAAAAATATTTTTTTTCAAAAATAAAAAATAATTTTTTAAATACATATAAAAAAATTTCTGAAAATATTTTTTATTTAGTAAAAAAAATATTTTTTATAAAATAAATAAAGTTTTTTTCGAATATAGCTTTTTGTTTGAAAATAATAATAAAAAATTCTACAAATTTTTTTATTTTGAAAAATGAATTATGATTTTTTTTAAATTAGTATTTTTTATGAAATATAAAAAAAAATTAAAATAATTCAAAATATAAAATTGATTTATAATATACATAGAAGGGTTAAATAGTATTTACCCCCCTGCCATATAGGCGTGTTTTGATTTACCCCCCCTTAAGAATTTTTTTTTTTATTCCCCCCTCAACTTTCCCAGATTCCATTTACATACACCCTCATACACCCATTGGTCAAAGATTCTGCTGACTGGGCACTTGATCTTGCTGACTGGGCCGTTGGTTGACTGCCACGTGTGATAAGTGAATTATATTAACATGAAAAGATTTTTTTCAAAAATCATTTCTGCATCTACCCCCTAGAATAATTAGGGTTTATTCAGTCCCAGAATTAGGAAGGAAGACGAAGAGGCGATGAAGAAGAGCCGTAAGCAACGGAAACAAGGGAAGCAATCAAAGAAAATCCTTGAACCCACTGAAGCCACCGTCGCCAACCAATGTGTGGAACCTGAGAAGCACAATGAAGGCGATGGCGTTTCTCAAGCTAAAGCTGACAAGGTTCGTATTTTTTCAAACCTTCCAATGTCGTGTCTGATATCTTATGGTTTTGTTAGGGTATTTAGCTCGTTTGTTTTGATTTTCAGAACATGCAAGTGTTCAAAGCCGTATTTCACCATGGAGGTGAATTTGTAAAGTTAAGTGGTGGGGTTACCATTTACAGGGGAGGTGTATCCACATTAGTGTCTGGGTTAGAAATTGATAAATGGAGAATGGATTGTGTTCATAGGTTGGTGACCGGGTGGGGTTATGTTGTAGGGAGTTATAGAACATGGACAAAGATTATTGAAATTGATGAAAACTTTTTCCAGCTTAAGAACGATGATGACTGCTACGATTTTGCAGCATATGCTTGTGCAACCCAAGTAGAAGGGGAAATGTTTGTTGAGCATGATGTAGTTGATATAAGCGACTCAGTAAGGTATCCTAGGTGTGTCAATGAGATTGTCGAACTGGAGGTTTGTGATGAAGAGGCAGTGGAAAGACTAGATGATAGTGAGGATGAACGAGCAACTGCAAATCTGGATGGCTTTGAAGGTATTGATGTCACTGTACCTATTAATGCATCACCCTCAATTGGTGGATTTATTAGTGGCTCCAATAAGAAGAAATGGGAGGAGGATGATGAGTATGTGAGTGATGAGCTTGATAGCTCTGATCCTGATATAAGTGATGATGAGAAAGGGCCAAGGTTTGAAAAGTTTAGAAAGGAGCATTTGAATAAGAATTTTAAATTTGAGTGGGGTATGGAATTTAATACCCTTGATGACTTTAGAGAAGCAATACGTGAGTGGTCCGTATTAAATGGGAGGGAAATAAATTTCATTAAAAATGAGTCATACAGAGTTAGGGTTGAGTGTAGGGCCAAGTGTGGTTTTTTGGTACTTTGCTCTAAAGTGGGCCACAAGCACACATTTGCTATTAAAACCATAGTGGACAAACATACATGTGATATGGTATATGTCTTGTTTTGCAGAAAAAAGTCAACGCATCTAATGCTGCAACAGAGCAAAATGATGCTCCCACTGTACCAGATAATGCTCAAGGTGATGCTCCCACTGTACCACAAAATGATCAACCAGGTGACTATTTTGGTGACATTTCTGATGAGCTTATTTCAAGCATACCTGATGTAACTCAGACACACCCACCTGCTGCAAGTCAAAGTGAGGTGATTCAAGGAAATGCACCTGCTGCCAAGGGTAAAGTTAGGAAGAAGGGGAAAGAGATCATGTCAATCAAGAAGAGGTCAAGTGAAAGAATCAAGCTGAAGTGGTTTCAGAAACCAATCATAGGACCTGGTTCAAATTCTAACCAGCCTATCTGTGTACCAGAACAAGAGGGAGGGGTTTTAACACAAGAAGAAGGTGGTTCTTCTAGAGGCAAGAAGAAATTGAGGAAATAGTTTCAGGGCTGTTTTGATGGTTGCAATCTAGGACTTAGTTATTAGTTATTAGTTATCTTGGAACCTTTAAGTTAGGACAATGCCAATTTGTTATGGCCTTTTTATGTAATGACAACATTATTTTGTTATGGCTAGTGCCTTTTTGTATTGACAATGCCATTTTGTTATGGCCTATTTTGAAAGACATGAAATCCAATGTTTTGGGAAAACAATTTGTACACATTACCTAAAATGAAGCTTTACTAATTTAACTCAAGATTTCATTACATAAAATGAAGCTTCTTAGTACATGGCTGCAACCAATTCATACACTGATACAAACAACTAAAATCCTATAGCACATACTAATGACAGTACATAAAATCAGACCAATACAGGAACAACTACAAATACATGGCCTTGTAAACTGCTGCGAACATAATCACAGACACCCAAATGGCCAATTTCAGTTGCCAATTTTTCCTCTTCAAGACAGCTATCTTCAACTTGGCTTTTTGGAGCTTATTTGCAGTCATATCCAACTTCAAATGTACCACATCACAGTTTTTGCAACAGCTACCATTGTTTGACAAGCCATTCATGGAGTTGTCTATTTCATCATCCCAAATAAAAATCTCGCAGCTACCACCCATCTGCAAATACCAACAACATTAATGAAGCATTATCCAAAAAGAAGAACAAACCGTGTTTCGAGGAATTCCACTCACCCCTGTGTTTCGACACTTCCAAAACCTCCTATTGCGGTTTTGTATGGTCTTCGCCACCAACATCTTCATCGGACGACCACAGCCACACAAAGGACCGGTTGGGTTTTCACACGAATTGATGCTATCAACGCTTTGAGTTCTATCCATTTAGGTTTACGATTTGAGTTCAAGTGGAACAACGAAGAAAGAGAAGAGCAACTGTTAGGAACGAAGAAGAAGAAGAAGAAGATGGTGCTGTCACGAATGAAGAAGAAGAAGAATATGGTGCTACTTACACGAAGAAGATGATGGTGCTACTTTAACCTAATTATGAATCACACGTGGCAGTCAACCAACGGCCCAGTCAGCAAGACCAAGTGCCCAGTCAGCAGAATCTTTGACCAATGGGTGTATGAGGGTGTATGTAAATGGAATCTGGGAAAGTTGAGGGGGGAATAAAAAAAAATTTCTTAAGGGGGGTAAATCAAAACACGCCTATATGGCAGGGGGGTAAATACTATTTAACCCTACATAGAATGACCCTATAAAATTTATTTATATTTGAATAATAAAATGAATACCAAATTTTATATTTTAACATTTGAATTAAATTTTAAAAATTAGAACAATTTGAATATTACTTAGTTAAGAATAACCCATTTTGTTTTCCACACCCCTACCCATTTATATCCTTTTATCGTTAAAAAGAAGAATTAAAAGACTACCATCGCATTTGGCAATTAAGTGGATGCTTAAGAATTTGTATAGAAACATTATACAAAACTTGCTTAATAGAATCTCTTCAAAATTTGCTAAGTGTTGCAAAAAAATTGCATCATATACTCTTTGCATTTGCTTCATCTCATCTTTGAAATCATTTGAAAGAGCTCGTAAAGGTCTAACAATATAGATCTAATATAATTATAACTTGTAATTATAACCATTTATAAAACAATAAAATAGACCTATAAATACTCGAGAAATTGTATTTTTATAACCTTTCATTGCTTGATTAATAAAGTTTTTTAAATCACAAAACACATAAAATTCACTCGAAAAAGAAGGTAAATTCAAATTATAAATAAGGGCAAAAATAAAACTTTATTAAACTTAAAAAAAAATCATATAAGTATTAATCGTATGAAAAGATTTACTCATTGCAATCAATACTAATTTATTTATTGAATATTTCGTGAATCTGTTTTGATTACTCCATTAAATCAATAGAAAAACGTTTAACCGACTATTTTGAAAACTTTCAAAATCCTCAAACTATAAAAGAAATAAATTAATAAAAAAAATAGAAACAAATCAAAATAACACAAAATACTAAATATAAATTATGAAAATTAAAAAATAAAATTAGCTAAAAATTTAAAAATTAGAAATTCTAACCAAACCTTTCTTAGAGCTCACTTCTTCCACCTTTAATTTCAAAATTTCCTTTTTTTTTCAACAGCAATATTTGTTTATTTAATTCCACTTAATCCCTGATTATTTAAGAAATCATATCAAAAACAAAAAATTAAATACAAGAAATATAAAAAAAACTAAAATAATCAAAAATAGTAAAAAAATAAAAAATAATATACATTATCCTTGTTACTTGAAACCTCTTCATTATACTTATTCATCATCCCTTATTCAGCAATGATAGTCTAAATATTTTTAAAGTCATAACAAAGATGACAAATTGAGAAGAAAACATATTACAAAAAGATTTAAAATCCTAATCAAGAGCATATTGAATAAATTTGACTTCCTCATTTCCTTTTGATAGCTATACATGTTGTGAATATTTGTTGCTTTTGTTCATACCACCAACAAGAATTCCCTGATAATTTTTCAAATAATAACAGATGTAACAAATTAGGGAGAAAAAGAATTACAAACAAATTAAAATATTTAAAGGAAAAAAACTATTTAATTCACACCACCTTAAAAAAGATCAACATACTTGTTTTTCATACCACCATAAAAAAGAATTCCCTGAAAAATTAAACTAAAAAAATCAGCTGAAAACAAATTACAAAAAAGTTAAAATCTCATTAAATAGAAGAATGAATAACTATTCTTCATCTTTTTCTCTTGAAAGTTCCATAAATTCCATAAATTTGTTTTTTATCCCACAATTAGGAAGGATACGCTTATAAATTATAACATAAACACAAAGTTTAGTGTAACAACTATAACAAAGAAATTAAGATTAATAAGGATTTGCTTACACATTATAACATAAACATAAAGTTTGTTTGAAGAAATATATCAAAAAATTAAAAAACATAATCAAAAGGAATATAAATGAATGAAGTTACCTTATCTTTTTCTCTGGCAATCTCTACAAATTTAGAGCTTTTGTTCTTCATCTAAGGATCTTTTGCTAAAGCCAACCCAATTATTTTTATTTTTAGGAGATACAAGCAAATATTCTTGTGTTTCGTGGTGTTTGATGTTGCCTAGAATTGTTCAACGAACAGGATTGTTTCATACCCTACTACGTCAATATCAATACAAATGCTTGGACGAGGCACTGAATTAGGTTAAAATGGTACAACATATTTCTTTACCTCTACTAAAAAGGTCATATTGTTTCTTAGGTGTTTCATATATTATTATGCATACTTAAGTATATCACAATTTTGTCTTTCGATTATTAGTCGATCAAAAACACTTTTTTTGTGTGGTTAATCATGATGTCTCTCTGCATAACTTTTCGTACAATATTGAATGCACTTTTTAGTTGTCATTTGTAGCACAACTAAATCATATGACTATTGAATATGTAGTAGTAAATTATTTATTTAATGCATAAAGTTGATTGACCGTTGTTGATTATGCACTTCATAATGGGATATGGTCATCAATTACTTTAGTTTTATTATATATTTATGGTATGTATTTCTACATTCAAAAGTCTTATATTTAAACCAAGTACTTGGCTCGAGTGGTAAACGAGTTCCTGCTAAGGGACGAAGATTTGGGGAATACTGAATTCAATTCCTGGTGGAAACAATACTTGGCCAGTGTCAGTACCTCTCGGCACGAGCTCTGGATTACTAGGACCCCTTTTCTCTGGGAACACAAAAAAAAAAGTCTTATATTTATGATATAATTAGTCACCCAATCTGTTAATTTAATTTAATGTTTTGCTTCAGTCCCTTAACTAAAAAACCATTACACTTTAGTCTCTTAAAAACACTTTTGTTAGTTGATTTGATCATTTCCGTTAAATTTTGACAAAAATCGTTAAGTTAAGCTGACGTGGCTTTACATCAAGGCGCAATGTACAAATCTGATTCAACAGGTGTATTAAAAATCAAATTTAAACCACGGGGGTTTTGTTTTCGGAGGTTAAAAACTAACAAAAGTGTTTTTAAGAGACTAAAGTGTAATATTTTTTTAGTTAAGGGACTGAAGCAAAACATTAAATTAAATTAACGGATTGGGTGACTAATTATATCGTAAATATAAGATTTTTTTTTTTTGCTTTTCGCACTCTAGTTCCCACAAATTGTTAATAATGTGCAAAAATAATAATAATAACTTTTCATATTGGAGCACTTTAATGAAACATATTATTTGTTCAATCAATAATTTATGCTTGTTTATATTTTGTAAATCCTTTTGTTGATTTAGCTTGATACTCACCGTGAGTGTAATAACAATATTTGTCACTATAACTTTTAAAAGAACATGTTGTTCTGTTCAGAAACAGAAATGTGATCATTTATTTGACTAAATTTAATGAATTGATCAAAAAGCAATAGCATAATGCAGTAACATATTGCAGCAGTATAACACAAAAATATTGAGGAAATTTACTAAGTCCCAAATTGGCACAATAGTTTTCACATGGTGCATCTCATTTTGTACCAGTGTTGTCTATGGCGGATTGCAGAAAATTGCAGCGAGGCAAAAATCTGCCATAAAAATATGGTGGACGGCGTAACGAAAAATTGCGGAAGCACGGCGGACAAACAAAAAACATTATTATATGCTCACTAAAAAGAAGTAAGAAGTAGAACTCCAAAAAACAGTAACAACACCAAAAAACAATAACAACAACAGTAACAAGATCAACAAACGCTCTTTAAAAACAGTAACAACACCCAAAAAAATCAAAAACAAAATTCATAGAACTTAGAAAACATAATTCATATATCATAATGAGTTTAGGAATATTACTTTCTCAAATAGATGAGACATGTCTTACGTACCTCAAAACATTCTATTCATAAAATACATTATAAAACAAAACAAGAAAACATTATAAAATCTCCAATCTTCTTCTCTAACTTCAACATAATCTTCTTCAAAGTTATTATCAAATGGAGCAAGTCCTTCTTCCTCTTCTCCAGAATCTGTAGAATCTCCAAATTTCATCATTTTAGCAAACTCATCCTCCTCTTGGTCTGCAGTTGCTACATCAGCACTGTCTATGTCTTCCAATTCTGATTCTTCATCAATTACGTTCAAAACCTCCTTTCGTTTTCCTTTAGAGGTTGATGTTTGTGCTTGAACTTTCTTCTTTGTGGTTCTAGCAATTGTAATTGTTCTCTTCCTACTTTGATGTCTAGTAGTTCTTGTAGGCTCTCCAACCCCCAAAGCCTCATAAACAGTTTGCCAATTGAGAGTAGTGTCACCTTCATGCACTAAGTCATTTCCAGCCTCATTAGAATCATCCAACACTCCCACTGACCACTCATTACAATCATCAAAATCATTCAAAGAAATTGCATCAATTTCATCTCTAATATCATATCTTTCTTTGAGCTTTTGGTTGTATTTGACAAAAACCAAATCATGCATTCTTTTGTGTTCAAGTCTGTTTCTTTTATTTTTTGAATGAATCTGCAACATATATATAATAAAGTATTAATACTTTTTTTTTCTAATCCTATATTCCTATAAAAAATATCATGATTATGTGTATATTATTTGCTCAAATACGCTCCAATTTCTTTCGCAGCCTGACGCACTAGTTGTTAAGCTCAAAATTCTGATAGCCAACATTTGCAGTTTTGGCGTTGAATGGCCAAATATTCTCCACCATTGAGCTGCAAAATCAAAATTGTATATTTAAGATTTCTTCTTAAAATTTAAATAACTTCAAATAACTATAAGTTGAATTCTCACCGGGAGCAAGGTCGTCTCTTTGTGATACTGCAAATTCACTTCCAAAGAGGTCGCCAACACTCTTGTATATTGGCAACTCAGCCCTTATTGTATTACCCTCTTCAAGATATGATGTCAACCTCTTGATGCATTCATATAACCCATTACTAACTTCCAAATTATACTCCAATTGTGGGTTTCCATAGAAGAATGAAGGGTTCAAAAAGTGACCGGCAGCATGCAATGGTTGATGAAGCTGACAATTCCATCGATCATCAATTATTTTTAAACACATCTCGATATTTGTTTTCATTGTTATTGAAAGACTTCACAATTGTTTCTTTTTCCCTCTCCATTGCTTCATATATGTAGCCCATGGATGGCTTTCTTTCTCCATCAACGAGGCGAAGCACTGGAGCAAGAGGGCTCATGATCTTAAGAGTGTAAACAACATTGTTCCAAAATGAAGGCATAAGGACAACATTTGTCACTTCCTTCCCCTTAGTCTCCATAGACAACTTGTTTACCATCCATGAGTCGGATGTAAACATCTTTCTAAGATGCCCTTTCTCTTGATGAAGCTTTTCTAATGAAAGAAAGGATGTAGCAAATCTAGTTATTCCATGTCTCACCAACTCCCTTTTGTTAGTGTAATGTCTCAACAAACTCAAGGTACTAGAATGGATATAAATGTAGCTAACAATGTTGATTGCCCTTTTAATTATTTTATCTATCAAATGAAGTTTCCCAATATCTTCAAGCATCAAATATATGCAATGAGATGCACAAGGAGTCCAATAAAGATGCTTTCTTTTATCCATTAACATCTTACCCGCCGAAACATAATTGCTTCCTTTATCAGAGATAACTTGAACAACATTTTCTTCCTCGATCTCCTCCACAAGAGCATCAAGCAATTCAAAGATCTTTTCACCTGTCTTCACAAAATCAGAGGCATCTATGGACTTCACAAACATTATACCAGTAGCGGAGTTGACCAAGAAATTAATAGTGCATCGTTGTTTCCGATCAGTCCATGAATCTGACATAACAGAACAACCATGTTTCATCCATTGCTCCTTATGACCTTTCATCAATTTGTGAGTGTATTCCACCTCATTCTTTAGGAGTGGAACTCTAATTGCATGATATGTTGGAACTGGCAGATGTGGTTTATAAGAACCAATGGCTGCAATCATATCTCCAAAACTCTTCAGCTTAATAATATTGAATGATAGTCCAACTTGGTACAAAAAACGAGCAATATATTGGTGAACTCTAGTTGTAGCTTCTTTATCACAAGTCTCTCTTATGCTTGTTTGTCTCAATTTCTCTTTCTTTTTCTTCCTAATTGCTATCTCAGGCTTTCCAACATATATATCCATTGGTCCCTTTTTTGCTATCATCCTTCTAGGAGCGACTGGTTCATCATCAAGGCCATCTTCACTTGAATCGTATTGAATACTTCCAAAATCAGAGTTTCTAATAGTAGTCATATCAACATCAATATTGTTTTGTTTCCTTTTGTTTTTGGTATACTCTATAATTTCTTCTTTAACCTCCGGTGGACATTTGGTGCAAGGTAGAACATTGCCCTTCTTTCCCATTATATGATCTTTAGCTCTTGTTATTCCTCAATTAATAAGCTTTGAGGAAAAATACAACGAGTGGAGTTTGTATCTCCGTTAACTATTTCCATATATTTCCATCCATGGTTAGTTCTTTTTGAACCGCCAATCCCAGAGGTTAGGGAGATTTCTTGGTTTTCTGACATTGTCTAAAACTACAAACAGAGTAGCAAATAAAATAAAAAACAGAGCACTTAGAAAATGGAAAAATAACAAAGTACTTAAAAAAATAGAGAAGCATGAAGAAATAACATAGCACAAAAAAATGGAGAAGAAACTGAATAAAAAATAAAAGAGAAAAAAACATATGAAGAAATAAAAAGAAATAAAAGTAGAAGAAGAGTATACCTGATAGTTGCTTGAGAAGAGAAAAGGAACAAACTGAAAAGTGGAAAAGTCTATTATGCAATTATACAAAGAAGATAAAAGGAATAAATAGAAAATAAGTAAAGTTTGAACCTAGAAAACTGAAAAGGTAACGTACAGTGAATGAAAAGGCATGGAGAATGAAAAGGCACAAGATTTGATTTTAAAAATATATTTAATTAGGGTAGTAAAGTAAATAGTATTTAATGATAATTATTAGATTTTAATCACAATTATTGAATTATTATTCTTTTGAATTAATTCATGGGTCGGGTAAAAAAATACCCAAACAAGAAATTCAAATTAAAAAAAAATTCCGCAATTCCGCCATCATCGTTAAATTCGTGGCGGCTGCCATGGTGCCGCAATGAAAAATCCGCAACGCCATGGCTTTTCCATTGCGCTATGTTGAATTTCGGCAACCACAATCCGCAATGGCGCCGCCATGGCCACAATTTGGCAACACTGTTTTGTACGACAATATTACAACCTCTATTATGTAAACTTTTCACTAATGTTTAAGCTTGGGGCTAAGTTTGGGACAACCATGGGCAAGAGGCTGATCCATGTTTTTCTAATTCTAAAAGTTTTAGGTACCATCTTATTTACATATAGTGCACAAAACCCGCCATTCAGAAGCTTTTATTTTGATTAACTTGCCATAATGATCAAAACCCACAACCTCAACATCAAGATACCGCTCTACCACATGTTGATATCGATTAACGCTGTAAAATGTTATTGTTGATGATGTTAAATGAACTTGTATATAAATAATTATCCCACGTTATTACCACATAAGCCACAAAAATATGGAGTTAGCTAGAATTATCTTTTGTCGATGATACATAGGATGAGTAAATTAAACTTAAGTATAATTCACTTAATTATACTCTAGTGACCCAATGGTAATAAAAAATTCATACAAATACAAACAACCATATTTTGAAATAACTATTTGCACTTATGCTTAGGATTGGTTATATGGATGCCAAATTAGATGTATAAGCAGTTCAAAAATATTTGTCAGCTTAAGAGAATAAGGTCTTTGATACTTTTTAATCTTTAGGAAACAATAACTTATCTAGCAAAAACGACACTGAACTAACTTAGCATTGGTTAGAATAGACACTGAACCAACACAGGTTTTAGACCAAATTTTCTAGGCATATGTTTCCTTCCGTGTCTTCTCTATGATTTTTGTCACTTTGGTAGATAACAACATGGAGCGATGGTACAAATTCAAATAATGAAAATGAATATAACAAAACCAATAAACTAACATTAAGAAGAAAAAAAGTTAACACAAACAAAAGGATTAAAAAATGAATACAATGATATGTCATTCATTTTCTCCTGAAGAAACTTCGAGTATAGTTTGGTTTGTGTTAAAAGATTCATCATCTGCAACCACCTCTCCCTCCAACTTAACCTCCACTTCTTTCTTACATACAACATTTGCATTTAACAAACATAAAAAACAAACAAAAAATCAAACCAATCGAACAAGAATTACACTAGTTTCACTAAAAATTCTAAAAATCACAGCAAAATATTATTCAAACTAAAAATACCCCTTCTTCTAGGAGGAAAGTTGGCGACTCTACTTCTGGATCACCGTTCTTTACTTTGTTATTGGCCTCTCTTTCGAACCCTAGAAAGCAAATAGATAAAAAGAGAGAAACAGATGCAACATTGCTAAGGTTACAAAACATTCGATTGAGAGGCGGAGAAAGTGAGAGATTTGGTTGAGAGGCGGAGAAAGTGAGAGATTTGGTTCATATGTGGAGGTTTTCGATTGACTTAGGGTTTGGTATGGAAACTAATTGGAACTTCCTATACTAGATTCAACAATAATAAACAAAAGTAATAATAAATTAAAAGTAAAAAAAATCTAAGTAAGACAATAATGCCAAGTAGATTGACACGTCATCATAACTTAACGATTTTCACAAAATTTGACGGAAAAGGCCAATTTGAGTAACAAAAGTGTTTTTATGGGAATAACATGTAACATTTATAAAAAAAACTCCACCAAACACTTAAAATACCATGTCTTATATTTGTTTATATTTTTAAAAAAGAGTAGCGGCACAATTTATAATTTGTTTGTCTTATATTTTTGGCTAAACTTTGTCATATATAATGTAACAATTTTCTATAAACCTTAGCATGCTATTTTATACAATAGGATACTTTATTTGAATACATCCAACTTTCTCGTGTTTGATATTTTAGATGTGGTTTTTGACAACAAAAAAATTAGTTTATTTCTTGAAAAAACATTTATCAGTCTATAAAGGGTAAGGTTAGCATTTTTCAATATTTTGGATGCTGCATGTAGAATCCTTATATACTTGAAGGGAATTGTGAATCTTGATGTCTTATATAAAAGAAGTGACATTCTATAGCTACAAAGATTATTGGACTCAAACTATGTAGGATGTTTGGCTGTTGTTTGGTGTGTTTTGATGAATATTGGCTGATTGATTGGATTGTTTGATTTATTTAATGGCGTTGCATTGTGTTAGTGATGAGATAATTATGTGATGGTCATATAATTGAGATTATAGTGAGTAGTCCAGCTGTGGGGATTACTTTGATGTTGTTATTTACAGTTAGATGTGGAATTGTAAATCCGTTGTTGAGTTGTTGTGGTTGTACATTATATTGTACATGCATCATATGTTGTCGTTGTTGTGAAAGAGATGAGTCGCAAGTTTAGATATTGAAACTAATGACTTGTCCTAAGCTCAGATGTTAGGGCTTAGAGTTCAGATATTGTGGCTCGGGGTTCAGATGTTGGAACTCGGTTTATATGAAAAACCTTTTGTTGAGTTGGTACCACATGCATGAGTTGAGTCGTTTTTTCATTGCATTACATAAATGTTGTGCATATGAGTTGTTTTTGGGGGGTGTTGAGTAATTGTTGTAATAATGTATGTAATTGGAATGTATGAAAGTTAATTATTTGTACTTAGGCTACCTGATGTAGCCGCAAGTGCACGTCTGTCACAAAGTAATAAAATAGATATCATACAACATAGACCAATGGTTTAAGTATCAAATTCTTCTTCTATAGATGTATATTTAGAGAAATCAAAAAGAGAGATTTTGATAAACAACTTAACAGAAAAAATAACCAAATAGATATAGCTTAACGAAGATATCACTTAAATCTCAAATTGAAACAAACAGGACGTCGAATTACTGTTTATATTTCTAACACAATTATACAATCGTTGTTAAATCTATTACAAGAACTTTGCATAAATTATAAAAAAATAAATAAAATTGGACATTACATATTTTTGATTTTGTGGTGTTACCTTTGTGATAATCCAAGAATGTTTTCCGCATCAAGTATAAACTTAAGTTGTAAAGTAACATCTTTTTATGTTCATTAAATAAATAAAAAATATTATGCAAAAAAGAAACGAGAGAAGGGCATAGTTGTCATTTTCAATCCAATGAAAACTTAAAACCAGTTACAATTTGTAAGGAGTATTATTAGGGATGGCAAAAAAATACGTACCCGCGGATATCCGCGGATAAAATCTGCCACGGATATGAGACGGATAGTTTAATGGATATCCACGGATAAAATAAATGGATATTTAAATACCCGTTTGTTAATGAATATGGATACGGGTTTAATGATGTCCATGCCCGCGGATATCCATATCCGTTAATAAATTATAAAAATCATTTAAATATTACTAACGTATTATACTTGATCTTTTCATCTTCTAAAAAAAAATTAGTCTTCTTATATATATATATATTTTTTTGAAATTTTCTTTAAAGAAACCTTTCACATTTCATTCAAATTCGATTAGCCATTTCATATTTAAACTCTTACTCCTCTATCAAACCAGTGTCTCGCTTCCTACTCCTCTATCGCTCGCTCTTCCATCATAACTCACAATCACAATATCTTTTATTTGTTTGGTTAAAAATGAAATGTATGGATATTATGTTTAGATCTAATTATATTTTGGTGAATAAGAAGAAAATTAATGCGATGAAATTTTATTGTTAAATTAAGAGCGAATTGTATCGATGTTATGTGATAATAAGTTTTTGTGTCTTTAAAAGAAGTTAAAAATATTTTTTTTCAAAAAATAATTTTCATAAAAAGAATATTATCCATGGATATCTGTAAATATCCACGGATATCGTAAAACCCACGGATTACCCGCTTAACGGATATCCGCATGGATATGGGGCAGATATGGATATCATATTTATTTAATGGGGCAGATACGGATATCATAGTATCTGTCCCCATGGATATCCATTTACATCCCTAAGTATTATAGCCACCATTTCATTCTCACACCACTCTTCATCTTCCATTCTATCTTTCATCAAACTTGTAAGCATCTTCTCTGAAACTAATCCTGAAAACCTCGCTTCTTTTTCATTTTTCAATCCAATGAAACCTTAAAACCCGTTACAATTTGTGCCACTAGCGCCGTTCTGTTAGGAAGCAAAATTACTAACCCTAACAAGGTATAAAACAACTACAAATC